>JAJGRX010000248.1:0-600000 GCA_025461125.1 Carex kokanica
TTTTTGGGTTAATAAAAGGCCTTCTCCCCAGCGCCGTTTTGATCAATCTCTCCCCTCTCACAGTTAACAATTGGGTTGAGATGTAGGTTTATCAATTGTGTTGGATCGCAAAAATTAGATCGATATGAGCTACTGTTTTGGGAGCTCACAGATGAGCGATCCGATATAATTGATAACCTACATCTCGAATTCCCATGCGAAGTGCTTCATTTCCCCAATTAATTGATCTGATTTCTGCGCTAAAGTGTTTTTCGAGGGTAAAGATGTTATAACTGGAGGCCGGATCTGAGATCTTGGAAGTTAATTTGTATTTCCCTCTAGATCTTGCTAAGGTGTTTAGTTTAGGACATATAACCAAAAGGCTACTTAGATTAATGTAACTAGTAGTCCTTACTTTGGTTACATTAACCTAAGTAGTCTTTTGGTTAGTTCCTTGCATGTCCTAACTAATTCGGGCAAGCAAGATCCAGAGGAGAAATTATCTCTCTTCTGATCAATTTTACTGGACGAAGAGTTGGCCGGTAAGAGTTGGGTGAAAGACCTTCAGAAAGAGGTGAATGTGACCCGGATGAAGAGGTGAATGTGACCTTCAGAGCCGGGTGAAGAGTCGAATGAAGTCGGAGATCATCCGACTCTTCATTCGTCTCTTCATCCGGCTCTGAAGGTCCTTCATCGACCTCTTCCCTTTTTTTTGAAGGTCCTTCATCCAACTTTTAACTCAACTCTTTAGTAAAACATATCTTCATATCACCCCTCTGTAAACCCTACTGGCACCAAAAGGAAAGAACCACCCTATTCTAGTCCTTAATGGAAATGTTTAGTTTACAATATGACTTTTTTTCCAACTTTTGTAATGCTTTAATTTTGTATAATTTAGTACATGAATTTTTAGTTTAAATTGCTATGTTTTGTAATTCTGGATTTTAAATGTCTTCCTCTGTTTTGGAAATTGTTTGTTTTGCTATCTGAAAAACATAGGAAAAAAACTAGTTGACAGCCAAAAAAAAAAAAAAAACAATGCTACACGGACGTTTAATAAAGAGCCGTGTAGAAACGAGAAATAGTACACGGATTTTTGTTTAATTAACAGTGTAGAAAAATAATTTACACGGCTGTTTATATAAAAGTCTGTGTGTCTTTCTACACGGATTTATAGCTAAATATCCGTGCACAAAGGTTATTAACTGAAAACAAAGATACTTGCTCGAAATAATGGAAGGCTAAACCAAAAAAAATAAAACAAAAATTAGGAAAAAAAAAGAATTCTAAATGTCCGTGAAGAAAGTTTATCTTTTATATTACACACGGCTGTTTATATAAATGTCCGTGTAGAAAGGTTATCTTTTATAAACGGCTACCTATATAAAAGTCCGTGTAGCTCTCGTAATGCTTTTTTTACACGGATTTATAGATTATCATCCGTGTAGAAAGGTTATTTTAGGGTTTGGAACTATATAAAAGGCCTTCTTCCGGCGCCGTTTTGATCAATTAATACTTCTCTCTCTCTCTGTATTGAATTGGTCTGATTTCTGCGCACAAGGAACGAGGCCGGATCTGAGATCTAGCTTGGAAGTTAATTCGCATTCTCCTCTCTATTGCCAAGGTTAGTCATACATATATATTTTCCCTCTTCTTTATCTAATTTTCTGTTACTGATTAATATTGCTTAATTATTTCTGTCAATTATTATTTAATGCATGCGTGCTTGATTTGTTAAGATAATGTAAATAATTAGTGTATTGTGGTCCAATAACCGACCTACTGATGCTTTTAGGTCCATGCCCGTTCAAAATTAATCCAATAGGGATTAATTTTGGATAGTCCCCCGTTTGGGACTGCTCTTTGAATATTGTGTCTCATTTAGGATGTGAACACATATTAGCGGATTTAATTAGTATTTGAGAAAAGTTCGACAGTATTTCTCCTTATTGCTCCCTACGAGTATGTGGTTTTACGCATACTTGGGGAGTAAAGGAGAAATGCTGCCGATTTTTTCTCAAATACTAATTAAACCCCGCTAATATGTGTTCACATATAGGGCATAATATTCAAAGAGTGGGTTAGGATTGTAAACCGGCCCTTTATAAGCCAAGAATTTGGAACAATATATATGATGACCACCATATATGTTTAATTGGAATTTTTTTTTTGTTTTACTTTAATTTACAGATGGATCGAAGTTGGATGTACGAATTGCGACGTGAAGTGCAGAATATTTGGCTCGCGTTGATGAGTTCCTAAAATTTGCTGAGAGTTATAGAGTGGACACAAAGATAACGACATCTTGTGTCCTTGTAGAGATTGTAAAAATTTATAAGATTTGGGGATTCGGAAGAAATTAGAGCTCATTTGATTTGTCGGGATTTAAGAAAAGATATACATGTTGGTTTATGCATGTGAGAAAATTGGGGAATGTAGTGGAACCAATAGAAATTTTGTTTTGGACGAGAATGATGATAATGTAGAAACTGTTGATAATTTTGAATTTGAATGCAACGATGATTTTGAGAATGTCGAAAATTTCGATAATGCTGGGCTTGATTGCAACGAGGATGATGAGGTGGAGATTGATGAAAATGCAGAATACGATTTTATTGAGAATCTAGATGACATGTTACGTGGAAGATGAAATTAGTGATAAAAATTTTAAAAAATTTCAGTATCTGTCTAACGAATCTAAAAAGCCGTTATACCCCGGGTGTACTAAATTTACAAAACTATCAACTGTGTTGAAATTATTGAACTTAAAAGCAGACAACGGTTGGAGCGATAAGAGTTTCACGTCCTTATTAAAGCTTTTACGAGAGATGCTCCCAGATAACAACGAGTTACCCTGTACAATATATCAGGCGAAGAAGTTGATCTGTCCAATGGGTTTGAAGATTGAAAAAATACATGCATGTCGAATGGACTGTGTATTGTACCGTGGGAGAGTACGAGGCCATGCATGTTTGTCCTAAATGCGGTGTTTCACGGTATAACGCAAGGACCAGGACACTGACGATTGTGATGAAGGAAAAAAGGCAAGGCCTCCGGCTAAGGCGGTGTGGTATTTCCTGATAATACCGAGATTCAGACGGTTATTTGCAAATCTCCAAAGATGCGAAATTGTTGCGTTGGCATTAAGAAGAGCGCAAAAGAGATGGTAAACTAAGACACCTCTGCTGATTCAATTCAATGGAGAAACAATTGATAGACATTTCGAAGGATTTGGTGGCGAATCACGAACCTTAAGTTAGGGGTGAGCACAGACGGAATGAGTCCGTTTGGAAGCTATGAGCAGTCAGCACAGCACTTGGCCAGTTCTTATATGCATCTACAATCTTCCTCCTTGGTTGTGCATTGAAACGCAGGTAATAATGATGTCATTACTAATCCAAGGACCTAGACAACCCGGAAATGGACATAGATGTGTATCTCGCACTATTAATTGAGGACCTCCAGAAATTGTGGAGGGATGGCGTCCCGGGTGTGGGATGCGTACGGCAAAGAGCAATTTAATTTGCGGGCCATGGTATTCTGCACCATAAATGATTTCCCCGCGTACGGGAATTTATCGGGTTACACTTGTAAAGGAGCAAAAAGCGTTGCCCCATCTGTGAAGATGACACGCAGGTGCTGAGGTTGACAAATTGTAAAAAGAATATTTTTATGGGGCACCGTAGGTTTCTTCCTGTTAATCACCCATACCGTAAGAAGAAGAAGGTATTCAACGGGAAAATTGAGCTTGGAGTGGCACGTCGTCCGTTAGATGGGAAGAATGTCTTCATGCGGGTTAAAAACCTTGCTGTTGTTTTTGGAAAACGTTGCCAAACACCACCGAAAGATATTTGGAAAAAGAAGTCCATATTTTGGGAGCTACCATACTGGAATATTTAGAAGTGAGGACATTGCCTAGATGTCATGCATGTTGAAAAAAATGTCTGTGACAGTTTGAATTGGCCACATTATTGAACTTTCGGGGAAGACCCAAAGACGGTCTTAAAGTTCGAGAAGACATGAAATTAATGGGAATACGACCCGAGCTTGCACCGCAGGATAAAGGGAAGCAAAAGGCATACCTACCCCCCGCAATTGTGCACAATGTCGAAGATCGAGAAAACGAGCTTTTGTAAGTGCCTTCATAGTATTAAAGTCCCATCAGGGTATTCTTCGAATATTAAGAAGCTGGTGTCGATGAAGGACCTGAAATTGATGGTCGAAATCCCACGACTGTCATGTTTAATGACACATATGATTCCTGTTGCAATTCGGGAATTTTACCGAAGCCCGTGCAGCAAACCATTACGAAGCTTTGTTTTTTTCTTCAATGCAATTAATTCCAAAGTGATAGACCCGCTCAAATTGGATCGCTTTGCAGAAGGAGGTCGTCGTTACCCTTTGCCATCTTGAGATGTATTTTCCGCATCTTTTTTCGATGTTATGGTTCACCTTGTTGTTCATCTCGTGAGGGAAATTCAGATCTGTGGTCCCGCGTTCCTGCGGTACATGTATCCATTCGAGAGATTCATGGGTATTTTGAAAAGTTACGTAAGGAACCGGACATCGTCCCGAAGGTAGCATTGTGGAGGATATTCCACAGAAGAGGTTAATTGAGTTTTGCACCAACTACATGACCGGTGTGGGTCCTATTGGCGTTCCAAAATCTCGATACGAGGGAAGGCTCCAGGGAGTAGGGACAATAGGGTTGAAAGCCATAGTTGCTGATAACGATGACCTGCGAAAGACACATTTTATGTACTACAGCACATGACAGATGTTGCCTCCATATATAGATGAGCACATGACAATCCTTCGACAACAGAACTACACGAGAAGTCAGAAGTGGCTTACTGACGAGCATAACCGTTCTTTTATAGGATGGATGAAAGACAGAGTGAAATCACATCCCGAAAGGCTCCCCCGTAAATGAAACTAGTTAGATTGCTGGGCGAAGGACCCCAAATGGTTGTTAGAACATTCCAAGGATACGAGATTAACGGATATACATTTTACACTAAATTACAGTGTGATAAGAGCACGAGCAAAATAGTGGGGTGACGTTGGTGGTGACGTCCCAAGAATTCAGTAGATCGGGGGATGCCCGGCCTGTAATAGCTTTCAAAGTCTTATTATGGCGTTATTGAAGAAATTTGGGAGCTCGTTTACAATTCCTCACCTAGCATTCCCTTGTTTCGGTGCAATGGGTCGAAGACCTGGGGTGTTAAAGTTGATAACGACGGGTTCACCCTCGTTGATTTTGACAAAGTCGGGTATGTGGATGATCCGTTCATACTTGCCAAGCAAGCCACCCAAGTCTTTTTATGTCACTGACCGCAGTGATGATAGGTGGAGTGTCGTCCCTATCCGGAAAAAGAAGGATTGTGGGGTAGAAAACGTCACCGATGAAGAAGAGTACGACCAGTTCGAAGAGATACCTCAATTTTTGTACCGATGTGCAAGCTGAGATAGCAACAATTGCAGAACAAGACGAAGCAAATTACATGAGATCTGACCACAATGAAGGATTATGGGAAGATATTCAAACAGTGGAAAAAAAAGAAAAAGGAAAAAAAAATCCAATGTATAATATTTACTCCTTTTAAACTTGAAAATTTTAATATTTCTTATTTGGAAAAAAAAATTCAATGCATAATATTATTTCTTTTATAATATTTCAGAGAGCCCAATGAAGCTAAAGACTCAAGGCCGGTTTATCTCTGGATATTTCTGTCTCATTGTAATATTTTTATTTCGTTTCTAATATTTCTTTTTTGCATCATGAGCAAGAACCAGATAGATTATTTTAGATATGTGGGCAGAGTGGTTTCAACAGTAATTTTTGTAAACTAGAAATATGGATTTGTATAATTTAGTGTAGGATTTTTTGTATTAATTTTTGATATAATCTAGACATGAATTTTTGTATAATTTCTGATATAATTTAATTAGTACGTGAAATTTATATTTTATTTGTTTAAATAAAAAAAACCCATCTTTCTAAGAATAATTTTTAATTTCATTAGAAATTCAAAGGGAGCAACGGACATTTAATTAAACATCCGTGTACAAATACATTTATACGTTTCATTAAATGTCTGTGTAGAAATTCAAAGGGAGCTACACGGCATTACACATCCGTGTAGAAAGGTATTTTTTCCCCTAAAATTATTCTCAGAGAAAAAGTAATCGAAACGGGGAGTGATTATTTGAATTCGTTTCGTCTTTTCAGAATTAAAAAGATAAGGCAACTTCTCGAATTCCGTAAATAACTGTTCGAATTAAACGTTTTAACTTAAAATTGGACACGGACGTTTAACTAAAAATCCGTGTAAGAAAAGTTTTCTCCACGGTCGTTTAATTTTCAAGAGTTTTTTCGCCTTCTAAGAAACGTACACGGGCGTTTAATGAATAATCCGTGTACAAAAGGTTTTCTACACGGATATTTAATTAAACGCCCGTGTAGAAATTGAAATATTCAAATTACATTATTTTGAAAAACTTTACTTGAACAACAGGGACTAAATTGCATGTTAGCGTTTTATTTTGAAATATTTTTTTGTAAAAAATTTTTGAAATAATTACTTGAACAGAAGGTATTTTTTTTCCGAAAAATTATTCTATGGTTGTTTTATAAATTTGTAAACCCAGATAAGGTCATATCAAGTAAAGTGTTCATTTATGTTTTCAAATCGGATTATTTAGAGAGCATTAGGCATTCTATGATATTATTTAGACAGATTATTTAAGTTAATTTTAAATAATTTACTTTTTAGTGATTATCCATAAATGAATTATTTGTTGGTTGTTTTGTACTGCTAATTATATCTATAACAGTATTTATTTAGATAGCATGAAGTATTTAACAAAATAGTTAAACGGATAGAAAACAAAATGCTGATTAAATTAAGAACAAAATATATTACATCAAAAAAAAAGAAAAAAAAAGCTAACTTAATTAAACACTCCTTCACTGGCCTGGCTGGATTGCTCCTTGGCCTGACCCCCTCCTTTTAATCCAGGGTCTCTTTGGCCTGATCCAGGGATTGCCCCTCCTTTTGTAGGGCTTTGGTGGTGGGTGCTCCCTTGGGCTTCGCCGTGGCACGTCATTTGAGGGCGGCCATGGCCATGTCCTCCTGTAGTTGGGAGGAGGCATTTCATAGTCAGGAGAGACTTCTAATTTCACGGGAGCATCTTCGGGAGGGACATAGCCGGGGGGCCACGGCCATGGCACATTTGCGTCTTTCGGTGGCACCGAAGCGGCCATTTCTTCTTCCAAAAACTTCTTCTTCCAAATTCTCAGAGAAAAGTAATCGAAAAGGGGGAGTTTCTCAGATTATATTGAATTTTGAAGTCGTTTCGTCTTCTTAAAAAGATAAGGCAACTTCTCGAATTCCGTGTACAAAAGGCTTTTGAAGGTCGTTTAATTTTGAATTTCGTCTTATAAGAATCATACACGGTCGTTTAATTAAAAATACGTGTACAAAAGGCTTTGAACACGGCCGTTTAATTTTCAAGAGTTGTTTCGCCTTATAAGCAACGTACACGGGCGTTTAATAAAAAATCCGTGTACAAAATGTTTTCTACACGGATATTTAATTAAACGCCCGTGTAGAAATTGAAATATTTATTTGCATTAAGCATTAATTATTCTATGATATTATTTAGACATATTATTTAAGTTAATTTTAAATAATTTACTTTGTAGTGATTATCCATAATAAATTATTGTTGGTTGTTTTGTACTGCTAATTTATATCTATACCAGTATTTATTTAGATAGCATGAGGTATTTAACAAAATAGTTAATTAAACGGATAGAAAACAAATGCTGATTAAATTAAGAACAAAATATTACATCAAAAAAAAAAAAGCTAACTTAATTAATTAAACACTCCGGCCTTCACTGGCCCTCCTTCTAATCCAGGGTCTCTTTGGCCTGATCCAGGATTGCCCCTCCTTTTGTAGGGCTTTGGTGGGGGTGCTCCCTTGGGCTTCGTCGTGGCACATTTGAGGGCGGCCATGGCCATGTCCTCTTGTAGTTGGGAGGAGGCATTTCATAGCTGGGAGGGACTTCAGGAGCATCTTCGGGAATGACATAGCCGGGGGCAATGGCCATGGCACATTTGCGTCTTCCGGTGGCACCGAAGCGGCCATTTCTTCTTCCAAAACTTCTTCTTCCAAATCTCAGAGAAAAGTAATCGAAACGGGGGAGTTTCTCAGATTATATAGAATTTTGAAGAGTCGTTTCGTATTCTCAGAATTAAAAAGATAATGCAACTTCTCGAATTCCGTATGAAATTGAAATCTGTTCAAATATTAAACGTTTTAATTCAAAATGGACACGGACGTTTAATTAAAAATCCGTGTAAGAAAGTTTTCTACACGGTCGTTTACTTTTGAATAGTCATTTTCTTTTCAAAGAATCATACACGGTCGTTTAATTAAAAATCCGTGTACGAACGGCTTTCTACACGGCCGTTTAATTTTCAAGAGTTGTTTCGCCTTCTAAGAAACGTACACGGCGTTTAATAAAAAATCCGTGTACCAAAGGTTTTCTACACGGGTATTTAATTAAACGCCCGTGTAGAAATTGAAATATTTATTTGCATTTATTATTAAGTTCTGCTAGATACTCGAAGATATAAAATAGTTTTCAAGCTAAATAAAACTGAAATCAGGTTCCTTTTTATTTTAAGTTTTCCATTTTGAAAAATATGGAATTTGAAAAATATGAAAATTTGGAATTTGAAAAAATTAATCTAGAAAACCATATGTAGGGCGCATTTCAAAATTTCGCGTAAACTAATTATACACGGGTGTTAATTAAACGTGTAGCTCTCTTACGTTTCTACACGGGTGTTTAGTTACATGTCTGGATATTTAGTTTACGCGAAATAAAATGCGCGCCTCGTCTCTGTCGCTCGATATCTTTTCAAAATCTCCTCGTCTCCCTAAAACCTAAACCCCCTAGTATCCTATCTCTTTCTGTGGTGCTGCCATCGTTCTCTCTCTCTGTCACACCCCAAATCTGGAGGTGCGACAATTCGTACCACGTCTATCCTACCATTCAATATACATAACCTAAGGCATGGATCTTTTTATGCATTGCCAATAGCATCCATTATTTTTCCCACATCTCAATTTAATTACAATAATTATCTGACATTTTACGGTGGATGATGCTAGAAATATATTCTCTGCACCCTGTCAGATATAATAACCCAAATCCCAAACCTTTAGATGGCCTTGCTGTCAATTTGAACCCCAAAAGTGTTTCTTTGTCTTCGTCTAACAAACCTGCGAATCCCAAAGGGGAAACGGGTGAGAAATAATAAAATTATCCCTCAGTGCGAATTTGCCACAATCAGGATATTGGACTTGCAATCAGAATTCATATCCAAAATGAAATTCATACAACATTACATTAACAGTTCTAACACAATATAAATGAATGCACATGCTTGACAACAATAATCGAATAAAATACAATTTACGAAATTTCCAAGATGAAATTCAAACAAACACATATTTGGCCTAACTCCGTTATTATGACTGGTAGCACCAACAGATGTTCAATCGAGCTGGACCCTTTGTCAAACCCTCATCTGTAGGGTTACTGGCACCTACAGATGTTCCACCGAGCTGGACCCTTTATCTGACACCCATCTGCAGTGCTTTGGCTTAACCATTTACTAAAGTCTGGTTCCAAGTCAGCTATACAGCTCGACTTTACAAATGCATCTACACGGAATCAAAGTCAGCCATAAGGCTCAACTTTGCAATTTCATTCAAATAGGATCAAAGCCTGGCAAATTCATTTCACAGGTCAACGGATAGGTCACCGTCACCTTATCCAGCTACCTCTACAGGTCGACCTGGCAAATTCATTACACAGGTCAACGGATAGGTCACCGTCACCTTATCCAGCTACCTCTACGGGTCAGCCTGGCAAATCAGAAACAGGTCAACGGATAGGTCACCGTCACCTTATCCAGCTACCTCTATGGGTCAGCCTGGCAAATTCAGAAACAGGTCAACGGATAGGTCACCGTCACCTTATCAGCTACCTCTACGGGTCAGCCTGGCAGATTCATTCCACATAGAACAATGAATAGAACACATCAATTGACAACCATACGAATATGCAAATCAACCATCTCACAACAATTCAGTTCTAATTTAATTGAGTTATGCACATGAATCACACAATTTCAAATTATGCAGCAATCAACATACAACATGACAATCGAAAAATAATTTAATTCCTGAAAATGAAACATCAAACAAGTCCAAGAACCCCGCACCTGATATCGTAGGGCAATAACTAAGGTCACCATTCGTCGGTTCCTCCTGAACATTCTATCTCGTCTGTCTTTCTCATAATTATGCCTACTTTAAAACAATATATATATATTGTAATCAATATTTGTAACATTTTCATATAGTAGAGTTTGTATATTAATTATTCCCTTATTTCCTGACCCCTTTTTGTTTATATCAATTTCAGTTCAATATCTAGATTTGAATCCAGTCCAATTAACCAAGTTCAAGCCTAACAGTTCAACAATATAAGTATCCAAATGCCTAATAGCTTAGTAGTCCAATAATTAAGGTCCAAATTCAATCTTTATAATTTATCTATCTTCGGTCAGCACAAGGCAAGCTCAATTTCACTTAATTCTTTCTTTTTCAAAGTCTATGAGTAAAGTCCAAGGTTAATTCGAATTTTCAGTTCTGAATCCAAGATCTTGGTTCCATTTTTCTAATTTACATAATTACTTAGCCTACTTAAAACCAGTTTACAATTCTTATTTATGAAATCTTCGGCCAACAACTTATTATATGTAACTTTGCACTAAGGCCCCTCTAATAGGTATTAATTTCAATTCATGGAAAATTTCCCAATTCAACCTTCTACTTTATATTTCTTTTACAAACAAGCCCTTGTAGTTTAAGTAGGTGTACCAGTAACCACAGTAAACCAGCACCGATATTGGTACCAATGTTCAGATTGCATCACCAACCCTTAATCAGACCAGAGAGTAACCAGAGAAGAGGGAAGAGAACAAACATAGCCACACAACCCGACTGAGGAAGCAAGAGCACAAATCAATCCACAAGATTGCTCAAGGAGCAAGAGAGATAATCCCTTTTCTTTCCTTTTCAATTTCTATGTTTTCTTTCTCTCTTTTTTTTTCTTTTGCGCAAACAACAGAGGAGGAAGAGAGGATTTAGGTTTCGAAATTTTAAGAGAAGGTCCCAGAAGGAACCCCATGCATTGGTCAAAGAGGGAGAATTAAACGGATAAAGGATGGAAAAATAGAGGCGTAGGTCCCACATGTCCCATTAAAATTTGTTCTTTTATAATTTAACCCTTCATTTATCAAATATTGTAATTTAGTCCCCAAATCATTTACAAGAAGCTTATAAATATTATCATGCATTAAATTTTCTATTTCTGATTTCAATCAATTTATTTTATTTTATTTTGCATACTGATGAGGGAATCTCTTGTGGTCAACTTCTTTCTAACCTTACATCTACCTTTAACTTTAAGAAGAGCAGCACTCTGTGAGAGAATACATTGCCCATAATACACACATCATGGAACGCTGTTATAGTTTGCTCACTATTCACCTCCTCTTAACCTTATCCTCCTTTTCTCTCGCTGCCATAGTAACCACTAGTAAAACTGATCTATCAGCACTTCTCTCCTTCAAGTCCCAAAAACATGATGACCCATTTGGAGTCTTCTCCTCATGGAACGAGTCACTGCACCACTGCCAATGGCAAGGGATCTTGTGTGGAAATTTTTATTGGTTGAGTTTACATAAACACACATACTAACTAGTCCCTTAAATAGGAAACTTAATGCCGAAATTTTTATACATAAGAAAATAAAAAAAAATATTAAAAATAGAAAATATCGTGTGGAAATTTGAAAAAATGGAAAGGCAGTAGGGGGCCATGGCGCCCATGGCACGCTCAAGACTGTATAAAAAAATGAAAAAAAATGTAATATGGGATGCCATGGCTCAGCCCAACTTGAAAAAAAAAGAAAAAAAATTGAAAATTGGGCCGCCATGGCTTAGCCCAACCCACGAAAAGAAAAAAAAAAAAAATGGGTCGCCATGGCTCCCACACGTTCAACCCTATACCCTCTCATTTCTCGTCGCTCTCTCCCATTCTATTACAGTAGCCAAAATAAAATAGCGAAATTTTTTCTGTTCGTTTGGTGGGTTGAGAGGAGCCATGGCGGCCCAGTTTTTTTTTTTTTTTCTTTTACCGGAGTTGAGAGAGCCATGGCATCCAATAAATAGATTTTTTTTTTCACGGGGTGGAGATGTCTTGCAGGGGCACCATGGCTCATGACCGCCTTCCCATTTTTGAAATTTCCCGCACAGTTTCTTATTTTTAATATTTTATTTTTTCATTTTCTTATCAATAAAAATTTCGGAACTTAATGTGTGCATGTGCTCATCCCTTACTGTTACTTAACTGTCCATTCAATTATTTATTAACAATAATTATATACATGTATATTAAATAGAAGATAGTTTGAATTTTTTAAGACAATGTGTTGGGAAATATAGCTTCCTAGCTATCTTACTCAACATTCTAAATAGCGCGCTATAACGCCGCTATAGTGTTTTTGGACCATAAAAGCTATGACGCTATTGCCGCTATAGCGTGCTATTTCGCGCTATATCGGGGCTATATGGGCATAGTGTCGTTTTTTTTACCGTTCCGCTATGACGCGATAAACGCTATTTAAACCTTTGATCTTACTATAGACTTTTTTTTCTTGAGAAAATGAAAAAATCTTGTAGCTAGCTAGACTTCAAAGGGGTACAAATGCATGTGCGTGCAAGTGTTTGATCAATTCAAAAAAGCTATCTTGTCCTTGTTTGCCACAATGGGGACTCGTATTCAATTAGAACTAGTGGCTTGAAAAAATCCGGCCGGTCCAGGATTGGACCACCCGGGGTTTCGACCCAGATCGGCTTGGACTGTGCCTGAAATCCGGATCGGACCGGACCAAGGCTAGGGTCGGTCCTGGCACAGGTTTGGTTTTTTTTTCCCCAGACCTGTCTAAACCCGAACTGTGTAGGCTCGTGGACCTGTCCCGGACTAGACCGGACCGGACCCAGACCCACCTAACCTGTGAGTAAACCCACCCGGACCGGACCCAAACCCGCCCGGACCGGACCTAACCCGCCAGACCCGGACCCGAACCCGCTAGACCCGCCTGGACCCCCGATTTGATGTTTTACTGTAGCAATTCGAATTTTTTTGAATCCAACAGCTCCATTCTTTCCCCAAAAAAAAAACCTCTATAAATTAAACCTCATCTCTCTCATTTTCAAATCAAACTCTCATTATTCTCAATCTCTTATTCTCTCAATCTCATACTCTCATTCCTCTCAAATTCTTGTTATTTTCATTGTTCCCAAATTTTAATTTAATTATTAGAAAAAAATATAGTTGCAAATTTATTTCATTCCGCAAAGGCGCAAGATTTTCCCGCAAGATTTGAAGGTTAGATTTGGTTCATGTTATATTTATTTTTTGTTAGATTAAATATGTTAGATTTATTATAAATAGATTAGATTTATTTTAAATTCAGTTTTATTTTTAATATGTTAGTTTTATTATAAATAGGTTAGATTTATTTTTAAAATTGATTAAATATGTTAGATTTATTTTTGATATGTTAAATTTATTACAAATATGTTAGATTTATTATTAAATAGGTTAGATTTATTTTTTGAATAGATTAAATATGTTAGATTTATTATAAATAAGTTTGACTTATTTTAAATTCGGTTTTAGTTTTTAAATATGTAAGATTTATTATAAATAGGTTAGATTTATTTTTAAAATAGATTAAATATGTTAGATTTATTTTTAAAATAGATTAAATATGTTAGATTTATTTTTAAAATAGATTAATATGTTAGATTTATTTTTAAAATAGATTAAATATGTTAGATTTATTTTTGAATATGTTAGGTTTATTTTAAATTCGGTTTTATTTTTTCAATAGGGTAGATTTATTATAACTAGGTTAGATTTATTTTAAAATAGATTAAATATGTTAGATTTATGTTTGAATATGTTAGATTTATTTTGATAGGTTAGATTTATTTTAAATTCGGTTTTATTTTTTAAATATGTTATATTTATTTTTAAAATAGATTAAATATGTTAGATTTATTTTTTAATATGTTAGATTCATTTTAAATTCTGTTTTTATTTTTTAAATAGGTTAGATTTATTATAAATAGGTTGGATTTATTTTTAAAATAGATTAAATATGTTACATTTATTTTTGAATATGTTAGATTTATTTTTTAAATGTGTTGGATTTATTATAAATAGGTTAGATTTATTATAGATTAAAGTAGATTAAATTTGGTTTTAATTTTGGATTTATTTTATGTAGAAGAAATGTCATCTTCTCCTCCCCATCAATCGGTTGAGCAAATGGTCGAGTCCTTTGCAAACGAAATATTTGAACATAATCCTAACCCTCCTCCACCGCCGTATTTTCATCAAGACGTTAACTATTATCAATAAAATCCTAACCCTCATCCACCACTGTATCAACAAAATCCTAACCCTCCTCCACCACTGTTTTTTCCTCAAAATGTTAATTATTATCCGCAAAATCCTAATCATCCTCCACCGTATTATCCACAAAATCCTAACCTTGCATACAGTGGATCGGGACCTTTTTCTTCTAACACATCGAGTCAATACACCAGGGCACCCTCTCAGTATAACCCTCCTCCACCACCAGTACCACCGCATTGTGAGATCTCACCCGTCACACAGACTCCTTCCACACAGTTTCCTGCCACAAGTGTCCCGTCGTCACCAACTAAAGCTGAACCAACATAAAAGAGAAAGAGGAGAACAACACCCAAATACGAGGCTAGTTGGTGGCATTTTATGAGATGACCAAAGATCATGAGGGTGTATTGCTCACCGCAAGATGTAAGGTTAGAAGTTACAGGAAAACTTACAATTATGTCAAGTCCAATGGTTTGTCCTCATTTAAGAAACACACCGAACAACACATGAATAAAAATGAGGAACCACAAGAAAATGCGGACTCGCACTTAGTCCAAACTCTTATGAATTCAGATGGTACTAGAACCCATCAAAAGTATGATGAAAAACGAATGCTTAGTTAATTAACCCGGTACATTGCCCACAAAAAACAACCAATAAGTATGGGTAATTGCTTGAGTTTTGCCCGGTTGATTATTCGGGGGTGTAATGAATCATTGTACAAGAGGTTTCATCATAGAAAAATGATAAAAGAGTTGAAACACTAGTATTTAGACTGTAAAAATGACCTACTAGCTATATTTGCAATTGCAAGCTATAAGGTTTCAATTACCTCGGATATTTGGACTGCAGGTAAACACGGTCTTGGGTACTTTTGTATTACCGCGCATTATATCAATGATAGTTGGGTGTTACAAAAAGGGTCTTAAGCTTTCGGGTGTTGGATTCTCCGCATAGTGCACAAATCATTTACCAATCCATTATTGATGTTTTACATCAGTATAACTTGAAAAGGGATTAGAGAACAAGATTTTTTCAATTTCATTCGATAATACTAGTAACAACATCGAGTCCATTGATTATTTTACCCGGTCACTAACTCCAATCATGAATGGTGCAATGTTTCACCAAAAGTGTGCTTGCCATATACTTAATATTACCGTAAAGGCGGGCTTTAAAACAAATGTTGTTAAAGCATTAATTATTAAATTTAAGCAAGGTCTTGCCCACATTTAAGTTAAAAAAATAAAATTTAATGCAAGTTACTAATTGTTACTATGTACACATTTAAGTTAATTATTTTATTTATTGTAGAAATTTTATGGACACCCTCATATTTATTTAATTCTTTACTTAAAACTAATTAATACATATCATTGAAATTAGAAGCTAAAGAATATTTATTTAATTCTTTACATTATATTTAAAAACTAATTAATACACCCTTTGTATTTATTTAATTCTAAAACATTATATAATTAGTGGATTATTTGAGTGTAATATTTTGTCTTAACATAGTGTTTCTACAAATTATTTTTTTACCAATTTTTTTTCTATTTTTTGGCTACAAAACAAGCTTCTGACTAAAAAATCCAAGTTACCGAGTCAACTCGGCTGATTCTGGCCGATTTACCCGATTCCGATTTCCGATTCCGAGTTTCAGAACCATGATCTAATCACTCCAATATAAGTAGTAATTTTCAAATTTTTCAGGACACCAAGCCGACCCAATGATGCCATGATCACAGCCATCAATCCCGAGAAACTTCTCCAATCTCGAGATCTCTGTCTCTTCGTGCTATCCATCGGAGTCGTGTCAGGTTGGCAGATCTCAGTTGGAGTCGTGTTGGAGAAGTTGAGCTTGCCGCCGCCTCACCTGTGGCGAAGGTGCTGTCCCAGACGGATCCCCTGGTATTGGTATTACTCTCTTTCTGTCGAGTGTGCTTCCCAACGGCCAGATTTGGTTGTTGGTGTTGCAGGGGT
The DNA here is from genome assembly GCA_025461125.1 of Carex kokanica. Classification (NCBI taxonomy): domain Eukaryota; kingdom Viridiplantae; phylum Streptophyta; class Magnoliopsida; order Poales; family Cyperaceae; genus Carex; species Carex kokanica. Next base: position 16,543 of record JAJGRX010000248.1, read on the forward strand.
AGTTTGTGTTTTCGTCAGTTGATAAGAAATTTGCAAATAATTAAATTTACGAGCTGCTGTTGTAGCAGGTCTTTTGGTTAATTTTTAAATTTGCCAATAATTAAGTGAGGCATAATATTTTTTCCTTATTTTTTCCTTATTTTAGTAGCTTTTACAAAAAAAAAAAATTATTACCATTTTGAGGTACAGATCGTTCTGAGTAACGACAAATTTCAAGATTTAAAATCTTGACAAATCATTGGGTGGATGTTGTTACCAGAATTCGACTCTTGGGTGTTTCTTTGCATCCTTTAATTCATGGTATTTGTTTTAGCATGAGGTACCAGTTCATAGATTGATTAAATTCATGTTGCTCTGTTAGGCACAGTTTATGTTTGGCTTAGACTAGTGTAAACTTACAAAATCGAGGCAAGGGTAGTAAAATGTATGTAATAATTGAGAATTCCATTTTCTCCATATAATAAAATTTGTCATAATATTCTTTACTGATTGGTTGTATTCTGGTAATTGTAGGCAAGTGCTGTGCTACTGGTAAAGCTTCTATTGAAAATCGACTTGCCATATCTGAAGAGCTTGGAAAGCGCTGCCCTGCTGGACAGTTCTGACAGGTTGTTCAGAACATCATGTGTTGTTCATAGATATAAACTGAAATTCACAAAAATGGAGACTCAGTTTAAATTATAACAATGCTGATTGGTGTTAGAGGTACATGTAAACAAAGTAACAAGTTTTTAATTTTTGTAGTTAGAATTCAAGGGATTGAGCTTTCAGAAATCAGAATTAGTGGTCATGAGAAATTAATACTATGTTTCTGTCCTGAACTAGATTTCTCCTTCATCTTCCTTATTAATGCTCTCTTTACCACAATAGTATGGCTGTGTAAAGAGTACTCACATTTTCCTTTAATTTTTCATTCCACTGGTAGTCAAAATCTCAGATTTTCTTTAGTTTTTTATTTTTCCATCTATGTGCATTTTGTACAACTTATATGATTTTTGGCAAATCTCAATCAATTTCAGGTTGGCAAACTACTGGCACTCTGTAAAGCAACTGGTATTACTGGGTCCTGATGAAAAGGATGAATGCGGCTACGTTGCTGCTTTTCTTCATAGATTTAATTGATTTTGAACTGGATACATATATCGCCCCCCCCCTCCCGCGAGTCCGTATCCTCTGAGATATCTCATACTTTGAGTGGATTCAAAGCCAGGTGAAATTTCTATGCGGTGCATATTTGAAATGGAGGGGGCTAGTTTAATTTTCTTTGAGATTCATGCAGAAAGGATTTAAATGGTTGTTCCTTAAAATAGTGCACCATATATCCAAGAATAGTTTGAATTTGAATTAACTGAATTGATTAAAACAGACTTTATTCTTTTTCTACATTAGAAATCCACCTAACTGTATGAGTGAACAAGCTATGCTGGAGACACGCTTACCAATATGATGATATCATGGGCTCTAAATCTGGTTATTTTGGGCCTTCAAGTGTACCCAAACAATACATACATGCATTCAAGCGTTAGTACTTTGGGCCTTCAAGCGTACCAATATATATAATATGGACTTGAGATAGTAGTCAACTAGTCACTACTCGAGTCAAAGGCTACATATATATCCTCAGTAGGGCTGCTAACGAGCCGAGTTAGCTCGAGTTATGGATAACTCGAATTCAACTAGGAAGATAGTCAGTCGAGTTGACTCGAGTTGAGAATACTGAGCCGAGCTGGCTCGCTGACTCGAACTCAACTCGCGAGTAACTCGAGTTGGCTCGTGACTCGTGAGTCAACTCGTTTAAGGTGTTGAAATGTGGAACACTTGAACTGATGACTGTTGTTATGTAATAATATGAGAAGTAAATATTGAATTAACAAACAATCCACAACGATTTGACAAGCGAAACAAGTCCAGAAGTTGTAATGAGCGAGTTGAGCCCAACTCGAACTCAACTCATGAGTTAAACGAGTTACTCAACTCGAGTTAGACTAACTCGAATTTTAAAGGAATGAGTTGTTAGCGAGTTCGTTACCGAGTTGAGTTCGAGTGGCTCATGAGTCGCAAGCTTTTTGTACAACCCTAATCTTCACTAATTCTAAATGCCTTGAAATATTTTATACTTACAATTTCATTAATTATGTACCTCACCTATGGTAGCAACTAGCACGTGCATAAACTGTACTTTCGTTTTCATGATTATTCAAATTTGTGCCATCAATCACGCAAAAAAAATGAGGATTCAAGTTGGTACATTGAGGGCCCAAAGAAAAGTGCCGCACATTACTCCGAGAAATCAAATTGTTAGATCTTAAAAAGTGAAATTAAATTGTACACATCATAATTGTTAATAACATTATTAGTACAATTGACATTGAGTTTGCTAAGAGATAAATCACAAAAATCTCTCTTGAATAAATCATTTCACGGGACGCTCCATGGCCCCAATGGCTCCATTCACAAATCATTGCAACGGAGATTGGGACTACAAGTAGAAACTAATAAATAGTATTGTTGTAAATAACGGTATGCACTCGTCGGACAGATAAGGTGCCACCAAATAATTAATTGAAAATAATTGGAAATAATCGTTCAAAATTAGAAATAATCGGTTGATTAGTCGGAAAAATCCATAATTGTTTGATCGTCGCCAACAATTACTCGGCCAAAACGGCCGTTTTTTAAAACACTGATAAATAGTATGAGTCATTTGCTTTATGAAAGACTATTTTTTTTTTTTTTGAAATTGGGCAGTGGCTTTATGAAAGACAAAGCACAAACAATTCTTATGTCAATAGTTTAATCAATTAAACTGGATAATGAAACATTTTATGTTGGATAAATTATTCAAAACTTAGCATTTTCTGAGATAAGACACACATTACTCCACAAATTAAACAGTGCAGTTTCTAAGATTGCAACATTGTCACTGATCCCTCTGCTCTTCCCATGGAACCACCTCTGTGTCAGCAGGGTCCCACAATTGCAGTGGTATAGCACCCATGTTCTCTTGGCACCGGTTTGCAACTATACATCCTTCCCTCATGTTTAGTATGCCCTGACCAATAAGAAATCAAAGATAGAATTGAGTAAAATCATATTCTTATTATTTTTTCTTTTTATATCAAAATTAATAAAAATACAATTCTATCCATTTGAGGGAGATTATATGCAAATTGAATAATATCATCAATGTTTTCTCATTTCATAACATAACCATGGCATTTTCCAATCAAAACCATTTTTGTTTAACAGATGGAGAATTGACAAAGACATGTGAAACATCTTCAGTTTGATTACAGAATTGACACGAACTGTCACCTGACCACCCTTTCTTTACCAGATTATAATTTTTTTACCTGTTTGATTTTACCTCTTGCTACCACCAACATAATGATCTAATTTTTGGTGGTACTGCTAATTTCCAAAGAATCAATGCATTTTTAACTGTAACCCCTCAAAACTTTGGTAGGATAGTCTTTAAACTTCCACCTCAAAACTAAGTATTTTCCTCTAACTTTATCCTTTAGCTTAGCATATTAAAACTAAAATAAAACTTAAATATAAAGTAAGAAGAAAATAATAATCAACAGTAAGATTTATGAGAGACAACTTTTGGTCAAGTGGTAAAGTCAATGCTCTCACTACTACAAAAAAGCTAATTCTACACTGCACATTGTACACGGTTTTTCTAATTTTATATAAAAACCGTGTGTCAAATATGAAATTGTGAAAGGGTCAAAAATATTGGGAAATTATACACGGACACTTAGTTATAAATCAGTGTATAATTGTTTGAGAGAGCTATACGGTTTATTAGGGAAAAAAAAGCCGCGTGGAAAGAAACCGTGTGGAAAAGATTGAGAGAGCTACACGGATATTATATAAAAATCCGTGTATGAATTGCTACACGGATATTTGATTAAATAACCGTGTACAAATATTAAGAGAGCTACACGGTTTTTAGTTACATGTCCGTGTAGAATAGTTATAGAGCTACACGGTTTTCTTATCAAATATCCGTGTATAAAGGGTTATGCTACACGGCTTTTTTAATAAATAACCGGGTTTAAATTGTGACAGAGCTACACGGATTGCTAAGTATAAATCCGTGTAGAAAAGCCGTGTAGGGTTTTATCCAATATAAAAGGGCTTCTCTTCCAGAGACTTCTAGCTCCAGCTGCGCCGTTTTGATCAAGTAATTAATACGCCCTCTGTCTGTGTTGAACTGAGATCTGATTTCCGCAAATTAAAGGCTAGCATAGCTGGAAGCTGTCATCTTTGAAGTTTTTATTTTCTCCTCTCTAAATTTCGAAGGTTAGTATATACATATTTTCCTTTTTCCTCTCTAATTTTCTGTTAAGTAATTATTATTGCTTATTTACTTAGGTGTGTAATATATGCATGCATGCTTGATTTAATTAGTAATTAGGTAATGTAAATATATAATTAGTGTATTGTTGTCCAATAACCGACCTATAAATGATTTTTAGGTCCATGCCCGTTCAAAATTAATCCAATAGGGATTAATTTTGGACAGTCCCCGTTTTGGGACTGCTCTTTGAATATTGTGTCTCATTTAGGATGTGAACACATATTAGTGGGTTTTAATTAGTATTTGAGGAAAGTTCGACGGTATTTTCCCTTATTGCTCCTACGAGTATGTGGTTCGTACGCATACTTGGGGAGTTAAGGGGAAATGCTGCCGAATTTTTCTCAAATACTAATTAAAACTTGCTAATATGTGTTCACATATGAGACATAATATTCAAAGAGTGGGTTAGGATTGTAAACCGGCCCTTTGTAAGCCCAAAATTTGGTACAATATATGTTGACCATGCTTGATTAATTGATCAAATCATTTTTATAATTTAATTTACAGATGGATCGAAGTTGGATGTATGAATTGCGACGTGACAGTGAAGAATATTTGGTTCGCGTTGATGAGTTTATAAAATTTGCTGAGATGTATAGAGTGAAGAAAAAAGAAAAAGACATTTTGTGTCCTTGTAGAGATTGTAAAAATATTTCAAGATTTGTGGACTCCGAAAAAATTAGAGGTTATTTAATTTGTCGGGGATTTAAGAAGAGATATACATGTTGGATCATGCACGGTGAGAAATTTGGTGAAAGTAGTAGTACCAATAAAGATTTCAATCGTTGTGAATTGAATGATGAGAATGTAGAAATTTCTGATAATTTTGAACTTGATTGGAACGAGAATTACGAGGATGCCGAAATTTTTGATAATATTGAACCCGGAACCGACGATGATGAGATGGAGATGAATTCTGGTGAAAATGTAGAACACGAGTTTATTGAAAATCTGGAGGAAATGTTTCGTGACGCGGAAGATGAAATTAGTGATAAAAATTATGATAAATTCCAAAATTTGTCTAATTATTCCAAAAAACAGTTGTATCCTGGGTGTACCAAATTTACGAAACTGTCAGCTGTGTTGAAATTATTAAACTTAAAGGCAGACAATGGTTGGAGCGATAAGAGTTTCACATCCTTATTACAGCTTTTACGAGAAATGCTCCCAGATAACAACGAGTTACCCGGTACAATATATCAGGCGAAAAAATTGATATGTCCAATGGGGTTGAAGATCGAAAGAATACATGCATGTCCGAACGACTGTGTATTGTACCGTAACGAGTACGAGACCATGCATGTCTGTCCTAAATGCGGTGTTTCACGGTATAAACGTAAGGACCAGGACAGTACTGATGATTGTGACGATGACAAAAAGGGCCGGCCTCCGGCTAAGGTGTTGTGGTATTTGTCGATAATACCGAGATTCAAACGGTTGTTTGCGAATTCCAAGGATGCGAAATTATTGCGTTGGCATGAAGAAGAGCGCAAAAAAGACGGTAAACTAAGGCACTCGGCCGATTCTCCTCAGTGGAGAAACATTGATAGACACTTCAAAGAATTTGGTTTCGAAATGAGAAACCTTAGGATTGTGGTGAGCACAGATGGAATGAGTCCGTTTGGAAGCTTGAGCAGTCGGCACAGTACTTGGCCAGTTCTTATAGCCGTCTATAATCTTCCTCCTTGGTTGTGCATGAAACGCAAATATATAATGATGTCATTACTAATCCAAGGACCCAGGCAACCCGGAAATGACATAGATGTGTATCTCGCACCATTAATTAAGGATCTCCAGAAATTATGGCGTGATGGCGTCCCGGTCTGGGATGCGTACAGTAAAGAGGTATTTCAAATGCGGGCCATGGTGTTTTGCACAGTAAATGATTTTCCCGCGTACGGGAATTTATCGGGTTACACTTGTAAAGGAGCAAAAGCGTGCCCTATCTGTGAAGATGACACGCAGGTGCTGAGGCTGAAAAATTGTCAGAAGAATGTTTTCATGGGGCATCGTAGGTTTCTTCCTGTTAATCACCCATACCGTAAGAAGAAGAGTGCATTCAACGGGAAAATTGAGCTTGGAGTGGCCCGTCGTCCATTAGACGGGAAAAGTGTCTTCAATCGGGTAAAAAACCTTGATGTTATTTTTGGAAAATGTGCCGAAGCACCACCGAAGAATATTTGGAAAAAAAGGTCCATATTTTGGGATCTACCGTATTGGGAATTTTTAGAAGTGAGACATTGCATAGATGTCATGCATGTTGAAAAAAATGTCTGCGACAGTTTGATCGGTTTACTGTTGAACATTAAGGGAAAGACTAAAGATGGTATTAAAGTTCGGAAAGACATGGTTGAAATGGGAATACGACCCGAGCTTGCACCGCAGGAGAAAGGGAAGCGCACGTACCTACCCCCCGTACTGTGCACAATGTTGAAGAAAGAGAAAACAAGCTTTTGTGAATGCCTTCATAGTATTAAAGTTCCATCGGGGTATTCCTCGAATATTAAGAAGCTGGTGTCGAAGAAGGACCTGAAATTGCTTGGTCTGAAATCCCACGACTGTCATGTTTTACTGACACATATGATTCCGGTTGCAATTCGGGGAATTTTACCAAAGGAGGTTCGGGAAACCATTACGAAGTTCTATACTTTCTTCAATGCAATCAATTCCAAAGTGATAGACCCTCTAAAATTGGACTCTTTGCAAAAGGAGATCGTCGTTACTCTTTGCCAACTTGAGATGTATTTTCCGCCCTCTTTTTTCGATGTTATGGTTCACCTTGCTGTTCATCTTGTGAGAGAAATTCAGATCTGTGGTCCCGTGTTCCTGCGGTATATGTATCCGTTCGAGAGATACATGGGCATCTTGAAAAAGTACGTGAGGAACCGACATCGGCCCAAGGTAGCATTATAGAAGGATATTCCACAGAAGAGGTGATTGAGTTTTGCACCAACTATATGGCCGGTGTGGATCCAATTGGCGTTCCGAAGTCGCAATACGAGGGAAGGCTCCAAGGAGTCGGGACAATTGGGTTGAGAGCCGTAGTTGCTGATATAAATGATCTACATAAGGCACATTTTATTGTACTACAGCACATGACAGATGTTGCTCCCTACATAGATGAGCACATGACAATCCTTAAACAACAGAACTACACGAGAAGTCAGAAGTGGCTTACTAACGAGCATAATCGTTCTTTTATAGGATGGCTGAAAGAAAGAGTGAAGTCACACCCCGTACCTGAAATTGTTAAACTGCTGGGCGAAGGACCCCAAATTGTTGTCAAAACATTCCAAGGATACGAAATTAACGGTTATACTTTTTACACTAAACGGCAAAGTGAGAAGAGTACAATGCAAAATAGTGGGGTGACGTTGGTGGCGACGTCTCAAGAATTCAGTAGATCTGGGGATGGCCGGGCTGTAACAGCATCGAGGTCATATTATGGAGTCATTGAAGAAATTTGGGAGCTCGTTTACAATCCTCGCCTGAGCATTCCCTTGTTTCGGTGCCAATGGGTCGAAGACCGGGGTGTTAAAGTTGATAACGACGGGTTCACACTCGTTGATTTTAACAAAGTTGGGTATGTTGATGATCCGTTTATACTCGCCAAGCAAGCCACCCAAGTCTTTTATGTCACCGACCCGAGTGATGATAGGTGGAGCGTCGTCCTATCTGGAAAAAGAAGGATTGTCGGGGTAGAAAATGTCGTCGATGAAGAAGAGTATGACCAGTTCGACGAAATACCTCCATTTTGTGCCGACATGGACCCTGAGGTAGCAACAATTGAAGAAAACGACGGAGCGAACTACATGCAATCCGACCACAATGAAGGAATATGGGCCGAGAGTATTGTTGAAAAAGAGAAAAAAAAGAGAAAAAGGAAAAAAAAAAGCCGGTGTGTAATATTTATTTTTTGTTTAAAATTTAAACTTGTAATATTTCTTTTTTAGAAACAACTTTGTAATAATAAAACATTTCTAGTTCAAATATTAGTATTAGTTTTTAAATATTAGTAGGAATATTAAATATTAGTGAATTCTTAAATAATGAAATTGTATAATAATAAAACATTTCTAGTTCAAATACTAGTATTAGATTTTAAATATTAGTGAATTCTTAAATAATGAAATAAAAAATAAAATATTAGTTTTAGTTTTTTAATATTAGTAGGAATATTAAATATTAAGACTAAAATATTTGTAGTTCAAATATCAAATATTAGATTTCTCTATTTTAAATGTTAGTTCAATTTTTTAATAATAATAAAACATTTCTAGTTCAAATACTAGTATTAGATTTTAAATATTAGTGAATTCATAAATAATGAATTAAAAAATAAAATATTAGTATTAGTTTTTAAACATTGCCTATAGTTGAAATATTAATAATAATAAAAAAACAGGGTATTAGTTAATATTAGTATAAGTTTTATATATATTAGATATGATATACTATATATTTTAGTTAATTTATTATTAATTTAAATACTATAAAAAATAAAAAGAAACATAATTGAATATGTTTTCCCCTTTGTACACGGACTTTTATTTAATAGTCCGTGTATAAATAGGCATTGCACACGGAGTTAACTATATAACCGTGTATAAAGGGGAAGAGAGCTACACGGATTAACTAAATGTCCGTGTACAAAGGGGAAGAGAGCTACACGGACTGTTAAGTAAATGTCCGTGTACAAAGGGTAATTGTACACGGATATTTACTTATTTGTCCGTGTATAAAGATAAATTGTATACGGTTGTGAAATTAATAATCCGTGTAGATAGAGTTAACAAATTGTACACGGTCGTGAACTTAATAATCCGTGTAGAAAGAGTTAACAATATAATTCAAAAGACCTTTCTCTTCTAAATTTTCATTAGCCGCGCGCCGTTTGAGTTCCAAAACCTCCAAACTCTCCCCGGCCACTGCCACCACTCCGGTCCACTCCGCCATTGTCGGTCCTCTGCCACCTCTCCGGTCCACCCTCTCCTCTCTCGGTAAAGTACTCTTCACTTCTCTTATTTTGGCCGAGTTCGGGTTGTTGATTTTCCCAACTCGTTGGAATTAATTTCATTTGGGGTTTAGGGTTTAATCAGGCCAGTAAATCTATAGATCGAGTTAACCAATTTTTTTTTTAGAAGAAATTAAGAGGAAGGTTTTTCTGTTTTTAATTTAAATCGAAATCAGTTTTTCAGTTTGAATTAAAATCAGTTTTTCTGTTTTGTCATATATGTTTTATTTTTTCTGTTGTAATTTAAAAACTGATTTTCCCAATTTAAAAACAGAATTTACTGGTTTACATTGTTTGGTTTTTACATTAATGATTTTACCAAGTTAAAAACTTCACTGATCTTACCAATTTAAAAAACAGGAAACAGAATTTAAAACTAGTTCTTACATTGCTTGGTTTTATCATATATTTACTGGTTTTGCATGCACAACCAAGGAGAAAGTTAAAAACTTGTTTTAATTAACACTTTTAAAACATATATGAAAACATTGCTTATTTTTTTTGACTTTTTTTGTGGGTGCCACTTTACTGTCCCTAGCTAATACAAAAAAAAAAAAAAAAACAGCTTGCACCATGTTTAAATTTCTGACTAAAAGAGATTGTTTTTTTTGGTCTGTATGGATTTCTATTAAATTTGATGCTCAATCTATGTAAATTAATTAGGGTGGATGTATGCAAAACCTATTAACTAATTAGGGTGGATGTATACAAATTAATTAGGGTTGATGCTCAATCTATGTAAATTAATAAGAGTACTCCAAATGGCCAAAATGACCTCTGCTGGTAAATTGATCAGTGCAGATCAATGCAGGGGCCAAAACATATTTATGAATTGACCAACCGACAGAGGACTCCAAAACACACAAAATGGACACAAATTTCATATTTTTCAGATTATATTTCAATTTTATATGATTTTTCAAAGTTCAGCTTTTTAATTCTTATTTTCTGCTATTTAAAGGTGCAGAATTTTCATTTTGAGAGGCTGAACTTTGGAAATTTATATAAAATCGAAAAAAAAATCAGAAAAATATGAAATTAATGTCCATGTTGTGTGTTTTGGAGTCTTCCATTTAATTGTGGTGTTCATTTTGCATTTTACACATAGGTTCATTAATTTCTTTTAATATTTCTTTGTATGGCAGAACCATGTCGGATGAGGGTGAGCACATAGATGCGATGGCAGAAGATGATCAGCAAGCTACTGCCTCATCAGAAAGAAGGAAAAGAGGTCCGACAATGTGCACAAGCACGTCTGAGAAGAAGCAGTTGGAAATCCGGTTCACGGACGACGGGCGTGCGGAAGGTCCAAATCGAATGGCGTACTCAAATTGGTGTTGCAATTTGGTGAAGCGAAAGGCAAGTATCCTTGTAGAGAGTTGGAATAAGTTTGATAAAGAGGAGAAGAACGACTGGTGGAACATGGTGAAGGTAAAGCACCGAACAACTCTTTACTTTATTTTCATTGTTGTACATGAAATTAAATACAGTTAATTTGGTGTCAATCAGGCTCAGTGGAACATCGAGAGCGATACCCCAAAGGTCAAGACTCTGAGGATCATGAACGAAGGTTGGAAGCAATTCAAGAGCACGCTGAAGACAGAGTTCATGGACGAAGGGAGAAGTCCAGTAGGGTACTATCCTTGGGTAACACAAGAGGTGTGGGAGGAGTTTCAAGCTTTGAAGTCCACAGAAGAGTTCAAGGTATGTAACATTATCCAAAGTAGTTTATGTTTTTTCTGTATCTTCAATTATTTTTCTAAAACTAATTGATTTTCCCGCACATGTGAAGGCAAAAAGTAAAGAAGGCAAGAGGATCGCTGCCTTGAACAAATATCCGCACCATTTAGGGTCAGGTGGTTACGAGGGTAAGTCGGAAGAGTGGAAGACAGCACTGCAGCAAAACAGAGATTCCGACTCACCCGTGGTCCAGATCCAAAATCCTAGGGGCCAATGTTGGTTCATGGGTAGATCTGAGTTAACCGCTGACGGGAGGATAGTACTCCCAGAGAAATTGCAGCCCGTGGCTCAGAGAATGGTAAGAGTCCTTTGTTATAACTTTGTGTCATTCAAACGAAATTATAACTTCGAATGTACATCACTTGGTATTTTCCTCTAACTAATTTTTCTATTAACAGTTGGAGGTGGAGCAGGAGGTCAGTTCGGGTGCCCGGTCGGTCGAACGACAAAATGATTCCTTGGCCGCAGCGCTCGGGAATCCAGAACACACGGGCCGGGTAAGGGGTGTAGGGGCCTACAGGGGCTGGAAGGAGGTGTTCCGAGTTGAGGGTGAAAAATCTCGAAGAAAACCTCGTGCCAGAGTTGATAAAGACGAGATAGTTGCGCAGGTACGCGCGGAGGTCAGCAAAGAGTACGACTCCAAGATGGCTGCGTACGACGCAAAGATGGCTGAGATGGAATCAAGGTTGTTGAACCGGTTTTCATCTCTTGCGCAGCAATCCGAGCAACCACCTCCTATTTCGCCGGGAGTTTGGCGAAGTAGCCAAGCATCCGGGACTTGGGCCTTAGATGATTTGGAAAATCTAAAGGTAATCACTACTGTTTTATAGTCTAAAGGTAATTCATACCTGTTTGTAGCATTGTTAGACAACATCGCACCATTAAAAAATAACAACTTTTTGATAATTGCAGGACCCCAGAGCATGCGACCTCGTCCTGTGGCAGGGTAGTTCTCCTCTGACCGTTGCCACGGGCGTTGTACTTCCAGGAGTCTCGATTGTACACCATGCTCAGCTCTTGCCCGACTATGCATGCGTGCAGGTTGACTCAGTCGTGGAGGGATGGGAGCGCGTACCTCTTCCTGCCCCTACCGTCGCTCAGTTCATTCTTGATGATGCCCGCAAGTCATTTGTCCAATGGCCCAGGAGTCAGATTGTTTTGCATCAGGTATCTCTAAATAATCCATTTGTTTTGTTACATTCAAATCATTCTTTTTCAAATAATTGAAGAAGATATGTTAATTTTAATGCAGACACGAGTAGATGATGACATCGGTGCACAGGAGTTGATGTCACCGGTACGGACTGTTGTGGCTTGCGACGTTGGGGCTGACGCGCCAGGATCACCAGACCGTCCTTTGGTCACCGAAGAAGAATACAGCCGTTTGCCCGGTGATTTGTGCCTTCTCCACGACCGCTTGATGTCGACACCCGAAAGCATGAGGGATATCTTCATCCCTGTCCCACCTGGGATGTTTTTACATGGCGGCGATATTATCAATATGTCGTTCAAAGACTTCAGGGACATTCTCCACCACTTGTCATCCGATAAATGGCTCGATGTGTCGTTCATCTCCATTTTCCTCATGTTAGTGACTCTAAATTATTTTCATTATTGTATACAACTCAAATATAATTCTAATGTAAAATTTTGAGTTTTCAGGAAGCTAATCCGAAATTGTGATGAGATGGTACAAAGGAAGAACTTGTGCGTATTTCTGGACCCCGAGATGGTGAGTGCTACAATGCTGAGACGTTCTTCGAAGGAGGGTATCGAGTACATGTGTTCAGCGATGCATCGTGCTCAGGAGGAGGAGAAGAAATTCATTCTCGTGCCGTACCACCAGAGGTTAATTCTAACCTTAGCTTATGTATTGTTCATATTACCAAACACTCGTGTTACTATTATATGCTAAAGTACTTTAATTTTTATCCTCCCACAGCAAGCACTGGTGTCTGATAATCATTGCGCCTTACCTAAATACGAGCATAATTGTTGATTCTTGTAAGCCCGGAGGAAGTATCCCGGCTAACAAGTGCAAAGATATCTTCCCTTATGTCAACAAGTAAGCAATAATAATTTAATTGGTTTGAATTTTTTTCAATTATATCAAATTATAAAATTGCTATAAACATTCACTCAATTTTGTAAGGGCTTTTGCGAAATATGTTAAAGAGGGAGGATTGCATAACAAGAGCAAGAAAAACAAGTTGGGTTGGAAGTGGTTGCTGGTGAGCACACTATAAATTTATAATTTCATATATATTGTCGAAAAAAATATTATCATTCTAACATAGGCCGCTAAATGCAAATTTCAGGGCCCGCAACAGTTGGAGGGTTGGGAATGCGCTTACTACACGATGATTTTCATGTTTGACTTTGTCGAAAGAATACAATTCCAATTCCCAAACTCGGTATGTAATTCATATTAATTGTTCCTATATAATAGCAATTGATATTTGCAACTGTATTTCATCTACCTTTTCTTGTTACTAACTAATACCAAATTGTAATTGTAGAATTTGCCAAAGCAACCGCATTACACCAAGGAGCAGATCGACGATATCAGGTGTGTGTGGGCAAGGTGGTTTGTATCAGAATTTTGCAATGCTCAACATGGATTTCCATAATTTTGTATAATTTGGTGTATGTGAATATTGTATAATTTATTGCATATGAATTTCTGGCTAAACTGGAAAATATGGATTTATTGGTAATCTGGAAAATATGAATTTCTTGGTAATCTGGAAAATATGGATTTCTTGTTATATGAAATCTGGAAAATATGGAAAATATGGAAAATCTGGAATAGTTCTGTAACAAAACTGGCTAGCAAAACTGGAGGCTAGCCGAAAAACAAAAAATACAAAAAAAAAAAAAATTGATCTTTATACACGGACATTTAACTAAAGTCCGTGTATAAAAGAGGAGAGCTACACGGACATTTAGTTAAATGTCCGTGTATAAAGAGGAGAGCTACACGGACATTTACTAAATGTCCGTGTAGAAAGAGTCAAGCTACACGGGTTTTTAGTTAAAAGTCCGTGTACAAAAAGAATCGTACACGGTTGTTTAGGTAATATCCGTGTAGCTCTGTATCATGGAGAGCGACACATTCTGGGCTTTGTACACGGCTGTTTTTGTAGTTATCCTTGTAGAATCGTTGAAATTGTACACGGACAAATGTCCGTGTGTAGTTATTGAGCTATTTATACACCCTCGATTTAAACACGGTAGGAAATCCGTGTAGCTCTTCCATTTTTGTCCGTGTATAATCTCTTTTTTTGTAGTAGTGTCTATGTGTGGGACACGTGTATTGCCTCTCTATAGAAGGATAAATCTGAGCGAGTCGAATTATTTTTTCAGTGCTAAAGATTAACATGATAGAAATTAACTTAGCTAGTAAACTTTATTTCAGTGTTTTTTTTCTTCTACATATTATGCTGATGATATGCTCCTTAAGTCCTTATACCGTGATATGAATTGGTGATATTTATTGTTTCTTATTTTTAGTTACAGGCTTATAGCATAGATATTTATTGTCTTATGTTTCTGTCATATCAATAAATGTGACAGTACTGTGTAGCAATGCTCTTATTTATTTATTCATTAATTATTATATTATTTGTTTTGGAGAATGATGTAATGCCATGTGGGATTGGAATTAATGACAAAACCCATGTTCTTCCCTGTTTATTCCACATGGGAGAGAAAAACATACAATGTGACTTCATTTGTGATCCTCTATTTTTTTTTTGTTAATAAGACAAATATACATTCATGATTGTTATTATTGTATTAATAATTTTATAAAAATAATAACATTTTATTTCTGAATACTCATTGAGCAATTTCATACTTTTAAAAATATTTAGTATTCTTAATTGAGGGAGGCAAGAGTACTATGCAAACTGTATTTTGGTCTATACAGTGGATGTATTATTCATCTTAAAAGTCCAAATAATCGATTCATCGGTATGCGGTTGATTAATCGAGATTTTGCGGATAATTTTGTGTTTTTATTTAAGTTATGTGCATATACTTATAATTATTAAAAATGATTAATTTAATTCATCAAACTTATCAACTAAACTTATTTTAACTTTATTTCATTGTTAATTAATAAAGTTTTATGAAATTGTCATTTAGAAAAACTTATATAAGACCAGGCAAAGTATAATACATACTAACTAATTGGTCGTATAAATGAAACGGACGATCCGTAACGGTTTGGGCACCGCCAAAGACTAATCGGCCAATTAGTCGAACTAATCTGCTATTTTTTTTCAAAACTGATAACAACAAGAACAAAAATTATAGTACTAATTAATAATGATAATAATGTTAAGGAAAAATGAAAAGGTGATGACAAAGGGCCAGAGCTGAGGGTGATGCATGCATGGCAATGGCATGCATATCAAGTCCCACACATATGACTTTGACATGGTATTGGTGTATCATTTCATCATGGGTCATGTGGCGTACGTCGTGGAGTCACATGTGTGATAGCCTCAATCATGACTTTGTCTAATTGCCTACTGGATAGGTGGGGTCCATTTTTCATTTCATAGGCACCCTCTTCATTATTTGGAACTTATTCTTCCTCAAAATCTCCAAATTGTAATTATAAAGGACCATCTTCCTCATGAATTATATGGTTTTTAACATAACTTATTTAAATATTACCAATATTTTTTTCCTGATTTATAATTTTGGTGTATACAGTGGATGTATTATTAATCTTAAAAGTCCAAATAATCGATTCATTGCTATGTGGCCGATTAATCAAAATTTTGCATATAATTTTGTGTTTTCATTAAAGTTATGTGCATATACTTATAATTATTAAAAATAATAATTTTAACTCATCAAACTTTTTTTACTTTGTTTCATTGTTAATTAATAAAGTTTTATGAAATTGATATTTAGAAAAATTTATATAACACCAGGCAAAGTATAATACATATAACGGATAAATGCAGAAAAATAATAATAGAATTGACTAACTAATTGGGCATATAAATAAAAACGGACGATCCGTAACGGTTTGGTCACCGCTAACGACTAATCGGCCAATTAATCAGACTAATCAACTGATAACAACAACAACAACAACAATAATTCTAGTACTAATTAATAATGATAATAATGTTAAGGAAAAATGAAAAGGTGATGACAAAGGGCCAGAGCTGAGGGTGATGCATGCATGGCAATGGCATGCTTATCAAGTCCCACACATATGACTTTGACATGGTATTGTTGTATCATTTCATCATGGGTCATGTGGCGTACGTCGTGGAGTCACATGCATGTGTGATAGCCTCAATCATGACTTTGTCTAATTGCCTACTGGATAATTATATAATTCTAATATTTTTGTCATTTATACATATGTTATAGGACATATAGATATATAGCCTAACAAGCATATTACATGTAAATAATTTAAGTATTGTTTAATGATATGTATCAAGAACCATTAAAATTGTAAGTAATTTACTATACGGTGAAACATACATCAAGTCTAATCATATTTTATAAAATATGATATCAATGATATCAATCATGCCTATAATACTGAATTTTAAATTTAACCTTTATTCATTGTTAAAAATGGTCAAGGTTGTCAAATATTATCAAATGATCCCCGTTTATAATTAATTATCACAAGTGATGATTCAGATTGCTCTCCTCCAAACATTATAAGTACAAACATATCTTGCCAGGATCTTTCTTAGTAGTAACAACTCTGTGATTACAAAATTAACTAATTTACAAACAAAACCTTGCTTTCAAGGTTCCACTTGTCACAATCTTAATTTTGGTTCTTCCGGAATATTGGATGGAAAATATATGTGGACCTTGCCTGGTCATTTTTATAGATAAATATCTTTTATTGTACTTTCTTGACTTGCACCAAAAACATATATATTTTTCTCCACAGCGCGGTCTGTAGCCTGCTGGCCAGTGTACCCATCACCATAAGTCTCACTCATACTATTCACTGGTGTCCTCAAGCTAACCCTGGCCAGGACCATTCTACTTTAACCTTAGTAAAGGACAATGTAGCAAATTGATGATTTGTCGTTGTGTCAGATTAATTAATGTCATCCATTTGACTATTATATATTTTTATATTCCGCTATTAGAATCTACTTTTTATGTGTGGGTATTTGCTCGCATATATGTTTTCATTTTCCAGTACTAGAATATGTGTTTTATGCGTCCATATATGGTATTTGCTCGCATATATTCGTTAACCACGTACCGATGATCAATGATTCATTTTGTTTGGTAGTTTAAGTCATGGGTTAAATTAATTCATATGAAGGAGTAAGATGTTGAAAGATGAACCTGTCTATGACAGTGGGCCTTACAAGTGGAGTAAGTTAGTCAACCTGGAGAGGTGGAGTAACTTACTCTGGATTAACTCATCTCTTATTCCATCTTATTCCTATTTTACTCTTTGTTTGGCTCCTTCAGTGTGAAGTAAGGGGTTTACTCCAAACATGACCTGGGGATGAATTTAAAACACTAAGTTGTTGGGAATAATATTTCATACTGACTATAACGTTTAAATTTATCTCTTGAGAAAGTTTCCAAGAAATACGGAATTTATTGGATACATAATATATATAATATATATATTATATATATTACTCCTTTCAATGCTTATAAATATATATAATATATATAATTTTTTTTACAATTACTCGATTGGATAATGGGTACGAAATAGGCTTTACCCGTACCCTTACCCGTTTAGATAATGAAAAAAAATCTTTACTCATACCCGTACCCGATAAATTTACGGAATTTTTTTTTTTACCTATACCCGTCTTATCGGATATGGTACGGGTCGGATAAACAGATAAAAGGGTGCCATTAACACCACAACTCAACTCTAGTATAATTTTTTTTTTATCATCTGTTGATATCTGTTCACATATTAGGAATATTGCAGGGTACACGTGCAAAAATGAAGAATAAAAGAATCTAGTCCGTACAACATTCAGCGGGGCGGGAAACAATGTATATAATTCAGAGTTTCAAAATATTAGTGCGGTTTGTGTATGTTGGTACTATTAAATTCGTCCGGATTTTTTTTTTAATTGTTCGTGCGTGTGTGTATGTTGGTACTATTAAATGGGAGATGTGCACGTTTGGCAATATGTACCTTACTTTCGATTTCTCTGTAAAGCCAGTATATTGTATTTTTTTTTTCCCAATTTGTATATTATCTGGGATACTGTTTGATCATGAAATGTAATATAGAGTCACGTGAATACTGGGCTCCATGTTGTTCCTTTTTTGTTTTGTCGTGTCATTTGTACAAATATGGTAATTATGCACACTACATCATATAAGAATAGAAAGTTTTATAATTCCGTGTGTATATCAGGAAGGAGCCTCCGAAAATATACTTCAACATTTATACATGGTTATTCATAAAAAATCCGAGATTAGAAATAATTATTCAAGAATATATTTCAATTAACCGTGTATGATTGTGCTCCAACAATTGTACAAGGTTTCCTTACACCAACCGTGTATGAAATGCTCAGCAGGATTTTTCGGAAAAAATCTTACATGTAATCTTACACGGTTTTCTTTCTACCAACTGGATATGAATATTCCGTAGGATTTTTCAGAAAAAATTCATGCTTGTAATCACACGGTTTTATTTTATGATCCATGCATGATGAAATAAACACATAATTTTTTACGTCATCGATTCATGCCTTCAGGTTATAATGCATATCTATCTAGCTTTTATAAGTAGCTTTCTATCATTTCTACAACATCTCTTCCATGTACATGTATTTCTCTGAGACGTCTCTATATAGGCAAGGCTAGGGCTCGGGGTAAGGCAAAAGAGATGATATATTCACCGAAAAGATGATTGGTAACGAAGAAAGTAAAACGGGTGTAACTTTTCTCTCGAGTGTCTGATTTTAGCATGAAAACTGCATTTTTAGGGCCCTAAAGGAAAAACTGCATTTTTTGGGATACCAAAATAAATGGAAGAGTATCAAAACTTGAGTTTAAGTTTCTAATTAAGTTTTTTTCTTAATATTTTTTTTGTAGTCTTTCACATACGTTTTCTTAGCCATTGTTCACGTAAGTGTATAAAGTCTCAACTTTAGGTTCATGGAATGTTGTTCATGTAACAATTTCTATAATGCAAATGCAAATGTTGTTTATATTGGTAAATGTAGTGTTTTCGTTGTATGTCATATTTAAATATTGTTTATTTTAAATTGAGTGGTTTTGGTATATTGGTAAATGTGTTTTTTAGTCTGAATTCAAAACTAGGGATTGATTGGTATTTTTTTCCCAAAATATATGAATTAGACATGGTTTTCTAATTAAAACAATGTATGATTGGTATTTCATACACAATTTTAATTTAAAAAATTAGGTATGAATGATTTTGTGAAAGTAATTAACATTGTTTATGAAAAAACATATGTGGATCTACAACTGTATACAAATTACCTTTATTTTCATATAAGATGCGAGCGGACACGGTTGTGGGACCTGGAACAAACACATTTTTCAACCGTGTAAAGTCAAGCCTTTTCTAGTAGTGTATTGTCACATATGTTCATAATTTTTTCTCAATGTAATTTAGTGTAATTGTAGAGGATTGTTTAGTTTAATATAATTTAATGTAATTATGGACAAATTGTGTAATTTGGATTAATTTTCAATTTTATTTCTTTATTTTTTAGGTTTATGATTTAGGGTTAGTGTTTAGGATTTGTGCTTTAATTTAAATAAATTTCGTAATTTTTGATAAATAGTTTTTTTTCGGTAATTAGGGTTAGGGTTTAGGGTTTCTGTTCTACCATCTTGGCTTGTGCTAGATTAAACCGGGCACCATTTTTTTTGCTGAGAAAAACTCTTTGTTCCTAGCATTCGACAAACACCAGAAGATGTTGCAAATGGGGTAATATGGTGTGGGTCCAGCTCATCCGTAATCTCAAGCCCATAAATTGCAAGGTGTACCATGTGGCTCGTGATATCGGGTAGAAGAATAACATATGCATGGTGAATTCATTTTCGGTACCATACCATGGGCTATTTGTTGTTCGTATTCTTCTATGCACCATTATCCATAGGAAAGTTCTAACTCGTGGTAAAATCCCTTTTCTTGTCCATATTTTCTTCCTCATCGTATTCTTCGCCTCTTCATAAGCAAGTGTAGTCAGAATTTGTTATGAATCTAGGGTTTCAAGAGAGAGCAAGAGAGAACAAGATAAAATAATTTGGGGTAATTTTTTGTGTATTCTCTTTCTACAAAGTTTGCCTACAAAAGGTGTATAAAAGGAAACTTACAAATATAACCCTATAAAAATAGAAAATAACAAATGGTGAGATAAGAGACAAATACAACAATCTCCACCTTGGATCGAAATCTCACCTAAAAGAGAAAAATAAATAAATAACAAAACTAACAACCAACAAAAATTAAATTTGTACAATAGTTGAACTTCATGGTCGGTATAGGCTTGGTGAGCATACGGCTGGATTGTCGGTGGTGCCAATCTTCTTTATCTCTACTATATCCTTCGAGATAACCTGCCGAACAAAATGATACTTGATATCAACGTGCTTGCTTCTTTCGTGATATACATGATTCTTCGCCAAAAAAATGACACTTTGACTATCACAAAAGATGGTAGTACATGTGCTGAAATTACTTCAAGCAAGAGGTTAAGCCATATTGCCTCCTTAACGCTTTTAGTAACCATGGCAATACCATATATAGGACGCATGAAACACGTATTCTAGTACTCGAAAATGAAAATATATAATAGTTTAATGGATGGCAATAATTAATTAATCCGACACAACGACAATATCATCAATTTGCTACATTGTCCTTTACTAAGGTTAAAGTTGAATGGTCCTGGCCAGGGTAGCTTGAGGACACCAGTGAATAGTATGAGTGAGACATATGGTGATAGGTACACTGGCCTGCAGGCTACAGACCGCGCTGTGGAGAAAAATATATATGTTCTAGGTGAAGTAAAGAAAGTACAATAAAAGATACTGTACGGGATATTTATCTATAAAAATGACCAGGCAAGGTCCA
This sequence comes from Carex kokanica, assembly GCA_025461125.1. Taxonomy (NCBI): domain Eukaryota; kingdom Viridiplantae; phylum Streptophyta; class Magnoliopsida; order Poales; family Cyperaceae; genus Carex; species Carex kokanica. Next base: position 37,768 of record JAJGRX010000248.1, read on the forward strand.
CATAAGGAAGCTAATCACATTGGTTATCTTTAGGATGGAATATCGTACCCCATATTTGTGCTACAGTATGTAGGGACTTGACAGACATATTTGATGGAAATTTCGGAAGGATACAACAAAATAGAGAGAAGAAATTTGCTGCTGAAATTAACTTCTATTGCCTTATTTATTTCGGATACAAAGTACATCTGAATTTATAGCTAAACATTAATCTAAATAAGGAATCCACTAACCCTACTACGCGCTATTTCTGCCTAGTGTAAATAAGGAAACCACATTCTCCACTAACTCAACTAAATATAGAAATACTAACTCTAGAACACATGACAAATACAGACTTCTAATTTTGGAGAAATTCTAACCCACTAACTTCGGCAGCCATCTTAATTAGGTGTGTTAATTTTGAATCAACTTCCAACAACATTCTCATCAAAGTTTCTCAGTCGATAAACCATCATGACATGAGAGCACAATATACCAGTAAATTGGGGCTTCTTATATGCACATTCAACCTCATTTTCATCGATTTTTTTATGATTACCTTGTTATATATACTGTTTAGTGTCTGTATCGAGGTTGAATCGGATTTAGATATTTAGACTGTACTCTCCTTGTATTCAGTCTGACTGTAAATCTCATTTTTGACATACTCGAAAGCGAGCACACCTGTAGCAGTGAATAAATATATGTAGGCACTCAACACTAGGGGTGTCAATGGGTATGGTAAGGGTCGGGTCGAAGCATTTTCATACCCATATCCATTACAAATTGTCCTTATCCATATCCTATCCTTATCCACTATAAATTATCTTACCTTTACCCTACCCTTACCCGTTATGGTCGTCGGATAGCGAAACAGTAGCGGGTAAATAACGGGTAATACTAATATAATAATTATTTTTATTATTTATTAAATAAAACATTAAAACATATACATTCATGTATAGTACTTAATTGAAAATAAATTATGATCATACTAAGCGCAAATAAACCAATTACATTACTCTTTTCAATGCTTATAAATATATATAATATATATTTTTTTTTCTTACAATTACTCGATCGGGTAACGGGTACGAAATAGACTTTACCCGTACCCTTATCCGTTTAGATAACGAAAAAAATCTTTACCCAAACCCGTACCGATAAATTTATGGAATTTTTTTTTACCTATACCCGTCTTATCGGATACGGTACGGGTCGGATAAACATATAAAAGGGTGCCATTAACACCACAACTCAACTCTAGTATAATTTTTTTTTTATCATCTGTTGATATCTGTTCACATGTTAGGAATATTGCAGGGTACACGTGCAAAAATGAAGAATAAAATAATCTAGTCCGTACAACTTTTAGAGGGGCGGGAAACATTGTATATAATTCAGAGTTTCAATATATTACTGCGGTTTGTGTATGTTGGTACAACTAAATTCGTGCGGTTTTTTTTTAATTGTTCGTGCGTGTGTGTATGTTGGTACTATTAAATGGGAGATGTGCACGTTTGGCAGTATGTACCTTACTTTCGATTTCTCTGTACAGTCAGTATATTGTATTTTTTTTTTCCCAATTTGTATATTATCTGGGATACTGTTTGATCATGAAATGTAATATAGAGTCACGTGAATACTGGGCTCCATGTTGTTCCTTTTTTGTTTTGTCGTGTCATTTGTACAAATATGGTAATTATGCACACTACATCATATAAGAATAGGAAGTTTTATAATTCCGTGTGTATATCAGGAAGGAGCCTCTGAAAATATACTTCAACATTTATACATGGTTATTCATAAAAAATCCGTGTATGATTAGAAATAATTATTCAAGAATATATTTCAATTAACCGTGTATGATTGTGTATGATTGTGCTCTGCAGGATTTTTCGGAAAAAATCTTACATGTAATCTTACACGGTTTTCTTTCTACCAACCGGATATGAATATTCCGTAGGATTTTTCGGAAAAAATTAATGCTTGTAATCACACGGTTTTATTTTATGATCCATGCTTGATGAAATAAACACATAATTTTTCACGTCATCGATTCATGCCTTCAGGTTATAATGGATATCTATCTAGCTTTTCTAAGTCTTTCTATCATTTCTACAGCATCTCTTCCATGTACATGTATTTCTCTGAGACGTCTCTATATAGGCAAGGCTAGGGCTCAGGGTAAGTCAAAAGAGACGATATATTCACCGAAAAGACGATTGGTAACGAAGAAAGTAAAACGGGTGTAACTTTTCTCTCGAGTGTCTGATTTTAGCGTGAAAACTGCATTTTTAGGGCCCTAAAGGAAAAACTGCATTTTTTGGGCTACCAAAATAAATGGAAGAGTATCAAAACTTGAGCTTAATATTTTTTTTGTTGTCTTTCACATACGTTTTCTTAACCATTGTTCACGTAAGTGTATAAAGTCTCAACTTTAGGTTCATGGAATGTTGTTCATGTAACAATTTCTATAATGCAAATGTAAATGTTGTTTATATTGGTAAATGTAGTGTGTTCGTTGTATGTCATATTTAAATATTGTTTATTTTAAATTGAGTGGTTTTGGTATATTGGTAAATGTGTTTTTTAGTCTGAATTCAAAACTAGGGATTGATTGGTATTTTTTTTCCAAAAAATATGAATTAGACATGGTTTTCTAATTAAAACAATGCATGATTAGTATTTCATACACAATTTTAATTTAAAAAATTAGGTATGAATGATTTTGTGAAAATAATTAACATTGTTTATGAAAAAACATATGTGGATCTACAACCGTATACAAATTACCTTTATTTTCATATACGATGCATGCGGACACGGTTGTGGGACCTGGAACAAACACATTTTTCAACCGTGTAAAGTCAAGCCTTTTCTAGTAGTGTATTGTCACATATATTCATAATTTTTTCTCAATGTAATTTAGTGTAATTGTAGAGGATTGTTTAGTTTAATATATTTAATGTAATTATGGACAAATTGTGTAATTTGGATTAATTTTCAATTTTATTTCTTTATTTTTTAGGTTTATGATTTAGGGTTAGAGTTTAGGATTTATGCTTTAATTTAAATAAATTTCGTAATTTTTGTTATATAGTTTTTTTTTTTTTGGTAATTTAGGGTTAGGGTTTAGGATTTCTGTTCTAGCATCCTGGCTTGTGCTAGATTAAACCGGGCACCATTTTTTTTGCTGAGAAAAACCTTTGTTCCTAGCATTCGACAAACACCAGAAGATGTTGCAAATGGGGTAATATGGTGTGGGTCCAGCTCATCCGTAATCTCAAGCCCATAAATTGCAAGGTGTACCATGTGGCTCGTGATATCGGGTAGAAGAATAACATATGCATGGTGAATTCATTTTCGGTACCATACCATGGGCTATTTGTTGTTCGTATTCTTCTATGCATCATTATCCATAGGAAAGTTCTAACTTGTGGTAAAATCCCTTTTGTTGTCCATATTTTCTTCCTCATCGTATTCTTCGCCTCCTCATAAGCAAGTGTAGTCAAAATTGTTCTCCTAAACCTCTCATACCCAACTTTTGTCATGTAGGCACCTATTCTAATTTGCATCCATATTACCTTGTCATTAACTATATACAGGGCAGGTCGTTGGCGTTTGATCCTTATCCAGAATGGATTGCATCACCTGAGAGGCTATTAGTCATGGTATGTATTTATTTTTCCACTGTTGTGGACGGTGATCAAATAAATTGGTCCTAATAGCTTTCTCCTCCCCTCCCTGCCAACGAGTTTCATGGGTGAAGAAATTTAACCCCATGAAAACCCTCTCCTAGAGTAGTATTTAGCCTTTATAACATGTACCCATAATTTATTGTGATTTGCAACATCTCATGATGGAGTTTATGCCATTCACTGTTCTTGTTGGTAGCATCGCCAGACATATAGTAAACTAGTGTCGACATTATTAACTATTTGATCAAAGAAAGCTTCTCCGCATGCAATTATATATTAATTTTCCATCCTGCTAGCTTGCTATTGATTTTACTAACTAAAATGTTATATGTCATCAGGTCTTGTTTGACCAGCTTCTGTGTCATGAACACCCCACAATGCGCTCATTGTCCCTGCCTCTTTAACTCATAGCTCCCCCACAATGCGTTGCTTACAAAGTATGTCGCAAACCAAATTATTGATTTTTCAAGTTTATAACAAACCCGAGTTTCTTGCAGAAACAACCAGAATTTGCTTGTACTCACATACCTCTTGAAGTGTGGCTTGTCTCATAATCACGAGGTCATCGCCATACATTTGCAAGCTGAACTCTAGTAATTGGGCCTCTATTTAGGGAAATTTGAATATGTTTGTTGGTGAATTCCATTGGTAATATATACAGATAGGGGGATGATGACAACCATGTCTGAGTCTTCTATTCAGGGTTATAAATTCATCTCCACTTTTATTTACTAAAATTGTAATTTGGGTCGATGCCATAGAAGACATAACGAGGTGTATCAGTTTGGTTGGAGTATTGACCACATGCATTGACACTGAAACAAATTGCCATCGTATTGAATCAAAGGCCTCACTGATATTGGCTTTCAGTAAGAAGGTTTTATCTGTGTATGTTGGGGCGTTAAATGAGTATATAACCTCCCTCATTATAATTGTGTTGTTTGCAATATTCCTCCCCTTCAAAAGACTGTCTGGTTTGTCCAAAATAATTTTTGCCATGTAGGGTTGTGGTCACGTTACTGACTGTGATTGATCGATAGTCTTTTGGGGTTGTGGGCTCATAAATTTTTGGAATGAGAACAATATAACTTGACATTTGGTGTTAATTAACCCCATGGTAAAAACTTGTTGAATTGGCCCGGATATGCTAATGCTATAAAGGTTCCAATAGGTAGTTTGGAGAAACCTTGCCATCATTATTTCCTCCTCTGTTGGGACTGCCATCAATATATCTTGTCGTCCGGTCTAATAGTTGGGTTGGCAGTGTGTGCACATTGTTGGATATATTGAGCATTAGCACGTGGTTATAAAACTCTTGTAAAACTGTTGTCCCTTTGTTTAGGCAGTACAATCTCTTGTAAAACTGTGATGTGAAATCATGTGGTTATAAAAGAAGTTTGCAAGGGCACAACTGTATTGTTCTAGGAGAGTTTTGGTTACCAGATTTATTCTATTCGATTATCTATTCAATTATATATGAGGAGGGTTCAAATGCTTCCATTTTTTGTGCCTCCACCATGCCTCTATTTTTAAAAACTTTAATAACTCAAATTTTAAAACTTAAAAAGTCAAAATAAAACCATTAGATATGATCTATGTTATTTTCTCTATGTGCTCATAAAAAATTATCACATTTCGATTTTGTTTTTATGTGAATCAATAAGCTGAATCAACATCTAGAAATTATCCAAATTAGTACATTTTTTACAAGCTCTTGATGACAACCAAAACAAAATTGAAATGCCATAATTTTTTACACGTGCATAGATAAAATGATGTAGATCATATCCAACGGTTTTATTTTGACTTTTAAGTTTTAAATTTTGATTTATTAAAGTTTTTAGAAATGGAGGCATGGTGGAGGCATATAAAATGGAGGCATTTGAACCCTCCTCATTATCTATTCACTTATCATGATCACTACATATTCTCGGCATGTGGTTTACGTATACTTGTGTATCCGACTCCAAATTGCACTGTGGCTAGCACTCTATCTAATATTTCAAATATTGCCGACTAGGTGTGTTCTCTAACATATATATCAAATAATTACTTATTGTACCGAAGATAAGATCATAACGTAATTTGAGATCAATAATTTTACAAACTAGATCTAGCATTTATACGAGAATTCCAAGTCTTTGCATGGCATGGTTTGTTCACGTGGGATCAATATGTCTTCGTTTTCTCTTTAATAATTGACATTTAGGACCACTTCTTGGATTTTATGAATATATGGGCCATATCTTAGTTTCTATGATCATCAAAACACACTTTTTTTTTATGGTTGGTGGCAAATTGCCGTCAACATGATATATTGATAAAAAAGTTGATTACATAGATATATACAATAAGGTAGCTATTGCTATATACTTTTTACGTTTGTAACCCTATATTTTATTCCGCTCAGCAGTTTTCAAGCCACATTTGAGTACCAACTTTATTCTATTCGATTATCGAGATGAATTCAAGTTGAAAAGAGTTTCCAATTAAAGAACTTAATTTCCTAAATTAACCTAACTTAACCTTGTTGAATTCAATTATCTATTCTATTATCATGATCGCTATATATTCTCTGCAGGTGGTTTACTATGCATGTGTGTACATCTGAGTCCATCTTGCACCGTGCCTAGCATTCTATCTAGTCTTTCAAATATTGCCGAATAGGTGTGTTCTGTAACATAATATCAATAATTATTTATTAATTGTACCCAAGTGGTAATATCATAACGTAATTTGATATCAATAATTTTACAAATTAGATCTAACATATATACTAGAATGCCAAGTCTTTGCATGGTTTGTTCACATGGGATCGATGTCTCTTGGTTTTCTTTCGAATAATTGACATTTAGGACCACTTCTTGGATCTTATGATATGGGCCATATCTTGGTTTCGATGATCATCAAAGCACAATCTTTTGTTGGTTTATAATTAACTAGTAAGAATATTTACAAGTTCTAGTAGCAAAACTTTTATAATCATTTTAAATAAGTTTAAAATTTGGGCATTAGCAGTAACAATTAATTCATAGCAACTCAAAATAACACCTCCCAAGAAGCACGATATAGCTGTACCAGTTATATTGTCCAGGACCGTTACTGACTGTCCTGAACCATCAGTTTGACATGCTTCTGTATTTTGGCCATAACTTCTACATACGGCACTACTACACAAATACAGTCTTCTAACAGATATAAATGACTCTACGAACGAATTACCTACCGCTAGAGACAAACATGACAGAAGAACTGGTCAATGTTCTATCGGTATGGAACCCATTACCAATATAGGAAGGGTTGTTCTTCTATCTGTTATGTATTACCAAGAGAAAAAAAAAAACCCTTCTTTTCTCGGTAAGATGATTTTTACTGATAGAAGAAGGTTTTACTTTATATAGAAGAATTAATTTATATAATTAGCTAACTCCCAATTTATTAGCCATAATAACCTAAAACATGCATATGGAAAATAACATATAGTATTTTTTTCAACCAATATACAAACAACATAAATTAAATAACATACAACATAAAAAAATATATACAGCATCATCATAAACAAAAGCAAGAGATCAATGTACTATCTAATTACTTAAATGTTCCTTTGTTGTCTGTGTTAAACATAAAAAAAAAAAACATACAATAGGGAGATGCCTATGTTCAAAATCAAGCAACACAAATAGTTCACAACACTAACACTAGAAACTAACAACATAAATTAATAATAATCATAATGAGGGGTCCTCGGTTGGTCTGGACCATAATCCTTGTAACCCTCGATGTAGATGGGTCTGCGACACCTTGTAAACTAGCATCTCTTTTGGTATAATAAAATTAAGCGGGCTATTCACCTGGTACAAAAAAGACAAAGAAGTCGTCCGTTATCCAGGTGCTTTTAGACAATATATATATATATATGGATAGGACAGTAGCATGATAGACAGACTGAAAGGGACTTGTGCGTATAATTGATCATGATATATGAACCACAACATTTAATTCCTTTGTTTTCTATTTCCATTGGAATGTTTGTGCCAATGTTGACGTGCATGCTACATCTAGCTTATAATAGCGCGCACTTCCTCTCTCTTGCCCTGTTTTGCTCTTGAAAGTTGAAACCATGAAAATCTACTCTTCTACATTAGATCATATGTTCACAAGCTCAGCCATGATACCAAGTTGCGATCCGCACGACCAGCTTGGGGGCATTGAACTTATCGAACAGTTAACAAAAAATGCCCACCTAATCCAAGAGATGGTTTTGGATGAGATACTAAAAAGAAATTTAGAAACTGAATATTTGCATGATTTTATGAAAGGAGAGAGAGATAAAAATTTGTTCCGGGAGCAAGTGCCAATAGTAGACTATGACAAGGTGAAGCCTTACATAGTGAGAATAGCAAATGGAGAAAATTCTAATGTTATCTCTGCAAAGCCAATTCTAGAGCTTCTTACAAGGTATTTTTATAATTAATAGAGCTGGTAATATAATATTAAAGAGTTTAGACTATATTTTGTTCCTTATATTAGCATTTTTTTATTTTCATTTTAGTATGATTTATTTATTTGAAGAGCACTTATTTTGATGCGGAGAATTAGATATATATACCACACACGAACGTCGCTTTTGCTGTTTTTAACAAATTATATCTGTTTTGTTTTAACAATATATTATGGTTGTATCTTTTTGCAGCTCAGGTACATCTGGAGGGCAGCCTAAGCTGATGCCATCAACCGAAGAAGAGTTGGATAGAAAAACATTTATGTACAATATTTTGGTTCCTGTAATCAACAAGTGAGTTACTGATTAATTTTTAATATACTCGTCGTGTGTCTATATTAGAGAGAGAGAGAGAGAGAGAGAGAGAGAGAGACAGAGGATGCCCAAGCTCATAGTTGCATGCCAAAGGTCTTAGTATTATCAATTTGTTTTTATGATTTCAACATGTTCATCATATTAAAATGTCCTTGGAGACCAAATTTTTTATTTTTTATTATTTTAATTATTAAAATGGTAATTTTAAAAAATCTAAAAAAAGATTACAAAAATGTAAATTTTTGTCTTTAAGTACATTATAATATATATGTAGAACATGTTGACAAGTTCAGATCGATTATTTGAACTTTGAAATCGCAAATATGAACGCAAAAAACAAACTAATAGTACCAAAAACCCTCTGAGCTTTGGCAATTTTGTGATATAAGAAATTGTTTTGTTTCAAGATATATATTAACTGGGTAAAATTATCATCAACGTTCTGTTATTTACTAAAAGCACAAGTCATGCAATTTCCGTTTTTTTGGATCTTAAAGAAAAATAAATTTGATAGCAAGCAACTCATGTCGAATTTTGTTTCCTACCATCTTTCAAAATAAAGAAAAAACTCAACTCGAATTAGATATGCAACCAGGCTCAAACCTGCGTTCTATATGAGTACTGTGTTATTTTCATCTTAAAATTCTCAAACGCGAAATCTAATAAATTGTAAACCATACCATGTATTATCATTTTATCCAAAAATCCTTTAAAATAGATAACCATATTTTGGTCTAGTGGCAAAGGCAATGCCCTCCGAGTGGGAGGTCGCGGGTTTGAAACCCGGATGGGGGAATCCATTGTGAATATTAAATAGATATTTGTTACGAAAAAAAAAATAAACAAAGGGTTGCTCAAACCTGCGCAGCTAATAGCTGCAAATCTGGTGATTCTGAATTTTTTTTCCAAAACAGTCGTTGTTGGGTTTATTCTTTTTTGAAAGATAGTAAGACGGTGAAAAACAAAAAAAAATTTGGCAACTCATGAGCAATATAATTTCTTTGATGCAGATATGTGAAAGGATTAGAAGAAGGAAAAGCCATGTATCTTCTCTTCATTAAGCCAGAGATCACCACCCCATCTGGCCTCACTTGTAGACCTGTCCTCACAAGTTACTATAAAAGCCGGCATTTTCGTGAGCGCTTCAACCTGTACAACAAGTATACAAGTCCTCATGCAGCCATTCTCTGCTCTGACAACTGTCAGAGTTTGTACACTCAGCTTCTCTGCGGTCTGATACAACGGGATGAAGTACTTCGTGTTGGTGCCATCTTTGCATCGGCTTTCCTTCGTGCCATAAAGTTCTTAGAAGATCACTGGCAAGAGCTATGCTATGATATTAGAACCGGTGATGTTAGCTGTTGTGTTACAGACACAAGCTGTATAGAGTCGGTAATTTGAAATGATTTATAGCAGTCTTTAAACTAGATGAATATCTCCAATTAAATTGTAATTTTTGCACTCAAACATGTATCAGGTACTAGGGAAAATATTGACAGGACCAAACACAGAACTAGCGGATACGATAGAGTCGGAGTGCAAGAAACAACCCTGGGAAGGAATAGTCAGGAGGCTATGGCCAAAGACCAAGTTCATCGAAGTGATTGTGACGGGATCAATGATGCAATACGTACCACTCCTAGAGTTCTATGGTGGTGGTTTACCTCTTGTTTCGACTATGTACGCATCATCAGAGTGTTTTTTTGGGATCAATTTGAGGCCGTTGGACAAGCCGTGTGACGTAACATACACACTATTGCCTAATATGTGTTACTATGAGTTTATAAGGGTAAAGGATGAAAAAGATGGTGCCAGTGGAAGAGATGGCAACACCATTGCTGGTGCTTCGGCGGAGGAGGTGGTTCCATTGGTGGATGTGGAATTGGGGTGTTACTACGAGCTAATAGTTACTACATTCACAGGTTAGTTCAACATCATTTGGTTTGCGGTTGGCCGGTTGCCTTCCTCTCTATTTTTGCCTCCCAAGGTTAAGCAATTTTTTTTTCTAAGTTTTTTTAAGTAAATAAAAAATAAAGCATTCAACTTTTAATATCAACAGGGAGTTTAATTTTTAGTTGAATTTAATTTGTTTTCTCAAAAAAAGATAAAATAAAACATTCTTCTTGTTTCATTCTTAGATTTAATAAAGTATTTGAACAGTGATTCTCAAAACTTATTCACTGTTCGATTGAGATTTTTGATATAAATAAATTATAAAGGCATAAAGAAAAATATAAGTTTATATGTTATTGACATATTTATGTCAATGCAAATTATTTGTAAATAACGCAATTGATTTTTGAGGAGGTTTCAATGCCTCATGTTTTTCATACCTCATCATGTATCAAAATATGCTTGGAGACCAAATTTTATAAATTTTGAAATTTTTTTACAATTTTTTAGATAGGTACAATATCACTGTTTTTAATGGTCCAAAAACAATAATTATGTACCTATCTTAAAAAATAGTAAAAAATTTCCAAAAATTATAAAATTTCACTCATAGACATATTTTAGTACTTTGAAAATGGTTTGGACTTGAAAACAAAGATATTAAATATGAGGTATTAAAGACATGAGGTATTGGAACCCTCCTCTTGATTTTTAGTGCTCTTTAAAACGAGAATGAATTTTTTACTAATTAAATACTCATTTTAAATTGTAGATGCACACTTAATATTTGATACTAATATATATATATATATATAATGAAGACCCTATACAAATATAAAAAAAAATGTCTAATTGATCAATAAATTATATTACTATTTTTTGTTTTGAAAAGAGCGGCCCCACCAATCGATTTCTATATTTATAGAAACTATGTGTTACAATATAAATCTAAACTATTCCGATTTTATTTCCTACCCTTGGTAGCAGTACGTCGTTTGAACAAAATCTCATTTTTTTTTTTACTTATTCCAATTATGCTGTGATGACAAGGATATGCACTCTGTCGGCATGGACTGACTAACTAAAGGACACATCCATTTTCTATATACAGTCAAAATCATCGATGTCAGTATCTTTATCAGCTGAATCCGCCGCTAACTTAATTAATGATGTGTACCTTAAAAAGGGCTAAGAGACAAGCTCGGTAAGAACCCAAAACCTAGGTGGTTTTTGTACCCATAGAAATTATTATAATAAGATGTACGGAAATAAAAAGAGTATCTTGATTACTGCACATTTAGAAACTAAATTACGGCAAAATGACTAATGTATGATTTAATTAGTCGATTCTTACTCAGATTGTAAAAATTATTAGTTATGCTAATGATTTCGCTTAGAAACTAAATTACATTCATTTTTTTTAAGGTTAGATGGCTTGACGTCCCTAATAAATTGTGTATTAATAAAAAAAAGTTTGTGTACAAAAGGATTTACAAGGTCCTCTGACCCTCTTACTCTCTAGAATCTAGCCTAGCTATCAAAAGACGCATGCAGCAAGATGCTTTAGTCGCTTGCATGATCCCAAGCTCTTTACCTAAAATAGTTGTTATGAATATTGTAGGTAATCATGTATTTCAATGGATGTGTGGTTCACCAGGATGATTATTGTCCTGTATTTCTGGGAGAATATTCTTTGGTTCCGCTCCCGCCATAGTGCCCAAGTCTATGCCACCCATTAGCCCATCCCTTGTATTCATCCATACTCTCCTTAGTGTGTTTGATGTCGTTGCCGGCCTATTCACCTGGATACATTCAGTTTTATTATATTCATTATAAAATTGAGAAATGTTTTGGCGCCCCAAGCCATCATACCCGATTGCGCCCCCCAACGAGTTTAATAGAAAAAGCCTTCCAATTTTGTCTAACTTCCATTTTCAGCACTCATATTCAAGCTTTTAAAGTTTTGTTTATAACAATTAACAATGGTACTCGCAAACATTTAAACCTCTATCTGCAATGATTTAAATTCTAAATCTGTGTAGTTTTAACTCCTAACTACTTTTTACTTCAAGCCAAAAAATGAAAGCTTTCTTTTACCCACTTTTTTTTATTTTTCTCTGAGCATTTTCGTTCATTTTCCTGACAATCCGTGATGAATTTTACGAATCTAAAAATACAAATATTTTCTACTTAATTTTCTCTTTCAAATGAGTTCAATGAAGGAATACTTTTGAGTTATTTTAAAATTTGAAGTCTTTTTTTTAAAGTAAAACTCATGAGCACTTTAAATTTTCAAACTTTTAAACATCAGTCTACAATCATTTAAACCTCTGATTTCATCATTTAAACTATTATGTTTAAGCGTTTAAACCTCTGATGTTGATCATATAGTATGACGCGTTTAAACTTCTGATACAACCGTTAAAAGTAGTTGTGTCAAACTATTAAATTGTTTCAATGTTAGGTTTAAAAGGTCGTAGACTGAGGTTTAAAAACTTGAGAATTTAAAGTGCTGATGGGCTTTACTTTAAAAAAAATAATAAAAATGACTTGAAAAAAACTCAAAAATATTTCTTCATGTATCTCATTTGAAAGAGAAAATCAAGTAAAAAATGTTTGTATTTTTAGATTCGCAAAATTGATCATGGATTGTCGGAAAAATGAACGAGAATGATCAGGGGAAAAAAATGGGTGAAAGGAATCTGTTCTTTTTTGGATTGAATACAAAAGTAGTTAGGAGTTAAAATTATTCAGATTTAGAATTTATATGATTGCAGATAGAGGTTTAAGTGCCTACGATTAGTATTGTAAAAGGATATAAATAGAGCTTTAAATGCTTAGATATTAGCGCTAGAAATGAAAGTTAGATATTAAATACTTGAGGGGTCTCGGAGATTTATTTGGGTATAATTATTAGGCTCTCGATGTACTTTTATGTTGATTTCACTAGTACAAAAATGCAGTCTTCTAACAAATAATATATGAATTTACTATAGGATTCCTTGCCGATAGTAACCAATAGGATAGAAGCCACTGAAATGTCTTCTAGCGGCTCCAAACCATCTTCGACCGGTAGTTCTCTTCTATCGGTTTGATAATTAGAACCGTTAGAAGAAATTAGGCTACCTCGTCTATTGATTCCTGAGGGCACAACCGAAAGAAAATAATTGAACTTTTTTACAAGCCTACCACAAACACGTTGATTGCCACAATCTATTTGCATCAGATATACGTATTCCTCTAATATCCAGCCATGTGTATAAAGATTCAGAGCTAATTACTTAGCTTTTGGGTCTCATCTCCAAATGATTATGTCCTCCAACTATTCACTAAGCAGGATCGTTGAATTTATATTACCATTTTATAAAAAGTGTTTGAATAATCTGAACCAAATTTAATACCCAAAAAACCATGTTGCTCTTTCATATACACTTTCTTCCAATTAATGGTGCACAATTTTTTTTCTCCTCGAACTCCTTGTTATAGAAATCTATATCTAATCCTGTCTATTTGTTTAACGACCTTGCAAGACATCTTATAGAGTGAAAGTGCATGTATAGAAGAACAATAGAGAGGACATAAATTACTAAAGTTACTATGCCTTCAATAGAAACCAACGCAACTTTTCAATGTTGCAATTTAGATTCTACTTTATCCACTATACCTTGTAGAAAACAACCATAAATCAACTATACCTCACTATTGAGAAGAACGCCTCTACCAACATGTGTCCTTTAATTCTCCTCCGGCAAATTCAATATTACTTGGGATAGGGCTGTACCAATGGTTCGGTTTGTTTGGTTTTTAACCGAACTAGAATATTTTATTTTAAATAGATCAAATTTTCGGTTCAAATGGATCGGTATTTTTTTTTGTTTGAATTGATCGTTCTGTTTAGACTTTTATAAACCGACTAACTATAGTAGTTCAAATTTCCTTGCTTCCAATTTGGTCTGTATATTTTAGAACTCTACATATTTTGTATGGATCTGAATAACGTTTGGAAAGTTATCTTGAAATGTTTTTTTATGAAATTATTAATGTATTAGTGTATGTATTGAGTTTTGACTTTTTGAAACTTAATCACTCTTATTCGGTTCAACCAAATAAACTGAAATTTAATTCGGTTTAAACGGTTTGAATCTTATCCGGTTTGCCATTTTAATTCAGTTGGTTCGGTTGTATTTTGAAAAACTGAAAAAAAAAGTTTGGTTTGCCCTATTATACTTTGCTTTCAACCAAACCGTACACGAGGATGTTGCTAAAAAAAGTTCGGTTTGCCCTATTATATCATCGGCATAATGAAAATTTACTTTTTTATTATCCTCTAGAGAGGATTCAAGCCCCAAAATCACATCAGCATCTACTCCTCCTTGGACTATTTTAAAGATACAGAGAGATAGAGGATCGCCTTGTCTAATGCCTGTAATACATCTAAAATAACTAGATAATTTACCATTCAAATTGATGCTATTTTGAGAACCATGTAACAATGGCATAAACCATTTAACCCAAGTGATATGAAATCATCTACTAAGTAGTAACTCATGTAATTCGCGGGCCTAGTGCAGTGGCACAAGTCTTCATCTCTCTTCAGTTAGATGCATGTTCAATTCTCGAAAATAGCACCTACAAGATGTTGGTGTGTACCGAAACTCTTTAATGAAAAAAAAAATATAGTAACTCATCATTTATATACTGCCAGTTTATTCTATCATAAATTTTCTCAAAATCAATTTTGAGAAAAATACTATATTAGTTTTGCACTTTTGCAAAATTCAAGATTTCATGAGCTGCAACTACATTGTCGACAACTACATTGTTTAGAAAGAAAAGACCTTTTTTATAAATGCAGCTTGCATATGCTAACCCCAGATCTTAGAAATTATTTAATAACTACAATTGATTTCCACTTACCCTTGACTGAAGGTCATCATATATAAGCCACCACTTGATACAAGATTATTCATTAATTTATAAATTTTATACACTTAGACTCAAGGTATTTATTTATTTAGTTGATAATGTACCCAGTCGTAGGGCATGCCTTTCATTATAATGGTATTTGTTGCAGAAAGATGAATCATGTACTTAGAAGTCAAATATTTGTTTAATTGGACACTTCTTATGAAAATAATTAACTGACATCTCGGTGCAAAGGAATATACTCAGGAGTAAGAGAAAATAAAATTATAATTATGATCATCTAAAAATATTAAAAAAGGATATTAAGCCGGCACTAGAAATTTAGATTTGGCATACGTAAAATGCATAGTGTGGCATTTGAAATTCGTACTTGAGTCTTCAATATATCAAAATAGAATTCTAACCACTAAGCTACATTCACATATTGGCCATGTTTAGTTGTGGAGTACTAAACCCCTTACTCCACACTTAAGAGGTGAGTTAATACGGAGTAAGTTATTCCACCTCTGTAGGTGGATTAATTTACTCCATACTTACTCAACCTATGGGATCCACTATCATAGACATAGGTTTATTTTCGAACATCTCACTCCTTATGGATTCATTTAATTAATCCATGACTTAAACTATCAAATGAGATGTAAAATATGAAAAAGTAAGATGGAGTGTCAAACATATAGACATTAGACATTGCTTGTTAATTATAAATTAAGGAGTGTCAAACATCTACTGACAAGAGTCTTGTTTTGGCCATATTCAGGTCTGTACCGGTACAGAGTTGGTGACATCCTTAAGGTGACAGGGTTCTACAATGCTGCACCACAATTCAAATTTGTCCGTCGTCGCGATGTCGTGCTGAGCATCGACACGGACAAGACCACTGAAGAAGACCTCCTAAAAGCCATCTCTGCTACCAAACCTCTCCTCTTACAACTCTCTCTCTTTCTTTCCGACTTTACCTCTTTTCCCGACACTTCCTCCCTACCTGGACACTACGTCCTCTTTTGGGAACTGATCCCTGCCATTAGCACTGGTACTTCCAAAGAACTTGCGGCCCTTCTTGATCCTAAAATAATGGAGGAATGTTGTGCTGTAGTTGAGAGCTGCTTGGACTCGATATATCGGCGCGGCAGGAGTCAAGACAAATCGATTGGGCCGCTAGAAATACGGGTGGTTGGTAATGGGGCATTTGATGCTTTGATGGATTTTTGTTTGTCAAGAGGCTCGTCTGTCAACCAGTACAAAACCCCGCGTTGCATCAACTCGGGTGATGCCGTCTCTGTGTTAGATGAGAAGGTCGTTGGGAAGTTTTTCAGTCAGAAAGTGCCGCATTGGGATTCGTACAGAGTAGAGGAGAAGGTTGGTTAAGAAGCCAAAAATGATGCTTCCTTGAAATTGCATATTGTTATATATTCAATTTGTTGGAAATCGATGGAAATATTTGATAATATTGTTGCTAGTACAGCTTCCATCGACCATATTTCGTCATATTTGATGAATTGTTGGATTTGATATAAATTAATTGTTACTCAAGATTTGTATCTACTTAATAGTAGCATAAACTCAATGTTCTTATTGGAAATAAAGTGTGGTGATGTAATTTGATACCATAATTATAAAGTGTCATGCATGATTACTTCATCCACCTTCTTTGATTCTATATATCCATGTTGTTCTTATGTACAGGTTGATTAGTCCATATAGCTGCCTCATGCAATACATCTCGAGTACAAATAACAACAATAAAATCCCTTGAAAGTTCAATAGGGTTAAAATCCACCAGGCTTTGATAGTGAAGTTCATCTCTGCAATTTACATATGACAAAAATTTCTAAACCGTCGATTGAAATAAAGTAATGTTGAAATTTTTTATTTGTTTGAACACTTTTCAAACAACTTTTAGCATTATAGACTTGTAGGTGGACTATAATTAATATTTTTTTCTTTTTTGCCAATATATATATATATATATATATATATATATAGAGGTTGGCTAAGATCAAATTGGTATGACCAAGGCCTTAGTGCTACCAATTAGTTTTTGCGATTTTAAAGTTCAAGTAGTTGATATGAAGTGCTCAATGTTTCTTCATATTAAAATGTGCTTGGAGACCAAATTTTACATTTTTTTTGAATTTTTTTACTAGTTTTTATGAATTTTTGCAAATCACTTTTTTCATAATAAAAAATAAATAAATAAAATCTGAAAAACTGTGATTTTCAAAAATTCAAAAAAAATAGTAAAAAAATTATAAAAAAGTAAAATTTGGTCTATAAGTACATTTTAATATGGAGAACACGTGGAGCACTTCAGATCGACTATTTGAACTTTGAAAATCACAAAAACGAATTGGTAGTACCAAGGCCTTGCAGATCAAAGTCCAAACAGTCGATCCAAACCATTCAATATGATGGATATATTAAAATGTGCTTGTAGATCAAATTTTACATTCTTTTGAATTTTTTTATTATTTATTAAGTACTTTACAAAATCATTGTTTTCATACCATTGAATTTTTGTATCCATCTTAATAAATAGTTAAAAAATTCAAAAGAATGTAAAATTTGATCTGCAAGCACATTTTAATATATCAATCATATTGAAAAGTTAGATTGACCGTTTGGACTTTGAAAATGGACGATGTCATTCAATGTCACCAAAAAACGGTGTAATCCGATCTCTCCTCTATATATATATATATATTTGCTTAGAAGTTTGTAATGGGCCCGGTCCATACGCTCAACAGAATAATTTTTGTGAAAAAAAAATCAGTCCGAAAGAAGCTTAAAGATTCCAAAAGTTCAAGAAAAGCTGTAAATAAAATTGGATGAAGTTGCTACGTACTGTAGCTCTAAGCCTCAATGTAAGAATTAAATTCCTTTTATTTTCTCCCCTCTGCCTAGTATAAAAGTAAGATATATAAATCTAAATGACCTTTATTAAATTATGAGGGGTCTCATTGTGCAAGGCATAATATCACCTAAACTAACGGATAACCCCAAATGTTAGTCCTCATTTGCCCAAATATCAAACAGATAGATCAAATATTCTACATAAATTCTTCTAAATAGCATTTACATGCAGTATGTATATCATCAAATTTAACTCACATTAATGTTCCTAGGAGCATCTATAAACTAATGAATAACCCTAGGAGCACCTATAAACTAATGAATAACCATAAACATAAGTCTTGTAAAAGTTCATCAATTTATTTGTTCCATACTCTAAGCAGAAAGATCGAATATTACACATAAAGATCAAATATTTTTATAGTACGTTGTATGTGTCTTTTATGTATGTAAACAATTTAGGCCACATTTATATTCCTAATATCACAAAAACTAACTAATAACATCTATATATGTCCTCTGTAAAGAAGTATTTTATAATGCAAAATAAGCAGAATTTGGGGTAGCACTGTATTATTGTTACCCAAATAAGACTAAAGGGAAATACTATAATGTGGCACTTTAGGAGCTCTTAATTTATTACTATATATACTAAAGGGAAATACAAATAAGACTTTGGAAAATCAAATTCTAATTCAGATAACATGTATTGTTACCCAATATGTTTACTTTTACAAGTGATTGAACCAAGCAAGACGGTCTTCCCTTCAGTTATCAACATCGTCATTTACTTAATACGCCAACAAGCTTCAACATAACAAAAATATGCCATGAAAACATCAATAATTAATTATCAACATCGTCATTTACTTAATCCTTGCGTAATAATCTAATATCCCTGTTCAAAATGGCATCAATATGACCAAACTCCATTATCTTTTTCTTTACTTTGGGCCATGGGCTTTAGGAAAATTTAATTCTAAATCAGCTAACATATATTGTTTATTTGTTACAAAATATGTTTACTTGTATGAGAGGTTAAAAAAATAACCATTACAAAATATTCACGATAAATGAAAGGAACAGAGTACAATGTAATGATTAGTAACTTAATTATATTCAATATTTGAAATGAAAGGAACAGGGTACAATGTGATCCAGGAAGGCCGTTGTAAATCTAGCCAGCTGCAATGTAATCTGCAAGGGAAGAGAAATTAAGTGCTGCAAGTGATTGAATTAAGCAAGGCCTTCATTTTTGTTTGGGCTTTGGGCTGTGCCAGCTGAAAACATATGCTATATATCACAAATTATACAAACAATTCATCTAACTACACAAGAGCAACATTTTCAAAATGTTCAAGTACCCATCTAAATAAACTTATTTTAACTTTGTTTCTTCTATATATTATGATGATGATACGCTCCTTGAGTCCTTATACCGTGATATGAATTGGTGGTATTTATTGTTTCTTATTTTTAGTTACAGGCTTACAGCATAGAGATTTATTGTCTTATGTTTCTGTCATATAAAAAAATGTGACACTGTACTGTGTAGCAATGCTCTTATATATTTATTCATTAATTATTATATTATTTGTTTTGGAGAATGATGTAATGCCATGTGGGATAGGAATTAATGACAAAAACCATGTTCTTCCCTGTTTATTCCACATGGGAGAGAAAAACATACAATGTGACTTCATTTGTGATGCTCTATTTTTTTTTTGTTAATATGACAAATATACATTCATGATTGTTATTATTGTATTAATATTTGTATTAATAATTTTATAAAAATAATAACATTTTTTTCTGAATACTCATTGACCAATTTCATACTTTTAAAAATATTTAGTATTCTTAATTGAGGGAGGCAAGAGTACTATGCAAACTGTATTTTGGTCTATACAGTGGATGTATTATTCATCTTAAAAGTCCAAATAATCGATTCATCGGTATGTGGTTGATTATTCTAGATTTTGCGGATAATTTTGCGTTTTTATTTAAGTTATGTGCATATACTTATAATTATTAAAAATGATTAATTTAATTCATCAAACTTATCAACTAAACTTATTTTAACTTTGTTTCATTGTTAATTAATAAAGTTTTATGAAATTGTCATCTAGAAAAACTTATATAAGACCAGGCAAAGTATAACACATACTAACTAATTGGTCGTATAAATGAAACGGACGATCCGTAACGGTTTGGGCACCGCCAACGACTAATCAGCCAATTAGTCGAACTAATCAGCTATTTTTTTTCAAAACTGATAACAACAACAACAAAAATTCTAGTACTAATTAATAATGATAATAATGCTAAGGAAAAATGAAAAGGTGATGACAAAGGGCCAGAGCTGAGGGTGATGCATGCATGGCAATGGCATGCATATCAAGTCCCGCACATATGACTTTGACATGGTATTGGTGTATCATTTCATCATGGGTCATGTGGCGTACGTCGTGGAGTCACATGTGTGATAGCCTCAATCATGACTTTGTCTAATTGGCTACTGGATAGGTGGGGTCCATTTTACATTTCATAGGCACCTTCTTCATTATTTGGAACTTATTCTTCCTCAAAATCTCCAAATTGTAATTATAAAAGACCATCTTCCTCATGAATTATATGGTTTTTAACATAACTTATTTAAATATTACCAATATTTTTTTTCCTGATTTATAATTTTGGTCTATACAGTGGATGTATTATTAATCTTAAAAGTCCAAATAATCGATTCATTGCTATGTGGCCGATTAATCGAAATTTTACATATAATTTTGTGTTTTCATTAAAGTTATGTGCATATACTTATAATTATTAAAAATAATTAATTTAACTCATCAAACTTATCAAATAAACTTATTTTAACTTTGTTTCATTGTTAATTAATAATGTTTTATGAAATTGATATTTAGAAAAATTTATATAACACCAGGCAAAGTATAATACATATAACGGATAAATGTTGAAAAATAATAATAGAATTGACTAACTAATTTGGTCACCGCCAACGACTAATCGGCCAATTAGTCAGACTAATCAGCTGATAACAACAACAACAACAATAATTCTAGTACTAATTAATAATGATAATAATGTTAAGGAAAAATGAAAAGGTGATGACAAAGGGCCAGAGCTGAGGGTGATGCATGCATGGCAATGGCATGCTTATCAAGTCCCACACATATGACTTTGACATGGTATTGTTGTATCATTTCATCATGGGTCATGTGGCGTACGTCGTGGAGTCACATGCATGTGTGATAGCCTCAATCATGACTTTGTCTAATTGCCTACTGGATAATTATATAATTCTAATATTTTTGTCATTTATACATATGTTATAGGACATATAGATATATAGCCTAACAAGCATATTACATGTAAATAATTTAAGTATTGTTTAATGATATGTATCAAGAACCATTAAAATTGTAAGTAATTTACTATACGGTGAAACATACATCAAGTCTAATCATATTTTATAAAATATGATATCAATGATATCAATCATGCCTATAATACTGAATTTTAAATTTAACCTTTATTCATTGTTAAAAATGGTCAAGGTTGTCAAATATTATCAAATGATCCCCGTTTATAATTAATTATCACAAGTGATGATTCAGATTGCTCTTCTCCAAACATTACAAGTACAAACATATCTTGCCAGGATCTTTCTTAGTAGTAACAACTCTGTGATTACAAAATTAACTAATTTACAAACAAAACCTTGCTTTCAAGGTTCCACTTGTCACAATCTTAATTTTGGTTCTTCCGGAATATTGGATGGAAAATATATGTGGACCTTGCCTGGTCATTTTTATAGATAAATATCTTTTATTGTACTTTCTTGACTTGCACCAAAAACATATATATTTTTCTCCACAGCGCGGTCTGTAGCCTGCTGGCCAGTGTACCCATCACCATAAGTCTCACTCATACTATTCACTGGTGTCCTCAAGCTAACCCTGGCCAGGACCATTCTACTTTAACCTTAGTAAAGGACAATGTAGCAAATTGATGATTTGTCGTTGTGTCAGATTAATTAATGTCATCCATTTGACTATTATATATTTTTATATTCCGCTATTAGAATCTACTTTTTATGTGTGGGTATTTGCTCGCATATATGTTTTCATTTTCCAGTACTAGAATATGTATTTTATGCGTCCATATATGGTATTTGCTTTGCTCGCATATATTCGTTAACCACGTACCGATGATCAATGATTCATTTTGTTTGGTAGTTTAAGTCATGGGTTAAATTAATTCATATGAAGGAGTAAGATGTTGAAAGATGAACCTGTCTATGACAGTGGGCCTTACAAGTGGAGTAAGTTAGTCAACCTGGAGAGGTGGAGTAACTTACTCTGGATTAACTCATCTCTTATTCCATCTTATTCCTATTTTACTCTTTGTTTGGCTCCTTCAGTGTGGAGTAAGGGGTTTACTCCAAACATGGCCTGGGGATGAATTTAAAACACTGAGTTGTTGGGAATAATATTTCATTCTGACTATAACATTTAAATTTATCTCTTGAGAAAGTTCCCAAGAAATACGGAATTTACTGGGTACATAATATATATATTATATATATTACTCCTTTCAATGCTTATAAATATATATAATATATATAATTTTTTTTACAATTACTCGATTGGATAATGGGTACGAAATAGGCTTTACCCGTACCCTTACCCGTTTAGATAACGAAAAAAAATATTTACTCATACCCGTACCCGATAAATTTACGGAATTTTTTTTTTTTACCCATACCCGTCTTATCGGATATGGTACGGGTCGGATAAATAGATAAAAGGGTGCCATTAACACCACAACTCAACTCTAGTATAATTTTTTTTTTTTATCATCTGTTGATATCTGTTCACATATTAGGAATATTGCAGGGTACACGTGCAAAAATGAAGAATAAAAGAATCTAGTCCGTACAACTTTCAGCGGGGCGGGAAACATTGTATATAATTCAGAGTTTCAAAATATTAGTGCGGTTTGTGTATGTTGGTACTATTAAATTCGTCCGGATTTTTTTTTTAATTGTTCGTGCGTGTGTGTATGTTGGTACTATTAAATGGGAGATGTGCACGTTTGGCAATATGTACCTTACTTTCGATTTCTCTGTACAGTCAGTATATTGTATTTTTTTTTTCCCAATTTGTATATTATCTGGGATACTGTTTGATCATGAAATGTAATATAGAGTCACGTGAATACTGGGCTCCATGTTGTTCCTTTTTTGTTTTGTCGTGTCATTTGTACAAATATGGTAATTATGCACACTACATCATATAAGAATAGAAAATTTTATAATTCCGTGTGTATATCAGGAAGGAGCCTCTGAAAATATACTTCAACATTTATACATGGTTATTCATAAATAATCCGAGATTAGAAATAATTATTCAAGAATATATTTCAATTAACCGTGTATGATTGTGCTCCAACAATTGTACAAGGTTTCCTTACACCAACCGTGTATGAAATGCTCAGCAGGATTTTTCGGAAAAAATCTTACATGTAATCTTACACGGTTTTCTTTCTACCAACTGGATATGAATATTCCGTAGGATTTTTCAGAAAAAATTCATGCTTGTAATCACACGGTTTTATTTTATGATCCATGCATGATGAAATAAACACATAATTTTTTACGTCATCGATTCATGCCTTCAGGTTATAATGCATATCTATCTAGCTTTTATAAGTAGCTTTCTATCATTTCTACAACATCTCTTCCATGTACATGTATTTCTCTGAGACGTCTCTATATAGGCAAGGCTAGGGCTCGGGGTAAGGCAAAAGAGATGATATATTCACCGAAAAGATGATTGGTAACGAAGAAAGTAAAACGGGTGTAACTTTTCTCTCGAGTGTCTGATTTTAGCATGAAAACTGCATTTTTAGGGCCCTAAAGGAAAAACTGCATTTTTTGGGATACCAAAATAAATGGAAGAGTATCAAAACTTGAGTTTAAGTTTCTAATTAAGTTTTTTTCTTAATATATTTTTTGTAGTCTTTCACATACGTTTTCTTAGCCATTGTTCACGTAAGTGTATAAAGTCTCAACTTTAGGTTCATGGAATGTTGTTCATGTAACAATTTCTATAATGCAAAGGTAAATGTTGTTTATATTGGTAAATGTAGTGTTTTCGTTGTATGTCATATTTAAATATTGTTTATTTTAAATTGAGGGGTTTTGGTATATTGGTAAATGTGTTTTTTAGTCTGAATTCAAAACTAGGGATTGATTGGTATTTTTTTTCCAAAAAATATGAATTAGACATGGTTTTCTAATTAAAACAATGTATGATTGATATTTCATACACAATTTTAATTTAAGAAATGAGGTATGAATGATTTTGTGAAAATAATTAACATTGTTTATGAAAAAACATACGTGGACCTACAACAGTATACAAATTACCTTTATTTTCATATAAGATGCGAGCAGACACGGTTGTGGGACCTGGAACAAACACATTTTTCAACCGTGTAAAGTCAAGCCTTTTATAGTAGTGTATTGTCACATATGTTCATAATTTTTTCTCAATGTAATTTAGTGTAATTGTAGAGGATTGTTTAGTTTAATATAATTTAATGTAATTATGGACAAATTGTGTAATTTGGATTAATTTTCAATTTTATTTCTTTATTTTTTAGGTTTATGATTTAGGGTTAGTGTTTAGGATTTGTGCTTTAATTTAAATAAATTTCGTAATTTTTGATAAATAGTTTTTTTTCGGTAATTAGGGTTAGGGTTTAGGGTTTCTGTTCTACCATCTTGGCTTGTGCTAGATTAAACCGGGCACCATTTTTTTTGCTGAGAAAAACTCTTTGTTCCTAGCATTCGACAAACACCAGAAGATGTTGTAAATGGGGTAATATGGTGTGGGTCCAGCTCATCCGTAATCTCAAGCCCATAAATTGCAAGGTGTACCATGTGGCTAGTGATATCGGGTAGAAGAATAACATATGCATGGTGAATTCATTTTCGGTACCATACCATGGGCTATTTGTTGTTCGTATTCTTCTATGCACCATTATCCATAGGAAAGTTCTAACTCGTGGTAAAATCCCTTTTCTTGTCCATATTTTCTTCCTCATCGTATTCTTCGCCTCTTCATAAGCAAGTGTAGTCAGAATTTGTTATGAATCTAGGGTTTCAAGAGAGAGCAAGAGAGAACAAGATAAAATAATTTGGGGTAATTTTTTGTGTATTCTCTTTCTACAAAGTTTGCCTACAAAAGGTGTATAAAAGGAAACTTACAAATATAACCCTATAAAAATAGAAAATAACAAATGGTGAGATAAGAGACAAATACAACAATCTCCACCTTGGATCGAAATCTCACCTAAAAGAGAAAAATAAATAAATAACAAAACTAACAACCAATAAAAATTAAATTTGTACAATAGTTGAACTTCATGGTCGGTATAGGCTTGGTGAGCATACGGCTGGATTGTCGGTGGTGCCAATCTTCTTTATCTCTACTATATCCTTCGAGATAACCTGCCGAACAAAATGATACTTGATATCAACGTGCTTGCTTCTTTCGTGATATACATGATTCTTCGCCAAAAAAATGACACTTTGACTATCACAAAAGATGGTAGTACATGTGCTGAAATTACTTCAAGCAAGAGGTTAAGCCATATTGCCTCCTTAACGCTTTTAGTAACCATGGCAATACCATATATAGGACGCATGAAACACGTATTCTAGTACTCGAAAATGAAAATATATAATAGTTTAATGGATGGCAATAATTAATTAATCCGACACAACGACAATATCATCAATTTGCTACATTGTCCTTTACTAAGGTTAAAGTTGAATGGTCCTGGCCAGGGTAGCTTGAGGACACCAGTGAATAGTATGAGTGAGACATATGGTGATAGGTACACTGGCCTGCAGGCTACAGACCGCGCTGTGGAGAAAAATATATATGTTCTAGGTGAAGTAAAGAAAGTACAATAAAAGATACTGTACGGGATATTTATCTATAAAAATGACCAGGCAAGGTCCACATAAGGAAGCTAATCACATTGGTTATCTTTAGGATGGAATATCGTACCCCATATTTGTGCTACAGTATGTAGGGACTTGACAGACATATTTGATGGAAATTTCGGAAGGATACAACAAAATAGAGAGAAGAAATTTGCTGCTGAAATTAACTTCTATTGCCTTATTTATTTCGGATACAAAGTACATCTGAATTTATAGCTAAACATTAATCTAAATAAGGAATCCACTAACCTAGTGTAAATAAGGAAACCACATTCTCCACTAACTCAACTAAATATAGAAATACTAACTCTAGAACACATGACAAATACAGACTTCTAATTTTGGAGAAATTCTAACCCACTAACTTCGGCAGCCATCTTAATTAGGTGTGTTAATTTTGAATCAACTTCCAACAACATTCTCATCAAAGTTTCTCAGTCGATAAACCATCATGACATGAGAGCACAATATACCAGTAAATTGGGGCTTCTTATATGCACATTCAACCTCATTTTCATCGATTTTTTTATGATTACCTTGTTATATATACTGTTAGTGTCTGTATCGAGGTTGAATCGGATTTAGATATTTAGACTGTACTCTCCTTGTATTCAGTCTGACTGTAAATCTCATTTTTGACATACTCGAAAGCGAGCACACCTGTAGCAGTGAATAAATATATGTAGGCACTCAACACTAGGGGTGTCAATGGGTATGGTAAGGGTCGGGTCGAAGCATTTTCATACCCATATCCATTACAAATTGTCCTTATCCATATCCTATCCTTATCCACTATAAATTATCTTACCTTTACCCTACCCTTACCCGTTATGGTCGTCGGATAGCGAAACAGTAGCGGGTAAATAACGGGTAATACTAATATAATAATTATTTTTATTATTTATTAAATAAAACATTAAAACATATACATTCATGTATAGTACTTAATTGAAAATAAATTATGATCATACTAAGCGCAAATAAACCAATTACATTACTCTTTTCAATGCTTATAAATATATATAATATATATTTTTTTTTCTTACAATTACTCGATCGGGTAACGGGTACGAAATAGACTTTACCCGTACCCTTATCCGTTTAGATAACGAAAAAAATCTTTACCCAAACCCGTACCGATAAATTTATGGAATTTTTTTTTACCTATACCCGTCTTATCGGATACGGTACGGGTCGGATAAACATATAAAAGGGTGCCATTAACACCACAACTCAACTCTAGTATAATTTTTTTTTTATCATCTGTTGATATCTGTTCACATGTTAGGAATATTGCAGGGTACACGTGCAAAAATGAAGAATAAAATAATCTAGTCCGTACAACTTTTAGAGGGGCGGGAAACATTGTATATAATTCAGAGTTTCAATATATTACTGCGGTTTGTGTATGTTGGTACAACTAAATTCGTGCGGTTTTTTTTTAATTGTTCGTGCGTGTGTGTATGTTGGTACTATTAAATGGGAGATGTGCACGTTTGGCAGTATGTACCTTACTTTCGATTTCTCTGTACAGTCAGTATATTGTATTTTTTTTTTCCCAATTTGTATATTATCTGGGATACTGTTTGATCATGAAATGTAATATAGAGTCACGTGAATACTGGGCTCCATGTTGTTCCTTTTTTGTTTTGTCGTGTCATTTGTACAAATATGGTAATTATGCACACTACATCATATAAGAATAGGAAGTTTTATAATTCCGTGTGTATATCAGGAAGGAGCCTCTGAAAATATACTTCAACATTTATACATGGTTATTCATAAAAAATCCGTGTATGATTAGAAATAATTATTCAAGAATATATTTCAATTAACCGTGTATGATTGTGCTCCAACAATTGTACAAGGTTTCCTTACACCAACCGTGTATGAAATGCTCTGCAGGATTTTTCGGAAAAAATCTTACATGTAATCTTACACGGTTTTCTTTCTACCAACCAGATATGAATATTCCGTAGGATTTTTCGGAAAAAATTCATGCTTGTAATCACACGGTTTTATTTTATGATCCATGCATGATGAAATAAACACATAATTTTTCACGTCATCGATTCATGCCTTCAGGTTATAATGCATATCTATCTAGCTTTTATAAGTCTTTCTATCATTTCTACAGCATCTCTTCCATGTACATGTATTTCTCTGAGACGTCTCTATATAGGCAAGGCTAGGGCTCGGGGTAAGGCAAAAGAGACGATATATTCACCGAAAAGACGATTGGTAACGAAGAAAGTAAAACGGGTGTAACTTTTCTCTCGAGTGTCTGATTTTAGCGTGAAAACTGCATTTTTAGGGCCCTAAAGGAAAAACTGCATTTTTTGGGCTACCAAAATAAATGGAAGAGTATCAAAACTTGAGGTTAATATTTTTGTTGTTGTCTTTCACATACGTTTTCTTAGCCATTGTTCACGTAAGTGTATAAAGTCTCAACTTTAGGTTCATGGAATGTTGTTCATGTAACAATTTCTATAATGCAAATGTAAATGTTGTTTATATTGGTAAATGTAGTGTGTTCGTTGTATGTCATATTTAAATATTGTTTATTTTAAATTGAGTGGTTTTGGTATATTGGTAAATGTGTTTTTTAGTCTGAATTCAAAACTAGGGATTGATTGGTATTTTTTTTTCCAAAAAATATGAATTAGACATGGTTTTCTAATTAAAACAATGTATGATTAGTATTTCATACACAATTTTAATTTAAAAAATTAGGTATGAATGATTTTGTGAAAATAATTAACATTGTTTATGAAAAAACATATGTGGATCTACAACCGTATACAAATTACCTTTATTTTCATATACGATGCATGCGGACACGGTTGTGGGACCTGGAACAAACACATTTTTCAACCGTGTAAAGTCAAGCCTTTTCTAGTAGTGTATTGTCACATATATTCATAATTTTTTCTCAATGTAATTTAGTGTAATTGTAGAGGATTGTTTAGTTTAATATATTTAATGTAATTATGGACAAATTGTGTAATTTGGATTAATTTTCAATTTTATTTCTTTATTTTTTAGGTTTATGATTTAGGGTTAGAGTTTAGGATTTATGCTTTAATTTAAATAAATTTCGTAATTTTTGTTAAATAGTTTTTTTTTTTTTGGTAATTTTGGGTTAGGTTTTAGGATTCTGTTCTAGCATCCTGGCTTGTGCTAGATTAAACCGGGCACCATTTTTTTTGCTGAGAAAAACCTTTGTTCCTAGCATTCGACAAACACCAGAAGATGTTGCAAATGGGGTAATATGGTGTGGGTCCAGCTCATCCGTAATCTCAAGCCCATAAATTGCAAGGTGTACCATGTGGCTCGTGATATCGGGTAGAAGAATAACATATGGATGGTGAATTCATTTTCGGTACCATACCATGGGCTATTTGTTGTTCGTATTCTTCTATGCATCATTATCCATAGGAAAGTTCTAACTTGTGGTAAAATCCCTTTTGTTGTCCATATTTTCTTCCTCATCGTATTCTTCGCCTCCTCATAAGCAAGTGTAGTCAAAATTGTTCTCCTAAACCTCTCATACCCAACTTTTGTCATGTAGGCACCTATTCTAATTTGCATCCATATTACCTTGTCATTAACTATGTACAGGGTAGGTCGTTGGCGTTTGATCCTTATCCAGAATGGATTGCATCACCTGAGAGGCTATTAGTCATGGTATGTATTTATTTTTCTACTGTTGTGGACGGTGATCAAATAAATTGGTCCTAATAGCTTTCTCCTCCCCTCCCTGCCAACGAGTTTCATGGGTGAAGAAATTTAACCCCATGAAAACCCTCTCCTAGAGTAGTATTTAGCCTTTATAACATGTACCCATAATTTATTGTGATTTGCAACATCTCATGATGGAGTTTATGCCATTCACTGTTCTTGTTGGTAGCATCGCCATAGACATATAGTAAACTAGTGTCGACATTATTAACTATTTGATCAAAGAAAGCTTCTCCGCATGCAATTATATATTAATTTGCCATCCTGCTAGCTTGCTATTGATTTTACTAACTAAAATGTTATATGTCATCAGGTCTTGTTTGACCAGCTTCTGTGTCATGAACACCCCACAATGCGCTCATTGTCCCTGCCTCTTTAACTCATAGCTCCCCCACAATGCGTTGCTTACAAAGTATGTCGCAAACCAAATTATTGATTTTTCAAGTTTATAACAAACCCGAGTTTCTTGCAGAAACAACCAGAATTTGCTTGTACTCACATACCTCTTGAAGTGTGGCTTGTCTCATAATCACGAGGTCATCGCCATACATTTGCAAGCTGAACTCTAGTAATTGGGCCTCTATTTAGGGAAATTTGAATATGTTTGTTGGTGAATTCCATTGGTAATATATACAGATAGGGGGATGATGACAACCATGTCTGAGTCTTCTATTCAGGGTTATAAATTCATCTCCACTTTTATTTACTAAAATTGTAATTTGGGTCGATGCCATAGAAGACATAACGAGGTGTATCAGTTTGGTTGGAGTATTGACCACATGCATTGACACTGAAACAAATTGCCATCGTATTGAATCAAAGGCCTCACTGATATTGGCTTTCAGTAAGAAGGTTTTATCTGTGTATGTTGGGGCGTTAAATGAGTATATAACCTCCCTCATTATAATTGTGTTGTTTGCAATATTCCTCCCCTTCAAAAGACTGTCTGGTTTGTCCAAAATAATTTTTGCCATGTAGGGTTGTGGTCACGTTACTGACTGTGATTGATCGATAGTCTTTTGGGGTTGTGGGCTCATAAATTTTTGGAATGAGAACAATACAACTTGACATTTGGTGTTAATTAACCCCATGGTAAAAACTTGTTGAATTGGCCCGGATATGCTAGTGCTATAAAGGTTCCAATAGGTAGTTTGGAGAAACCTTGCCATCATTATTTCCTCCTCTGTTGGGACTGCCATCAATATATCTTGTCGTCCGGTCTAATAGTTGGGTTGGCAGTGTGTGCACATTGTTGGATATATTGAGCATTAGCACGTGGTTATAAAACTCTTGTAAAACTGTTGTCCCTTTGTTTAGGCAGTACAATCTCTTGTAAAACTGTGATGTGAAATCATGTGGTTATAAAAGAAAAGTTTGCAAGGGCACAACTGTATTGTTCTAGGAGAGTTTTGGTTACCAGATTTATTCTATTCGATTATCTATTCAATTATATATGAGGAGGGTTCAAATGCTTCCATTTTTTGTGCCTCCACCATGCCTCTATTTTTAAAAACTTTAATAACTCAAATTTTAAAACTTAAAAAGTCAAAATAAAACCATTAGATATGATCTATGTTATTTTCTCTATGTGCTCATAAAAAATTATCACATTTCGATTTTGTTTTTATGTGAATCAATAAGCTGAATCAACATCTA
Source organism: Carex kokanica (assembly GCA_025461125.1). Lineage (NCBI taxonomy): Eukaryota > Viridiplantae > Streptophyta > Magnoliopsida > Poales > Cyperaceae > Carex > Carex kokanica. The sequence goes on from JAJGRX010000248.1 coordinate 69,380, forward strand.
GAAATTATCCAAATTAGTACATTTTTTACAAGCTCTTGATGACAACCAAAACAAAATTGAAATGCCATAATTTTTTACACGTGCATAGATAAAATGATGTCGATCATATTCAACAGTTTTATTTTGACTTTTAAGTTTTAAATTTTGATTTATTAAAGTTTTTAGAAATGGAGGCATGGTGGAGGCATATAAAATGGAGGCATTTGAACCCTCCTCATTATCTATTCACTTATCATGATCACTACATATTCTCGGCATGTGGTTTACGTATACTTGTGTATCCGACTCCAAATTGCACTGTGGCTAGCACTCTATCTAATATTTCAAATATTGCCGACTAGGTGTGTTCTCTAACATATATATCAAATAATTACTTATTGTACCGAAGATAAGATCATAACGTAATTTGAGATCAATAATTTTACAAACTAGATCTAGCATTTATACGAGAATTCCAAGTCTTTGCATGGCATGGTTTGTTCACGTGGGATCAATATGTCTTCGTTTTCTCTTTAATAATTGACATTTAGGACCACTTCTTGGATTTTATGAATATATGGGCCATATCTTAGTTTCTATGATCATCAAAACACACTTTTTTTTTATGGTTGGTGGCAAATTGCCGTCAACATGATATATTGATAAAAAAGTTGATTACATAGATATATACAATAAGGTAGCTATTGCTATATACTTTTTACGTTTGTAACCCTATATTTTATTCCGCTCAGCAGTTTTCAAGCCACATTTGAGTACCAACTTTATTCTATTCGATTATCGAGATGAATTCAAGTTGAAAAGAGTTTCCAATTAAAGAACTTAATTTCCTAAATTAACCTAACTTAACCTTGTTGAATTCAATTATCTATTCTATTATCATGATCGCTATATATTCTCTGCAGGTGGTTTACTATGCATGTGTGTACATCTGAGTCCATCTTGCACCGTGCCTAGCATTCTATCTAGTCTTTCAAATATTGCCGAATAGGTGTGTTCTGTAACATAATATCAATAATTATTTATTAATTGTACCCAAGTGGTAATATCATAACGTAATTTGATATCAATAATTTTACAAATTAGATCTAACATATATACTAGAATGCCAAGTCTTTGCATGGTTTGTTCACATGGGATCGATGTCTCTTGGTTTTCTTTCGAATAATTGACATTTAGGACCACTTCTTGGATCTTATGATATGGGCCATATCTTGGTTTCGATGATCATCAAAGCACAATCTTTTGTTGGTTTATAATTAACTAGTAAGAATATTTACAAGTTCTAGTAGCAAAACTTTTATAATCATTTTAAATAAGTTTAAAATTTGGGCATTAGCAGTAACAATTAATTCATAGCAACTCAAAATAACACCTCCCAAGAAGCACGATATAGCTGTACCAGTTATATTGTCCAGGACCGTTACTGACTGTCCTGAACCATCAGTTTGACATGCTTCTGTATTTTGGCCATAACTTCTACATACGGCACTACTACACAAATACAGTCTTCTAACAGATATAAATGACTCTACGAACGAATTACCTACCGCTAGAGACAAACATGACAGAAGAACTGGTCAATGTTCTATCGGTATGGAACCCATTACCAATATAGGAAGGGTTGTTCTTCTATCTGTTATGTATTACCAAGAGAAAAAAGAAAACCCTTCTTTTCTCGGTAAGATGATTTTTACTGATAGAAGAAGGTTTTACTTTATATAGAAGAATTAATTTATATAATTAGCTAACTCCCAATTTGCTAGCCATAATAACCTAAAACATGCATATGGAAAATAACATATAGTATTTTTTTCAACCAATATACAAACAACATAAATTAAATAACATACAACATAAAAAAATATATACAGCATCATCATAAACAAAAGCAAGAGATCAATGCAAGAGATCAATGTACTATCTAATTACTTAAATGTTCCTTTGTTGTCTGTGTTAAACATAAAAAAAAAAAACATACAATAGGGAGATGCCTATGTTCAAAATCAAGCAACACAAATAGTTCACAACACTAACACTAGAAACTAACAACATAAATTAATAATAATCATAATGAGGGGTCCTCGGTTGGTCTGGACCATAATCCTTGTAACCCTCGATGTAGATGGGTCTGCGACACCTTGTAAACTAGCATCTCTTTTGGTATAATAAAATTAAGCGGGCTATTCACCTGGTACAAAAAAGACAAAGAAGTCGTCCGTTATCCAGGTGCTTTTAGACAATATATATATATATATGGATAGGACAGTAGCATGATAGAGAGACTGAAAGGGACTTGTGCGTATAATTGATCATGATATATGAACCACAACATTTAATTCCTTTGTTTTCTATTTCCATTGGAATGTTTGTGCCAATGTTGACGTGCATGCTACATCTAGCTTATAATAGATCATATGTTCACAAGCTCAGCCATGATACCAAGTTGCGATCCGCACGACCAGCTTGGGGGCATTGAACTTATCGAACAGTTAACAAAAAATGCCCACCTAATCCAAGAGATGGTTTTGGATGAGATACTAAAAAGAAATTTAGAAACTGAATATTTGCATGATTTTATGAAAGGAGAGAGAGATAAAAATTTGTTCCGGGAGCAAGTGCCAATAGTAGACTATGACAAGGTGAAGCCTTACATAGTGAGAATAGCAAATGGAGAAAATTCTAATGTTATCTCTGCAAAGCCAATTCTAGAGCTTCTTACAAGGTATTTTTATAATTAATAGAGCTGGTAATATAATATTAAAGAGTTTAGACTATATTTTGTTCCTTATATTAGCATTTTTTTTATTTTCATTTTAGTATGATTTATTTATTTGAAGAGCACTTATTTTGATGCGGAGAATTAGATATATATACCACACACGAACGTCGCTTTTGCTGTTTTTAACAAATTATATCTGTTTTGTTTTAACAATATATTATGGTTGTATCTTTTTGCAGCTCAGGTACATCTGGAGGGCAGCCTAAGCTCATGCCATCAACCGAAGAAGAGTTGGATAGAAAAACATTTATGTACAATATTTTGGTTCCTGTAATCAACAAGTGAGTTACTGATTAATTTTTAATATACTCGTCGTGTGTCTATATTAGAGAGAGAGAGAGAGAGAGAGACAGAGGATGCCCAAGCTCATAGTTGCATGCCAAAGGTCTTAGTATTATCAATTTGTTTTTATGATTTCAACATGTTCATCATATTAAAATGTCCTTGGAGACCAAATTTTTTATTTTTTATTATTTTAATTATTAAAATGGTAATTTTAAAAAATTCTAAAAAAAGATTACAAAAATGTAAATTTTTGTCTTTAAGTACATTATAATATATATGTAGAACATGTTGACAAGTTCAGATCGATTATTTGAACTTTGAAATCGCAAATATGAACGCAAAAAACAAACTAATAGTACCAAAAACCCTCTGAGCTTTGGCAATTTTGTGATATAAGAAATTGTTTTGTTTCAAGATATATATTAACTGGGTAAAATTATCATCAACGTTCTGTTATTTACTAAAAGCACAAGTCATGCAATTTCCGTTTTTTTGGATCTTAAAGAAAAATAAATTTGATAGCAAGCAACTCATGTCGAATTTTGTTTCCTACCATCTTTCAAAATAAAGAAAAAACTCAACTCGAATTAGATATGCAACCAGGCTCAAACCTGCGTTCTATATGAGTACTGTGTTATTTTCATCTTAAAATTCTCAAACGCGAAATCTAATAAATTGTAAACCATACCATGTATTATCATTTTATCCAAAAATCCTTTAAAATAGATAACCATATTTTGGTCTAGTGGCAAAGGCAATGCCCTCCGAGTGGGAGGTCGCGGGTTTGAAACCCGGATGGGGGAATCCATTGTGAATATTAAATAGATATTTGTTACGAAAAAAAAAATAAACAAAGGGTTGCTCAAACCTGCGCAGCTAATAGCTGCAAATCTGGTGATTCTGAATTTTTTTTCCAAAACAGTCGTTGTTGGGTTTATTCTTTTTTGAAAGATAGTAAGACGGTGAAAAACAAAAAAAAATTTGGCAACTCATGAGCAATATAATTTCTTTGATGCAGATATGTGAAAGGATTAGAAGAAGGAAAAGCCATGTATCTTCTCTTCATTAAGCCAGAGATCACCACCCCATCTGGCCTCACTTGTAGACCTGTCCTCACAAGTTACTATAAAAGCCGGCATTTTCGTGAGCGCTTCAACCTGTACAACAAGTATACAAGTCCTCATGCAGCCATTCTCTGCTCTGACAACTGTCAGAGTTTGTACACTCAGCTTCTCTGCGGTCTGATACAACGGGATGAAGTACTTCGTGTTGGTGCCATCTTTGCATCGGCTTTCCTTCGTGCCATAAAGTTCTTAGAAGATCACTGGCAAGAGCTATGCTATGATATTAGAACCGGTGATGTTAGCTGTTGTGTTACAGACACAAGCTGTATAGAGTCGGTAATTTGAAATGATTTATAGCAGTCTTTAAACTAGATGAATATCTCCAATTAAATTGTAATTTTTGCACTCAAACATGTATCAGGTACTAGGGAAAATATTGACAGGACCAAACACAGAACTAGCGGATACGATAGAGTCGGAGTGCAAGAAACAACCCTGGGAAGGAATAGTCAGGAGGCTATGGCCAAAGACCAAGTTCATCGAAGTGATTGTGACGGGATCAATGATGCAATACGTACCACTCCTAGAGTTCTATGGTGGTGGTTTACCTCTTGTTTCGACTATGTACGCATCATCAGAGTGTTTTTTTGGGATCAATTTGAGGCCGTTGGACAAGCCGTGTGACGTAACATACACACTATTGCCTAATATGTGTTACTATGAGTTTATAAGGGTAAAGGATGAAAAAGATGGTGCCAGTGGAAGAGATGGCAACACCATTGCTGGTGCTTCGGCGGAGGAGGTGGTTCCATTGGTGGATGTGGAATTGGGGTGTTACTACGAGCTAATAGTTACTACATTCACAGGTTAGTTCAACATCATTTGGTTTGCGGTTGGCCGGTTGCCTTCCTCTCTATTTTTGCCTCCCAAGGTTAAGCAATTTTTTTTTCTAAGTTTTTTTAAGTAAATAAAAAATAAAGCATTCAACTTTTAATATCAACAGGGAGTTTAATTTTTAGTTGAATTTAATTTGTTTTCTCAAAAAAAGATAAAATAAAACATTCTTCTTGTTTCATTCTTAGATTTAATAAAGTATTTGAACAGTGATTCTCAAAACTTATTCACTGTTCGATTGAGATTTTTGATATAAATAAATTATAAAGGCATAAAGAAAAATATAAGTTTATATGTTATTGACATATTTATGTCAATGCAAATTATTTGTAAATAACGCAATTGATTTTTGAGGAGGTTTCAATGCCTCATGTTTTTCATACCTCATCATGTATCAAAATATGCTTGGAGACCAAATTTTATAAATTTTGAAATTTTTTTACAATTTTTTAGATAGGTACAATATCACTGTTTTTAATGGTCCAAAAACAATAATTATGTACCTATCTTAAAAAATAGTAAAAAATTTCACTCATAGACATATTTTAGTACTTTGAAAATGGTTTGGACTTGAAAACAAAGATATTAAATATGAGGTATTAAAGACATGAGGTATTGGAACCCTCCTCTTGATTTTTAGTGCTCTTTAAAACGAGAATGAATTTTTTACTAATTAAATACTCATTTTAAATTGTAGATGCACACTTAATATTTGATACTAATATATATATATATATATATATATATATATAATGAAGACCCTATACAAATATAAAAAAAAATGTCTAATTGATCAATAAATTATATTACTATTTTTTGTTTTGAAAAGAGCGGCCCCACCAATCGATTTCTATATTTATAGAAACTATGTGTTACAATATAAATCTAAACATATAAATCTAAACTATTCCGATTTTATTTCCTACCCTTGGTAGCAGTACGTCCTTTGAACAAAATCTCATTTTTTTTTTTTACTTATTCCAATTATGCTGTGATGACAAGGATATGCACTCTGTCGGCATGGACTGACTAACTAAAGGACACATCCATTTTCTATATACAGTCAAAATCATCGATGTCAGTATCTTTATCAGCTGAATCCGCCGCTAACTTAATTAATGATGTGTACCTTAAAAAGGGCTAAGAGACAAGCTCGGTAAGAACCCAAAACCTAGGTGGTTTTTGTACCCATAGAAATTATTATAATAAGATGTACGGAAATAAAAAGAGTATCTTGATTACTGCACATTTAGAAACTAAATTACGGCAAAATGACTAATGTATGATTTAATTAGTCGATTCTTACTCAGATTGTAAAAATTATTAGTTATGCTAATGATTTCGCTTAGAAACTAAATTACATTCATTTTTTTTAAGGTTAGATGGCTTGACGTCCCTAATAAATTGTGTATTAATAAAAAAAAGTTTGTGTACAAAAGGATTTACAAGGTCCTCTGACCCTCTTACTCTCTAGAATCTAGCCTAGCTATCAAAAGACGCATGCAGCAAGATGCTTTAGTCGCTTGCATGATCCCAAGCTCTTTACCTAAAATAGTTGTTATGAATATTGTAGGTAATCATGTATTTCAATGGATGTGTGGTTCACCAGGATGATTATTGTCCTGTATTTCTGGGAGAATATTCTTTGGTTCCGCTCCCGCCATAGTGCCCAAGTCTATGCCACCCATTAGCCCATCCCTTGTATTCATCCATACTCTCCTTAGTGTGTTTGATGTCGTTGCCGGCCTATTCACCTGGATACATTCAGTTTTATTATATTCATTATAAAATTGAGAAATGTTTTGGCGCCCCAAGCCATCATACCCGATTGCGCCCCCCAACGAGTTTAATAGAAAAAGCCTTCCAATTTTGTCTAACTTCCATTTTCAGCACTCATATTCAAGCTTTTAAAGTTTTGTTTATAACAATTAACAATGGTACTCGCAAACATTTAAACCTCTATCTGCAATGATTTAAATTCTAAATCTGTGTAGTTTTAATTCCTAACTACTTTTGTCTTCAAGCCAAAAAATGAAAGCTTTCTTTTACCCACTTTTTTTTATTTTTCTCTGAGCATTTTCGTTCATTTTCCTGACAATCCGTGATGAATTTTACGAATCTAAAAATACAAATATTTTCTACTTAATTTTCTCTTTCAAATGAGTTCAATGAAGGAATACTTTTGAGTTATTTTAAAATTTGAAGTCTTTTTTTTAAAGTAAAACTCATGAGCACTTTAAATTTTCAAACTTTTAAACATCAGTCTACAATCATTTAAACCTCTGATTTCATCATTTAAACTATTATGTTTAAGCGTTTAAACCTCTGATGTTGATCATATAGTATGACGCGTTTAAACTTCTAATACAACCGTTAAAAGTAGTTGTGTCAAACTATTAAATTGTTTCAATGTTAGGTTTAAAAGGTCGTAGACTGAGGTTTAAAAACTTGAGAATTTAAAGTGCTGATGGCCTTTACTTTAAAAAAAAAAAAATATGACTTGAAAAAAACTCAAAAATATTTCTTCATGTATCTCATTTGAAAGAGAAAATCAAGTAAAAAATGTTTGTATTTTTAGATTCGCAAAATTGATCATGAATTGTCGGAAAAATGAACGAGAATGATCAGGGGAAAAAAATGGATGAAAGGAATCTGTTCTTTTTTGGATTGAATACAAAAGTAGTTAGGAGTTAAAATTATTCAGATTTAGAATTTATATGATTGCAGATAGAGGTTTAAGTGCCTACGATTAGTATTGTAAAAGGTTATAAATAGAGCTTTAAATGCTTAGATATTAGCGCTAGAAATGAATGTTAGATATTAAATACTTGAGGGGTCTCGGAGATTTATTTGGGTATAATTATTAGGCTCTCGATGTTCTTTTATGTTGATTTCACTAGTACAAAAATGCAGTCTTCTAACAAAAAATATATGAATTTACTATAGGATTCCTCTAGTGACTAATAGGATAGAAGCCACTGAAATGTCTTCTAGCGGCTCCAAACCATCTTCGACCTGTAGTTCTCTTCTATCGGTTTGATATTTAGAACCGTTAGAAGAAATTAGGCTACCTCGTCTATTGATTCCTGAGGGCACAACCGAAAGAAAATAATTGAACTTTTTTACAAGCCTACCACAAACACGTTGATTTCCACAATCTATTTGCATCAGATATACGTATTCCTCTAATATTCTGCCATGTGTATAAAGATTCAGAGCGAATTACTTAGCTTTTGGGTCTCATCTCCAAATGATTATGTCCTCCAACTATTCACTAAGCAGGATCGTTGAATTTATATTACCATTTTATAAAAAGTGTTTGAATAATCTGAACCAAATTTAATACCCAAAAAACCATGTTGCTCTTTCATATACACTTTCTTCCAATTAATGGTGCACAATTTTTTTTCTCCTCGAACTCCTTGTTATAGAAATCTATATCTAATCCTGTCTATTTGTTTAACGACCTTGCAAGACATCTTATAGAGTGAAAGTGCATGTATAGAAGAACAATAGAGAGGACATAAATTACTAAAGTTACTATGCCTTCAATAGAAACCAACGCAACTTTTCAATGTTGCAATTTAGATTCTACTTTATCCACTATACCTTGTAGAAAACAACCATAAATCAACTATACCTCACTATTGAGAAGAACGCCTCTACCAACATGTGTCCTTTAATTCTCCTCCGGCAAATTCAATATTACTTGGGATAGGGCTGTACCAATGGTTCGGTTTGTTTGGTTTTTAACCGAACTAGAATATTTTATTTTAAATAGATCAAATTTTCGGTTCAAATGGATCGGTATTTTTTTTTGTTTGAATTGATCGTTCTGTTTAGACTTTTATAAACCGACTAACTATAGTAGTTCAAATTTCCTTGCTTCCAATTTGGTCTGTATATTTTAGAACTCTACATATTTTGTATGGATCTGAATAACGTTTGGAAAGTTATCTTGAAATGTTTTTTTATGAAATTATTAATGTATTAGTGTATGTATTGATTTTTGACTTTTTGAAACTTAATCACTCTTATTCGGTTCAACCAAATAAACTGAAATTTAATTCGGTTTTAAACGGTTTGAATCTTATCCGGTTTGCCATTTTAATTCAGTTGGTTCGGTTGTATTTTGAAAAACTGCAAAAAAAGTTTGGTTTGCCCTATTATACTTTGCTTTCAACCAAACCGTACACGAGGATGTTGCTAAAAAAAGTTCGGTTTGCCCTATTATATCATCGGCATAATGAAAATTTACTTTTTTATTATCCTCTAGAGAGGATTCAAGCCCCAAAATCACATCAGCATCTACTCCTCCTTGGACTATTTTAAAGATACAGAGAGATAGAGGATCGCCTTGTCTAATGCCTGTAATACATCTAAAATAACTAGATAATTTACCATTCAAATTGATGCTATTTTGAGAACCATGTAACAATGGCATAAACCATTTAACCCAAGTGATATGAAATCATCTACTAAGTAGTAACTCATGTAATTCGCGGGCTTAGTGCAGTGGCACAAGTCTTCATCTCTCTTCAGTTAGATGCATGTTCAATTCTCGAAAATAGCACCTACAAGATGTTGGTGTGTACCGAAACTCTTTAATGAAAAAAAAAATATAGTAACTCATCATTTATATACTGCCAGTTTATTCTATCATAAATTTTCTCAAAATCAATTTTGAGAAAAATACTATATTAGTTTTGCACTTTTGCAAAATTCAAGATTTCATGAGCTGCAACTACATTGTCGACAACTACATTGTTTAGAAAGAAAAGACCTTTTTTATAAATGCAGCTTGCATATGCTAACCCCCAGATCTTAGAAATTATTTAATAACTACAATTGATTTCCACTTACCCTTGACTGAAGGTCATCATATATAACCCACCACTTGATACAAGATTATTAATTAATTTATAAATTTTATACACTTAGACTCAGGGTATTTATTTATTTAGTTGATAATGTACCCAGTCGTAGGGCATGCCTTTCATTATAATGGTATTTGTTGCAGAAAGATGAATCATGTACTTAGAAAGTCAAATATTTGTTTAATTGGACACTTCTTATGAAAATAATTAACTGACATCTCGGTGCAAAGGAATATACTCAGGAGTAAGAGAAAATAAAATTATAATTATGATCATCTAAAATTATTAAAAAAGGATATTAAGCCGGCACTAGAAATTTAGATTTGGCATACGTAAAATGCATAGTGTGGCATTTGAAATTCGAACTTGAGTCTTCAATATATCAAAATAGAATTCTAACCACTAAGCTACATTCACATATTGGTCATGTTTAGTTGTGGAGTACTAAACCCCTTACTCCACACTTAAGAGGTGAGTTAATACGGAGTAAGTTATTCCATCTCTGTAGGTGGATTAATTTACTCCATACTTACTCAACCTATGGGATCCACTATCATAGACATAGGTTTATTTTCGAACATATCACTCCTTATGGATTCATTTAATTAATCCATGACTTAAACTATCAAATGAGATGTAAAATATGAAAAAGTAAGATGGAGTATCAAACATATAGACATTAGACATTGCTTGTTAATTATAAATTAAGGAGTGTCAAACATCTACTGACAAGAGTCTTGTTTTGGCCATATTCAGGTCTGTACCGGTACAGAGTTGGTGACATCCTTAAGGTGACAGGGTTCTACAATGCTGCACCACAATTCAAATTTGTCCGTCGTCGCGATGTCGTGCTGAGCATCGACACGGACAAGACCACTGAAGAAGACCTCCTAAAAGCCATCTCTGCTACCAAACCTCTCCTCTTACAACTCTCTCTCTTTCTTTCCGACTTTACCTCTTTTCCCGACACTTCCTCCCTACCTGGACACTACGTCCTCTTTTGGGAACTGATCCCTGCCATTAGCACTGGTACTTCCAAAGAACTTGCGGCCCTTCTTGATCCTAAAATAATGGAGGAATGTTGTGCTGTAGTTGAGAGCTGCTTGGACTCGATATATCGGCGCGGCAGGAGTCAAGACAAATCGATTGGGCCGCTAGAAATACGGGTGGTTGGTAATGGGGCATTTGATGCTTTGATGGATTTTTGTTTGTCAAGAGGCTCGTCTGTCAACCAGTACAAAACCCCGCGTTGCATCAACTCGGGTGATGCCGTCTCTGTGTTAGATGAGAAGGTCGTTGGGAAGTTTTTCAGTCAGAAAGTGCCGCATTGGGATTCGTACAGAGTAGAGGAGAAGGTTGGTTAAGAAGCCGAAAATGATGCTTCCTTGAAATTGCATATTGTTATATATTCAATTTGTTGGAAATCGATGGAAATATTTGATAATATTGTTGCTAGTACAGCTTCCATCGACCATATTTCGTCATATTTGATGAATTGTTGGATTTGATATAAATTAATTGTTACTCAAGATTTGTATCTACTTAATAGTAGCATAAACTCAATGTTCTTATTGGAAACAAAGTGTGGTGATGTAATTTGATACCACAATTATAAAGTGTCATGCATGATTACTTCATCCACCTTCTTTGATTCTATATATCCATGTTGTTCTTATGTACAGGTTGATTAGTCCATATAGCTGCCTCATGCAATACATCTCGAGTACAAATAACAACAATAAAATCCCTTGAAAGTTCAATAGGGTTAAAATCCACCAGGCTTTGATAGTGAAGTTCATCTCTGCAATTTACATATGACAAAAATTTCTAAACCGTCAATTGAAATAAAGTAATGTTGAAATTTTTTATTTGTTTGAACACTTTTCAAACAACTTTTAGCATTATAGACTTGTAGGTGGACTATAATTAATATTTTTTTTTCTTTTTTGCCAATATATATATATATATATATATATATATATATATATAGAGGTTGGCTAAGATCAAATTGGTATGACCAAGGCCTTAGTGCTACCAATTAGTTTTTGCGATTTTAAAGTTCAAGTAGTTGATATGAAGTGCTCAAGATGTTCTTCATATTAAAATGTGCTTGGAGACCAAATTTTACATTTTGTTTTTTTTGAATTTTTTTACTAGTTTTTATGAATTTTTGCAAATCACTTTTTTCATAATAAAAAATAAATAAATAAAATCTGAAAAACTGTGATTTTCAAAAATTCAAAAAAAATAGTAAAAAAATTATAAAAAAAGTAAAATTTGGTCTATAAGTACATTTTAATATGGAGAACACGTGGAGCACTTCAGATCGACTATTTGAACTTTGAAAATCACAAAAACGAATTGGTAGTACCAAGGCCTTGCAGATCAAAGTCCAAACAGTCGATCCAAACCATTCAATATGATGGATATATTAAAATGTGCTTGTAGATCAAATTTTACATTCTTTTGAATTTTTTTATTATTTATTAAGTACTTTACAAAATCATTGTTTTCATACCATTGAATTTTTGTATCCATCTTAATAAATAGTTAAAAAATTCAAAAGAATGTAAAATTTGATCTGCAAGCACATTTTAATATATCCATCATATTGAAAAGTTAGATTGACCGTTTGGACTTTGAAAATGGACGATGTCATTCGATGTCACCAAAAAACGGTGTAATCCGATCCCTCCTCTATATATATATATATATTTGCTTAGAAGTTTGTAATGGGCCCGGTCCATACGCTCAACAGAATAATTTTTGTGAAAAAAGAATCAGTCCGAAAGAAGCTTAAAGATTCCAAAAGTTGAAGAAAAGCTGTAAATAAAATTGGATGAAGTTGCTACGTACTGTAGCTCTATGCCTCAATGTAAGAATTAAAATTCCTTTTATTTTCTCCCCTCTGCCTAGTATAAAAGTAAGATATATAAATCTAAATGACCTTTATTAAATTATGAGGGGTCTCATTGTGCAAGGCATAATATCACCTAAACTAACGGATAACCCCAAATGTTAGTCCTCATTTGCCCAAATATCAAACAGATAGATCAAATATTCTACATAAATTCTTCTAAATAGCATTTACATGCAGTATGTATATCATCAAATTTAACTCACATTAATGTTCCTAGGAGCATCTATAAACTAATGAATAACCCTAGGAGCACCTATAAACTAATGAATAACCATAAACATAAGTCTTGTAAAAGTTCATCAATTTATTTGTTCCATACTCTAAGCAGAAAGATCGAATATTACACATAAAGATCGAATATTTTTATAGTACGTTGTATGTGTCTTTTATGTATGTAAACAATTTAGGCCACATTTATATTCCTAATATCACAAAAACTAACTAATAACATCTATATATGTCCTCTGTAAAGAAGTATTTTATAATGCAAAATAAGCAGAATTTGGGGTAGCACTGTATTATTGTTACCCAAATAAGACTAAAGGGAAATACTATAATGTGGCACTTTAGGAGCTCTTAATTTATTACTATATATACTAAAGGGAAATACAAATAAGACTTTGGAAAATCAAATTCTAATTCAGATAACATGTATTGTTACCCAATATGTTTACTTTTACAAGTGATTGAACCAAGCAAGACGGTCTTCCCTTCAGTTATCAACATCGTCATTTACTTAATACGCCAACAAGCTTCAACATAACAAAAATATGCCATGAAAACATCAATAATTAATTATCAACATCGTCATTTACTTAATCCTTGCGTAATAATCTAATATCCCTGTTCAAAATGGCATCAATATGACCAAACTCCATTATCTTTTTCTTTACTTTGGGCCTTGGGCTTTAGGAAAATTTAATTCTAAATCAGCTAACATATATTGTTAATTTGTTACAAAATATGTTTACTTGTATGAGAGGTTAAAAAAATAACGAGTACAATGTAATGATTAGTAACTTAATTATATTCAATATTGAAATGAAAGGAACAGGGTACAATGTGATCCAGGAAGGCCGTTGTAAATCTAGCCAGCTGCAATGTAATCTGCAAGGGAAGAGAAATTAAGTGCTGCAAGTGATTGAATTAAGCAAGGCCTTCATTTTTGTTTGGGCCTTGGGCTGTGCCAGCTGAGAACATATGCTATATATCACAAATCATACAAACAATTCATCTAACTACACAAGAGCAACATTTTCAAAATGTTCAAGTACCCATCTAAATAATCAATAGAACATTAAAGAAACACATACAGTTTTGTATTACAAATAATCAGTAGCTTGAAATGAAGTTGTTAAATAACTGTGCAAGTGAAGGTAGATATGTTTTAGTATTGTTGTTCAATAACTTTGCAAGTGAATTGAGACTGAAATTTTGCATATGTAGTAATCTAATTTCCAAATTTGAGACATGACTATGCCAAAGCACAAGGTTCCAAATAGAATATCACTTACAGAATGAGGATTATCTGTTTATCAACGCAGTGTTCTGTAATCCTAATTCCTAAACAAAATTTCTTGATGCCATCACAAAATAGAACATTTCTTTCATGTATTGGTTAAATAACGATGAATTAATTTTGGTCTAACATTATGTTCATATATGGGTGGTTTCGCAGTGGTAATTTAATTGAAATGATTAGATCCGACCATATTTTTTACTTTTTCATATGTTTGAATTTGAAAAAGCATGCAAAGTATACACACACACACACATATATAGAGTACGGCTAACACGCTTCCTCTAGTATATAAACAATATGTTTCCTGTCTCCAAAATCTATCGAATGGACTTCAAATGACAAATCAAAATAGTTGAAACCAATCTCCTTACTGAGAGCTTCGTTTCCATATAAAAAAAAAATTAATTTTCGAATTTATTTACTATGAAGTCAAGTGGTCAAAAAAATGAGCAAAATAGTGCATTAAAATGCACACAAAATCCTTCATATTTTGACAGCTTGACTTGATAGTAAATAAATTAGAAAATTAAATTTTTTTTATATAGAAACTAAGCTTTCGTTAAGGACATTGGTTTGAACGGTTTGGATTTATCATTTGAAGCCGATTCGATAGATTTTGAAGGCCGGAAGCATATTGTTGATATACTAGAAGAAACACGTTAGCCGTACTCTATATATATATATATAGAGAGAGAGAGAGAGAGTAGAACTAGGGTGCTCCTAAGCTCACCAAGCTCTTCCGTGAGCGCGACTCTAAAACTTATCGAATTGACTACAAATGACATTTCCAAACCGTTAGATGTTCAATCTATATTAAAATGTGCTTGGAGACCAAATTTTACATTTTTTGAAATTTTTTTACTATTTATTAAGATGGTTTGAAAATCGCTGTTTTCCAATGGTGCAGAATTTTAATAAAAACAGCAATTTTCAAACCATCTTAATAAATAGTAAAAAAAATCCAAAAATGTAAAATTTGATCTCCAAGCACATTTTAATATAGATTGAATATCTAAACACCCTAGTTCTACTATATATATATATTATCTTGTCGTCACTTCATATGTCACGCTCTAATATATGGAAATAACAGGAACATGTTGTTCTGATTCTAATCATTAATTTTTGTTGAGATTCGTATATAAAAAATTTAGTTCGTTAAAATTTGCGTATGAAAAATATTTGAACGGTTGGGATAAGAATTCCCAGATTTATTACCCAATATATATACTTTTTTGAAATAAAGTGATTTCTATGACCACCGCTTCCACTACTAAGTAATAAAGTGATCACTATGTTACTTTATTTTGTCGGCATGCATGATATTTTGGCCCACGCATGATATTCCTTACACGTATCTTTTAGAATGATACGCAACTCTACAATAAACTTTTACTTAGAATTAATTTTTTAATTAATTAAAACTAAAAAGAGAATTAAATCTATAGAAAAATAACAAAAGAAAATATAAAGGACAAAATTCTTGAGTCCCAGTCTTCTCCGAGCCTCCCACCACAAATAATTAGTTTTTCTACCTTCTCCCTTTGCATCGTTTCATATCAACACAACAAAAGAAAAGAGAACAGACTTAGCAATTTTAGATCGATGGGTCTAGGCGGAGTGATTTCCAACCTTCTCTCTTTGGGCGCCAAACTGCTGCCTGCATGCTGTCATCGCATCTGCGCAAGCTCCGTCTTCTTCCTCCAATCCTCCAGTAGATCAAAACCACCAAATTGAGGCTGAGTTGAATAAATTGATGAGGAAGTTGGAGTGGATCAAGGCCACACTGTACGATGCAGAGCAGAGGGAGATCACAGACTTGTCAGTCAAGCTCTGGTTGAAGGAGCTCAAGGGTGTTGCGTACGATGCAGAGGATGTACTGGATGAGTACCACTATGAAGTCTTACGAGCACAAGTTGAGGCAAGAGATGCTTCTCCACCAGATTCTCGTAAAGGGAAGCTAATTCAGGTAACTAATTTAATTTAATTTCTTTGAGCAAAGAGTATATCTATATAAGTGATAGGTTTTGTATTCATGAGTTAGGGTCACTAACATAAACGTCTTTTTAGTGTTTAGATTAAATGGAATTTCACATTCCCTTGTTGATGTGAAATGCCGAGCCTGTATCTGTCAACCTGGTCAAGCTCATTTGTTAGCAGCATAAATTCCATTGACTGCCAAGAAGTTGTAAGTTCTTAGAACTATAACAAAGAACTAGTATCGTACCCGTGCGTTGCAACGGGAACATATTATAAAGGAACAAAAAATTCTCATAGAAAATATAACATATTCTCATAAAAAAAATAGACCAATGAAAAGATTAATTATTCAATAATATTTATGAATGATATTAAAATATATTGGAATGGGGACATCTTATAAGAGAGCAAATATGTACAAAATTCATTATTTTATAGAAAATAAGTTGGAAGACTTTTAATTCATAAGTACGTTGATTTTGTGTGGTATTTTAAATGAATTTCCATTTTTTTATCATGTCCATCCTGTTATATATCTCATTATCTGAATGTTGGTTATTTATTTTTGTACATATAACATAATATTTATTACCAGGTATAAAATTTTCATTCATTTAAATTTTAAGGTATTTTCTTACGAAGTTTTGACTGTCCTTCACGTAATGATTAATTACGAGGTCTTAAAGTTTTAATTTTTTAAAAAACATATTGTGCACATAATAATAATATAAAAATCCAATAAATTAAGGAATTGTTTTCATAATGATAATTTGGTATCTTTTTCTTACATCACAAGAAATAATTAAATCTGTAACAATTTTATTTGGTTTTGATTGTTTTTTCAGGAATCAACAAAATTCTTGCTAAAATTGGCATTCCAACTTGGCAATTAAGATCACCTAATAATCATGAATTGAATTTTGATTGAATTGTTTCCATAGATGCTCAAATTAATCTTTAACCTCCTAGATTTATGACTTAATATTAGTAGTTATTTTTTGAATCAACTACTAAGAATTGATTGCATCTACCAATCAGATCCCATTAATTACGATCACATCAGGTTTGGATTTAATAAAGATACCAAATGTAGATAATTGGTTAGAATATCATGTACTGTGATTCAAATTAGATACGATGAATGATTGTAATTTATATATTGTTGTTGACAGTTAGTTATAATCGTCTAATTTGCATATTTAGGAAAGTTTTGGTAAAAAAAATGGAGTAATTATTGCATCTATATGTGGCAACTACGTGTGGCAAGTACATATTTAAATAAATTTAGACTTCTACACATAGAAAAACATAAAAAAGATGTATAGAATAAAAAACATGCCATCTGTTTGATTGAAGTGCTGAAATTCAAGCCAAAATTCCACTGTTTGATCACAGCCGTTGGCGGATTAGGACATCTACGTGCTTAATATAAGAATAGAGATATGAAATGTTGTTTTACCCATAATCTACCATCAGATCCAGGTAGAGCCATATATACAAGTACAAGGTACTAGCTGGACATGTGGTGTGCCATAGGAAATATGATAAGTCCATATAAAACACGTTGCAAAACACAAAAATGTAGCAAAGACCCGTACTATATAACTAGTATTAACGGGATGGAAAAGAGAGAGACTGTGCTTCAAATAGTATTATTTGTGTACATGAACATTATAGTAGGTCTTACACTCTCAAGGTAATTATAACTTTCCAGGTTCCATGTGGCATGCTGGATCAAATTCAGCAAATAAGGAGCAGATTTGATGAGATTGCGAATGATCGAATAGCACTTCAATTGTCAGAGGGAGATGGACCCAAACGTTACAATAACGAATTGCAAATAGCTCCAACTAGCCACTTTGTAGTTGAGTCGAATATCTTTGGTCGAGAGAGGGAAAAGGAGAAACTAATTGATTTGTTGTCCTTAGAACGTGATATTGTTTCGGTGGTGACAATTGTGGGCATGGGGGCATTGGCAAAACAACCCTTGCACAACTTGCCTATAATGATCAAAGAATCAAACAAAGGTTTGATAAATATGGGTGGATATGTGTATCAGAGGATTTTAATGTTGAAAGGCTCACCAAAGAATCACTAGAGTCTATTACAGGAGATGGGTGTGATCTTACAAATTTGAGTGCTTTGCAAGAGAAAATTCGGAAGGAGATATGTGGGAAAAGGGTACTTTTGGTCCTTGATGATGTCTGGAATGAGAAGAAGAGTCTGTGGGACTCATTTCAGGCTCCTTTCATGTCAGCTTCATTTGCCAAAATCCTAGTTACTACAAGGAATGATCCAGTCGCACGAATCATGTAAACAGAACCAACATTCAACCTTGGCCATTTGTCAGCTGAACAGTGTTGGCGATTGTTCAAACATTACGCATTTGGGGGAGTAGAACAAAATAATGACCCGAAGTTGGTAGAAATTGGGAGGCATGTCATGAACAAGTGTGGAATGTTGCCCTTGGCTGTGAAGTCAATTGCTAGCCTTTTGAGGCATGAGGCAGAAGAAAAGAATTGGACATATATTTTAGAAAGTGAGCTATGTGTTATGTATGTGGGCCTGATTCTAGGATTATGCGGGGGGTGGCAGGGGGCGGCAGCCCCCTGCGAGCGGTGTCGAGCCCGGCAAAAATTATTTTCGAGAAGTCAATTGCATATGAATCCTTGTATCTGACGGCCCAGATTAGCCAAATTTGTGATCTGTATGTACGGCCCTGATTTAGGCCTTTTACTGTTGGCTTGTTTTTTGTTTTCGTATACATTCGATCTCCTTGTTATTATTTTTATCGCTGTAACCTAACTTATTAATATAGTGGATTTGTGCAGCCGTGGGTTTTCTCCCCTTTGAGGGTTTC
Source organism: Carex kokanica (assembly GCA_025461125.1). Classification (NCBI taxonomy): domain Eukaryota; kingdom Viridiplantae; phylum Streptophyta; class Magnoliopsida; order Poales; family Cyperaceae; genus Carex; species Carex kokanica. The sequence goes on from JAJGRX010000248.1 coordinate 88,561, forward strand.
CCACGTAAAAACTCTGGTGTTTGATTTTCTCTCGATTTCTCTCTTTGTGTGTTGATTTTGCTCTCTGTTACTTGATTCCCCTTTACAACTGGTATCAGAGCGGGGTTCTTTCTCGAGTGGGAGCAATGGCGAAAGAGGGGAAGTTACAAATTGAGAGGTTCGAGGGCTCAAATTTCGGGTTCTGGAAGATGCAAGTTGAAGACTACCTATATCAGAAGGATCTCTACTTGCCTCTCAGCGGCAAGGCGAGCAAACCAGCTGTAATGGACGACAAGACTTGGGAAGTGCTGGATCGGAAGGCTCTGGGTGCGATCAGGCTTTCGTTGTCTCAGTCGGTAGCCTTTAACATCTCCAAGGAAAAGACCACAGAAGAATGTGATGAAAGCCCTAACTCGAATGTATGAGAAACCATCAGCGTCAAACAAGGTATTCTTGATGAAACGGTTGTTTAATATGAAGAAATCTGAAAACAAATCCATGCAAGAACACTTGAATGATTTCAATACCATTACGAGTCAGTTAGAATCCGTGGGTATTAACTTTGATAATGAAGTGCTGGCCCTTGCTATTCTGTCGAGTTTACCCAATAGTTGGGATAGTCTGGTTATGGCGGTGAGTAACTCTTCAGGGTCTAATGTTCTCAAGTTTGAGGATGTAGTAGGGGTTCTTCTTAATGAAGATACACGGAGAAAGAACAACTCGTCTGGTAATATTTCTGGTACAGCCCTGAATACTGAGGAACGGGGCAGATCCTCAAAGAAGGGTAATTACAGAGGATATGGACGGTCACAGTCTCGAAGAAGTCAGTCAAGGGGTACTCAGTTAACCTGCTGGAATTGCAAGAAGAAAGGTCATCTCAAGCGTGATTGCAGAGCACCGAAGAAAAGGGTGGATGAGAATGACAAAAGCAGTAGTTCGATGAATGTCTCTAATGAATCAGGTTCAGAAAATGAAGCGCTGATTATGTGCTGTGACAGCAAAGATGACTGTTTGTGGATACTAGATTCTGGTGCATCGTTTCATGCCACTTCAAACAGGGACTATTTCCTTAATTATGAGAAGGGGAATTTCGGCAAGGTGTATCTTGGCGATGATGAATCCTGTGACATAATTGGTAGAGGAGATGTGCAGATAAGCATGCCAGATGGGAAACAGTTGAGGTTGCAGCGTGTGAGACATGTGCCGAAACTTGCTAGAAATCTAATTTCTGTAAGCCAACTTGCTGATGATGCAGGGTTTGAAACAAAATTTACTAAAACATCCTGGAAGCTCATAAAAGGTGCTATGGTAGTAGCACATGGGCAGAGAGATGGCAATCTCTACAAGGTTTCTAATGAAAACTCCATAAACGTGGCCTCCTCCAAAGTCAGTGCAGAGGTATGGCATCAACGTCTCGGGCATATGAGTGAAAGAGGAATGAAGGTAATGGTGTCAAAAGGGAAGTTAGACGGATTGTCGCATGTAGATCTGTCTCTTTGTGAAGGCTGTGTGTTTGGAAAATAGAAGGTTGTTAGCTCCTCTAGAAGTGGCAGAACTCCTAAAGCTGGAAAGTTAGAGCTGGTACACACGGATGTCTGGGGACCTTCGCAGGTATCTTCTCTTAATGGCTCTCAGTATTATGTTACTTTCATTGATGATTCAACTAGAAAGCTCTGGATTTACTTTATGAAAAACAAATCTGATGTGTTTGAAATTTTCAAAAAGTGGAAATGTCTAGTTGAGAATGAGACAGGTCTGAAGCTCAAATGCTTAAGATCTGATAATGGAGGTGAGTACTGCAGTAAGGAGTTTGATGAGTATTGTGCCGTGAATGGCATCAGAAGAGAGAAAACAGTACCAAGGACACCACAGCAGAATGGCGTAGCTGAGCGCATGAACAGAACCATCACAGAACGCGCCAGAAGCATGTTGTTGAATGCTGGTTTACCTAAGCATTTCTGGGCTGAAGCTGTGAACACTGCAGCATATTTGATCAACAAAGGACCATCTACTGCGATTGATTGCAAATTGCCTGAGGAGGTTTGGACAGGAAAGGAGGTAAAACTTTCACACTTGCGAATTTTCAGTTGTATTTCCTATGTCCATGTCAATGCTGAAAATAGATCAAAGTTAGATGCAAAATCCAAAATCTGCACTCTGCTGGGATATGGAGGTGATAGTTTTGGTTATATACTATGGGATAATGAGAGTAAAAAGGTCATAAGGAGTAAAGATGTCATATTTAATGAGGATGTTTTGTATAAGGATAAGATCAAAGAGAAGAAGGAACAAGAAAAATCAAAATATTTTGAGTTTGATGATATTCCTTCACATGATCTTGGTCAGCGTGTTGTAGAATAGGTTGATGAACAAATTGACGAACAGGATGATGAACATCACTACTACAGAAATGGTCATTGTACACGGCACATTGTACACGGACTTGGCAATTTTATAGAAAAACCATGTAGAAGTTGTAATTTGTTGGATGCCTGAAATATCTATAGGATCTCTACACGGATATTTACAAAAGAATCAGTGTAGAAAGACGTGAGAGAGCTACACGGACGTTTACTAGAAAATGTACACGGCTTATTGTTTAAATAACAGTGGAGAAAGCCTTGAGAGAGCTACACGGATATTTAATTAAAGAACCGTGAAGAAAGGTAAGAATTGTACACGGATGTTTGTTTAAATGACCGTGTATATAACCCGTAGGAGCTACACGGATGTTTAATAAAGATCCGTGTAGAAATGTCTAATTTGTACACGGTTTTTTGTTTAAATGACAGAGTAGAAAGCCTTGAGCGAGCTACACGGACGTTTAATAAAGAGCTGTGTAGAAAGGATATTTTAGGTTTTTTGTTATATAAAAGGCCTTCTCCCCAGCGCCGTTTTGATCAACTTATACTATCCCCTCTCACAGTTAACAATTGGGTTGAGATGTAGGTTTATCAATTGTTTCAGATCGCAAAAATAGATCGATATGAGCTACTGTTTTGGGAGCTCACAGATGAGCGATCCGGTACAATTGATAACCTACATCTCGAATTCCCATGCGATCGAAGTATTGAAAAAAAAATTATCTCTCTATTGTGATCAATTTTACTGGACGAAGAGTTGGGTGAAGAGTTGGGTGAAGGACCTTCAGAGCCGGATGAAGAGGTGAATGTGACCTTCAGAGCCGGATGAAGAGTCGAATGAAGAGTCGGAGATCATCCGACTCTTCATTCGACTCTTCATCCGGCTCTGACGGTCCTTCATCCACATCTTCCCTTTGCTCTGAAGGTCCTTCATCCAACTTTTTACTCAACTCTTTCTTTAGTAAAACATGTATCTTCATATTACCCTCTGTAAACCCTACTGGCACCAAAAGGAAAGAACCACCATATTCTAGTCCTTAATGGAAATTTTTAGTTTACAATATGACTTTTTATTCCAACTTTTGTAATGCTTTAATTTTGTATAATTTAGGGTACATGAATTTTTAGTTTAAATGTCTTCCTCTGTTTTGGAAATTGTTTGTTCTGAAAAACATAGGGAAAAAAACTAGCTGACAGACAAAAAAAAAAAAAAAAAAAAAAAACAAATGATACACGGACGTTTAATAAAGAGCCGTGTAGAAACGAGAAATAGTACACGGATTTTTGTTTAATTAACAGTGTAGAAAAATAATTTACACGGCTGTTTATATAAAAGTCTGTGTGTCTTTCTACACGGATTTATAGCTAAATATCCGTGAAAACAAAGATACTTGCTCGAAATAATGGAAGGCTAAACCAAAAAAAATAAAACAAAAATTAGGAAAAAAAAAAGAATTCTAAATGTCCGTGAAGAAAATTTATCTTTTATATTACACACGGTTGTTTATATAATTGTCCGTGTATAAAGGTTATCTTTTATAAACGGCTACATATGTAAAAGTCCGTGTAGCTCTCGTAATGCTTTTTTTACACGGATTTATAGATTGTCATCCGTGTAGAAAGGTTATTTTAGGGTTTGGAACTATATAAAAGGCCTTCTTCCGGCGCCGTTTGATCAATTAATACTTCTCTCTCTCTCTCTGTATTGAATTGGTCTGATTTCTGCGCACAAGGAACGAGGCCGGATCTGAGATATAGCTTGGAAGTTAATTCGCATTCTCCTCTCTATTGCCAAGGTTAGTCATACATATATATATTTTCCCCTTCTTTATCTAATTTTCTGTTACTGATTAATATTGCTTAATTATTTCTGTCAATTATTATTTAATGCTTGATTTGTTAAGATAATGTAAATAATTAGTGTATTGTGGTCCAATAACCGACCTACTGATGCTTTTAGGTCCATGCCCGTTCAAAATTAATCCAATAGGGATTAATTTTGGATAGTCCCCCGTTTGGGACTGCTCTTTGAATATTGTGTCTCATTTAGGATGTGAACACGTATTAGCGGGATTTAATTAGTATTTGAGGAAAGTTCGACAGTATTTCTCCTTATTGCTCCTACGAGTATGTGGTTTTTACGCATACTTGGGGAGTTAAGGAGAAATGCTGCCGAATTTTTCTCAAATACTAATTAAATCCCGCTAATATGTGTTCACATATGAGGCATAATATTCAAAGAGTGGGTTAGGATTGTAAACCGGCCCTTTATAAGCCAAGAATTTGGAACAATATATATGCTGACCACCATATATGTTTAATTGGAATTTTTTTTTTTACTTTAATTTACAAATGGATCGAAGTTGGATGTACGAATTGCGACGTGATAGTGCAGAATACTTGGCTCGCGTTGATGAGTTCCTAAAATTTGCTGAGAGTTATAGAGTGGACAGAAAAGAGAACGACATCTTGTGTCCTTGTAGAGATTGTAAAAATTATATAAGATTTGGGGATTCGGAAGAAATTAGAGCTCATTTGATTCGTCGGGGATTTAAGAAAAACTATACATGTTGGTTTATGCATGGTGAGAAAATTGGGGAATGTAGTGGAACCAATAGAAATTTTGTTTTGGACGAGAATGATGATAATGTAGAAACTGTTGATAATTTTGAATTTGAATGCAACGATGATTTTGAGAATGTCGAAAATTTCGATAATGCTGGGCTTGATTGCAACGAGGATGATGAGGTGGAGATTGATGAAAATGCAGAATACAATTTTACTGAGAATCTAGAGGACATGTTACGTGATGTGGAAGATGAAATTAGTGATAAAAATTTTAAAAAATTTCAGTATCTGTCTAATGAATCTAAAAAGCCGTTATACCCCGGGTGTACCAAATTTACAAAACTATCAGCTGTGTTGAAATTATTGAACTTAAAAGCAGACAACGGTTGGAGCGATAAGAGTTTCACGTCCTTATTAAAGCTTTTACGAGAGATGCTCCCAGATAACAACGAGTTACCCTGTACAATATATCAGGCGAAGAAGCTGATCTGTCCAATGGGTTTGAAGATTGAAAAAATACATGCATGTCCGAATGATTGTGTATTGTACCGTGGCGAGTACGAGGCCATGCATGTTTGTCCTAAATGCGGTGTTTCACGGTATAAACGCAAGGACCAGGACACTGACGATTGTGATGGAGGAAAAAAGGCAAGGCCTCCGGCTAAGGCGGTGTGGTATTTCCCGATAATACCGAGATTCAGACGGTTATTTGCAAATCCCAAAGATGCAAAATTGTTGCGTTGGCATGAAGAAGAGCGCAAAAGAGATGGTAAACTAAGACACCCTGCTGATTCAATTCAATGGAGAAACATTGATAGACATTTCGAAGGATTTGGTGGCGAATCACGGAACCTTAAGTTAGGGGTGAGCACAGACGGAATGAGTCCGTTTGGAAGCATGAGCAGTCAGCACAGCACTTGGCCAGTTCTTATATGCATCTACAATCTTCCTCCTTGGTTGTGCATGAAACGCAGGTACATAATGATGTCATTACTAATCCAAGGACCCAGACAACCCGGAAATGACATAGATGTGTATCTCGTACCATTAATTGAGGACCTCCAGAAATTGTGGAGGGATGGCGTCCGGGTGTGGGATGCGTACGGCAAAGAGCAATTTAATTTGCGGGCCATGGTATTTTGCACCATAAATGATTTCCCCGCGTACGGGAATTTATCGGGTTACACTTGTAAAGGAGCAAAGGCGTGCCCCATCTGTGAAGATGACACGCAGGTGCTGAGGTTGAAAAATTGTAAAAAGAATGTTTTTATGGGGCACCGTAGGTTTCTTCCTGTTAATCACCCATACCGTAAGAAGAAGAAGGTATTCAACGGGAAAATTGAGCTTGGAGTGGCACGTCGTCCGTTAGATGGGAAGAATGTCTTCATGCGGGTTAAAAACCTTGCTGTTGTTTTTGGAAAACGTGCCAAACCACCACCGAAAGATATTTGGAAAAAGAAGTCCATATTTTGGGAGCTACCATACTGGGAATATTTAGAAGTGAGACATTGCCTAGATGTTATGCATGTTGAAAAAAATGTCTGTGACAGTTTGATTGGCACATTATTGAACATTTCGGGGAAGACGAAAGACGATCTTAAAGTTCGAGAAGACATGAAATTAATGGGAATACGACCCGAGCTTGCACCGCAGGATAAAGGGAAGCAAAAGGCATACCTCCCCCCCGCAATGTGCACAATGTCGAAGATTGAGGAAAACGAGCTTTTGTAAGTGCCTTCATAGTATTAAAGTCCCATCAGGGTATTCTTCGAATATTAAGAAGCTGGTGTCGATGAAGGACCTGAAATTGATTGGTCCGAAATCCCACGACTGTCATGTTTTAATGACACATATGATTCCTGTTGCAATTCGGGGAATTTTACCGAAGCCCGTGCGGCAAACCATTACGAAGCTTTGTTTTTTCTTCAATGCAATTAATTCCAAGGTGATAGACCCGCTCAAATTGGACGCTTTGCAGAAGGAGGTCGTCGTTACCCTTTGCCATCTTGAGATGTATTTTCCGCCATCTTTTTTCGATGTTATGGTTCACCTTGTTGTTCATCTCGTGAGGGAAATTCAGATCTGTGGTCCCGCGTTCCTGCGGTACATGTATCCATTCGAGAGATTCATGGGTATTTTGAAAAGTTACGTAAGGAACCGACATCGCCCCGAAGGTAGCATTGTGGAGGGATATTCCACAGAAGAGGTAATTGAGTTTTGCACCAACTACATGACCGGTGTGGGTCCTATTGGCGTTCCAAAATCTCGATACGAGGGAAGGCTACAAGGAGTAGGGACAATAGGGTTGAAAGCCATAGTTGCTGATAACGATGACCTGCGAAAGGCACATTTTATTGTACTGCAGCACATGGCTGATGTTGCTCCATATATAGATGAGCACATGACGATCCTTCGACAACAGAACTACACGAGAAGTCAGAAGTGGCTTACTGACGAGCATAACCGTTCTTTTATAGGATGGATGAAAGACAGAGTGAAATCACACCCCGAAATGTCCCCCGTAAATGAAACTGTTAGATTGCTGGGCGAAGGACCCCAAATGGTTGTTAGAACATTCCAAGCATACGAGATTAACGGATATACATTTTACACTAAATTACAGTGTGATAAGAGCACGATGCAAAATAGTGGGGTGACGTTGGTGGCGACGTCCCAAGAATTCAGTAGATCGGGGGATGCCCGGCCTGTAATAGCTTCAAAGTCTTATTACGGCGTTATTGAAGAAATTTGGGAGCTCGTTTACAATCCTCACCTTAGCATTCCCTTGTTTCGGTGCCAATGGGTCGAAGACCGGGGTGTTAAAGTTGATAACGACGGGTTCACCCTCGTTGATTTTGACAAAGTCGGGTATGTGGATGATCCGTTCATACTTGCCAAGCAAGCCACCCAAGTCTTTTATGTCACTGACCCGAGTGATGATAGGTGGAGTGTCGTCCTATCCGAAAAAAGAAGGATTGTTGGGGTAGAAAACGTCACCGACGAAGAAGAGTACGACCAGTTCGAAGAGATACCTCAATTTTGTACCGATGTGCAAGCTGAGATAGCAACAATTGCAGAACAAGACGAAGCAAATTACATGAGATCTGACCACAATGAAGGATTATGGGAAGATGTTCAAACAGTGGAAAAAAAGAGAAAAAGGAAAAAAAAATCCAATGTATAATATTTACTCCTTTTAAACTTGAAAATTTTAATATTTCTTATTTGGAAAAAAAAAATTCAATGCATAATATATATTTCTTTTATAATATTTCAGAGAGCCCAATGAAGCTAAAGACTCAAGGCCGGTTTATCTCTGGATATTTCTGTCTCATTGTAATGTTTTTATTTCGTTTCTAATATTTCTTTGTTGCATCAGGAGCAAGAACCAGATAGATTATTTTAGATATGTGGGCAGAGTGGTTTTTGTATTAATTTTTGATATAATTTAGTGTAGGTTTTTTTGTATTAATTTTTGATATAATCTAGACATGAATTTTTGTATAATTTCTGTTATAATTTAATTAGTACGTGAAACACCCATCTTTCTAAGAATAATTTTTAATTTCATTAGAAATTCAAAGGGAGCAACACGGACATTTAATTAAACATCCGTGTACAAATACATTTATACGTTTCATAAAATGTCTGTGTAGAAATTCAAAGGGAGCTACACGGATATTTCATTACACATCCGTGTAGGAAGGTATTTTTTCTCCTAAAATTATTCTCAGAGAAAAAGTAATCGAAACGGGGGAGTGATTGTTTGAATTCGTTTTCGTCTTTTCAGAATTAAAAAGATAAGGCAACTTCTCGAATTAAACGTTTTTTTAGTTGGACACGGACGTTTAACTAAAAATCCGTGTAAGAAAAAGTTTTCTCTACGGTCGTTTAATTTTCAATAGTTTTTTGGCCTTCTAAGAAACGTACACGGGCGTTTAATGAATAATCCGTGTACAAAAGGTTTCCTACACGGATATTTAATTAAACGCCCGTGTAGAAATTAAAATAATTCAAATTACATTATTCTTGAAATACTTTACTTGAACAACAGTGACTAAATTGCATGTTATTTTGAAATATTTTGTTGTAAAAAATATTTTGAAATAATTACTTGAACAGAAGGTATTTTTTTTCCGAAAAATTATTCTATGGTTGTTTTGTAAATTTGTAAACCCAGATAAGGTCATATCAAGTAAAATGTTCATTTATGTTTTCAAATCGGATTATTTAGAGAGCATTAGGCATTCTATGATATTATTTAGACAGATTATTTAAGTTAATTTTAAATAATTTACTTTTTAGTGATTATCCATGAATTAATTATTTGTTGGTTGTTTTGTACTGCTAATTCATATCTATAACAGTATTTATTTAGATAGCATGAAGTATTTAACAAAATAGTTAAACGGAAAGAAAACAAAATGCTGATTAAATTAAGAACAAAAATATATTACATCAAAACAAAACGAAAAAAAAAAAGCTAACTTAATGAAACACTCCTTCACTGGCCTGGCTGGATTGCTCCTTGGCCTGACCCCCTCCTTTTAATCCAGGGTCTCTTTTGCCTGATCCAGGGATTGCCCCTCCTTTTGTAGGGCTTTGGTGGTGGGTGCTCCCTTGGGCTTCGTCGTGGCACATTTGAGGGCGGCCATGGCCATGTCCTCCTGTAGTTGGGAGGAGGCATTTCATAGCCGGGAGGGACTTCGGGAGCATCCTCAGGAATGACATAGCCGGGGGGCAATGGCCATGGCACATTTGCGTCTTCTTCCGGTGGCACCGAAGCGGCCATTTCTTCTTCCAAATTCTCAGAGAAAAGTAATCGAAAAGGGGGAGTTTCTCAGATTATATTGAATTTTGAAGTCGTTTCGTCTTCTTAATTAAAAAGATAAGGCAACTTCTCGACTTCCGTGTACAAAAGGCTTTTGAAGGTCCTTTAATTTTGAATTTCGTCTTACAAGAATCATACACGGTCGTTTAATTAAAAATACGTGTACAAATGGCTTTTAACACGGTCGTTTAATTTTCAAGAGTTGTTTCGCCTTATAAGCAACGTACACGGGCGTTTAATAAAAAATCCGTGTACAAAATGTTTTCTACACGGTTATTTATTTAAACGCCCGTGTAGAAATTGAAATATTTATTTGCATTTATTATTAAGTTCTGCTAGATACTCGAAGATATAAAATAATTTTCAAGCTAAATAAAACTGAAATCAGGTTCCTTTTTATATTTTGGAATTTCCATTTTGAAAAATATGGAATTTGAAAAATATGAAACTTTGGAATTTGAAAAAATTAATCTAGAAAACCATATGTAGGCGCGCATTTCATAATTTCGCGTAACCTAATTATGCACGGGTGTTTATTTAAATGTCCGTGTATATTTAGTTTACGCGAAATAAAGTGCGCGCCTCGTCTCTGTCGCTCGATATCTTTTCAAAATCTCCTCGTCTCCCCTAAAACCTAAACCCCCTAGTCTCCTATCTCTTTCTGTGGTGCTGCCATCGTTCTCTCTCTCGGTGCTAGCTCGGTCTCCTCTGTCGCTCTCCTCTGAACTCGCCAATTGAATCTCTAAGCTCCTCTCGCGCGGTTGCTGTTCTGTCCTTGAAAGGCTCTCTCTCTCTCTCTCTCTCTCTCTAAGTTGCAATGCTCCCTGTATCTTGGTTAAATCAAAACCCTTATCTCTGATTGTATTTTGGTTAAGTGAAAAGTTTCCTCAACTGACCTATTCTGGTGACATGGACACCTAATTAATGTTACAGGGACTAAATTGCAAAACCAACACTATGATTGAACAAAGGACCCAACAACACATAAGTTAGACCTAAATTTTACATTTCATAGCATTTGTAATAATGTTTCTTTTTTGTAGAAAGAACCATGTCACAGCCAGGTGAGAATGCAGATATGATTTTGGAAACAGTGGAACCGCAGGTAGATATAATAGTGGAAGAAGAAGACCAGCAGTCTCAGACAGAAAAGAGGAAAAGAGGTCCGACAATGTGCACGAAGACCTCAGAGGCTAAGGATTTGCAAATCGAGTTCGACAAAACCGGGTGTCCGAAGGGTCCACGTAGGGCAGAGTACACAAATTGGTGTAACAATTTGGTGAAGCAGAAGGCATCTATCTTGGTTGAGAGGTGGGACAAATTCGATGACGAAGATAAGAACGAATGGTGGAACATTGTGAAGGTAAAAAAAAAAAACTGTACATGCATTATATATTCAGTTTTCGTATTCTGTTTGTTATTTCTTTTTTTGTTGGATACAAGTTTTCTAGCATGTCTTAACCTTTGGTATATTTCTAGGGGTGTAGGTGATAATTCTTGCTTTGTAGGACTATATCCCAAATTCTATCATTTAGCATTTATATATACAGAGAAAAATTCAAAACCAAATATATATTACCTGCTGAATGAAATTAATCAATGTAGCTAGTGTAGTGCACCATGCTTGAACTGGGTACCGCCACCAGGAAAGGTAAGGTAATCGCCAGACACCTTGACCCAATTCTGGTGCTCTACACTATTATCATGACAGATAGCAAAATCAGCAAAGAAATATCACTAACAAACTCAGCTAAATACAACACATTATTTCACTTTGATTTGGTCATAAAGGTTAGATTGCATGTAGGTAGTGACATAGGTTGTGCCCCAAAGTTTCCTAATATACAGAAAACAATTTGGTAGAGCAAGTGAAACACAAATTATTTTCAAGCTACTTATTCCCCGTACTTTGGTTAAGTGCAAGTTATATATGTCTATACCTGACCTGAAAACTTGAATGAACTTACATGCAGTAATTTTGTTGTCAATCATGCAGGCTCATTGGAACATCCAGGATGACGACCCAAAGTCCGCGAAAAAGAAAAAGACTCTGAGGAAAATGAATGAAGCTTGGAAGCAATTCAAGAGCACGTTGAAGACGGTTTTCATGGAGGAAGGGAGAAATCCGGTAGGCTACTATAAATGGCTGAAACAAGAGGACTGGGAGGCGTTTCAAGCTTTGAAGTCCACAGAAGAGTTCAAGGTATATAAATTCAGCCAATTAACTTTCTCTCTGTTCTTTCTCGATATGTACTTATCTTCCTTAAACTAGCTAATTGATGTGCCTTGATGTGTGAAGGTAAAAAGTGACGAGGGCAGGAGGATCGCGAAATTGAACAAGTACCCGCACAAATTAGGGTCAGGTGGTTACGAGGGTAAGTCGGCCGAATGGGCTAAGGTACTGGACCAAAACAAACATTCTGACTCACCTGTGGTTAGGATCCAAAATCCTAGGGCCCAATGCTGGCTCATGGGAAGATCTAAGGTAACCGCTGACGGGACGATAGTACTCCCAAGTGACGTGCAACCCGTGGCTCAGAAAATGGTAAGAGTCTTTGTGGTAACTTCGGGTACATTACTTTGTCTTTTGCTATAACTAATTTTTTTTTTAAACAGTTGGATGTGGAGGAGGAGGTAAATTCGGGCTCCATGACTGTCGAAAGAGTGGATGATTCCTTGTCCGCAGCGCTCGGGACTAAAGAACACACGGGTCGAGTTAGGGGTGTCTCGGTCTACTGTGGCTGGAAGGATGTATACGACGGACCAAAACCAAAAAGAAGACCGCGTGCCAAAGTTAGCACGGAAGGAGGTATGCGAGGAGTTCAGAACGGAGTACGATGGAAGGATTGCTGAATTCGAATCAAGGTGGATCAACCAAATTACATCTCTGACGCAGCAATCCGAGCAACAACCTCCCGTTTCGCCGGGATTTCGGCGAAGCAGTCAAGCATCCGGGACCGAAGTTCTGGGCGTGTTGGACAATCTACAGGTAATCACTACTTGTTCATAATCTACCCGTAATTGTGACTTGTTCATTAACTAATTTCTGATAATTATTAATTGCAGGAGGCCACATCATGCGACCTCGTCATGTGGCACGACAAAACTCCTCTGACCCTTGCTAAGGGTATTGTACATCCTCCAGCCGGTTCTCAGCTAAGGCCCAACCACCTCCCCGTAACGGTTGACATGATTGTGGCCGATTGGGCTGCCCGCATACCTCTTCCTGTCCCTACCGACGGCATGGTGGTGCTTGATGATGCCCGTAGACATATCATCCAATGGCCCAAGTGTCAGATTATTTTGGATCAGGTAATCTCTAAATAAAACACGGATATCTTATGTTACGTTCAAATGATTATTTTGAAATACTTGAAAAAAGGTTCAAAATCTGATACAGACCCGAAGAGGCGTTGGAAACGCTGCGGACGAAGCTTTGTCACCGGTACGGTGAGGCTTGGAAGTAGTAGTCGGGGCTGATGCGCAAGAATCTCCTGCTGCGCCAGCGGCTGCGCCAGCGGCTGCGCCAGCGGATGCGCCAGCGGCTGCGCCAGCGGATGCCCCAGTAGACCGTACGGGGCTCTCTGAAAAAGAGGTTAGCCGTTTGCCCGAGGATTTGCGGAATCTCCACGCCTGCCTGGTTAAGGCACCAGATGATATGGAGGACGTAATTTTTGAAATCCCCCCCGAGGTTCTCCTACACAAAGGCAGGACGGTCGTGCTGCCTTTCAAAGAATTCAAGGACTTTCTACATGCCTCATCAAGCGATAAATGGCTCGATGTGGGAGTCCTCACCGTTTTCGTCATGTTAGTGACCAAAAAATCATATATATCATGTGTATAGCACTCAAATATATATTCTAATGTGAAATGATGATTTTTCAGGATGATACAACGAAAACAGTCTGTGGCTTGTGGGAAAGATAGGGTGAACTCCTGTGCATTCTTGGACCCCGCTTTTACTAGTGGTACGATGGTGAAATATCAGGAGGAAGATACTGTCCAGTACATGCATTCAGCGATGCATAAGGCTGTTTCGGAGAATAAGAAATTTATTCTCGTGCCATACCACCAGAGTGGCCACTGGTGTTTGATTGTGATTGTGCCACTAGAGAATTTGGTTTTCCTCATGGATTCTTCACATCCCGGACCGGGCATCATTCCTCAGCAATCCAAAAGGATCTGCATTCCAATAAGAAAGTAAGCAATAGTAATTCACTTGGTTTGATTTTTTCCCAATTACATATAACAAATTGTGGAATTGCTAATTACATTCACTCAATTTTGTAAGGGCTTTTCTGCAATATCTTAAAGATGGAGGAAGGCAAAGCACGATTCCGAAGCGTAAAAATAAGTTGTGTTTCAGGTGGCAGCCGGTGAGCACATGCACTATAATTTTTATAATTTCATATTTTTTGTTCAAAAATTAATTGTCATTCTAACATAGGCCGCTAAATGAAAATTTCAGTGCCCGCAACAGTTTCAGGGTTGGGAATGCGGTTATTACACGATGATTTTTATGTATCACTTTGTTGAACGCTTACAATTCGATTGGCCAAATTATCCGGTATGTAATTCATATGTTTGCCTTGACTTGTCCATATAATTAATATTGATTTCCTCTAATATTTTATTCTACTAAATTTGTTTTATTAGTTGCATTGTTATAATTACAATATTTATTTTTATAAAGCAAAACAGAGATGCAGTTGTTATATTGTATTTTTCTAATAACCTACATATTTTGAATTTTTGGCAGCATAAATCGAACGAGAAGGCAGGGCATTACAGCAATGAAGATATAGATTATTTTAGATGTATGTGGGCAAAGTGGTTTCAAAATGAATTTTGTAAACCAGAATATGGATTTGTATAATTTTGTGTGCATGAATTTTTGATATATTTAGTGTACATGAATTTTGTTTAGGGGTTGTATTCTGATATATTGGAAATTCTTTGTTTGGAATTGATTTTTAATGGCTAGCAAACTGGAGGCTAGCCAAAACAAAAAATAAAAATTGAAAAAAAATATAACCATTCTACACGGATGTTTCACAAAAGTCCGTGTGGAAAGCCAAATAAAGAGCAAATAAAAATATAAGATAGCTACACGGCTGCTTATGTAATGATCCGTGTAGAAATAGTTATTCTACACGGATATTTTGATAGACATCCGTGTAGAAACATGATCGTACACGGCCTTTTAGTTAAATATCCGTGTATAGATCTCAACTAATGTACACGGTTGTTTATGTAATGAGCCGTGCAGAATAACTATGTCGACACGGATATTAACCTAAAAGTCCGTGTAGACAGAGACATCGTACACGGTTGTTTATGTAGTGATCCGTGTAGCTCGGCTTTGGAGAGCGCCACTTGGCAAGGAATTGGACACGGTTGTTTATGTAGTGATCCGTGTAGCTCGGCTTTGGAGAGCGCCACTTGGCAAGGAATTGGACACGGTTAATTATGTAGTGATCCGTGTAGCTCGGCTTTGGAGAGCGCCACTTGGCAAGGAATTGGACACGGTTAATTATGTACTGATCCGTGTAGCTCGGGTTTGGAGACCGCCACTTGGCAAGGAATTGACCACGGTTGTTTATGTAATGATCCGTGTAGCTCTCAGGAATTGCACACGGTTAAATATCCGTGTATAATTTATTCAGGGGATTATACACCCTCGCACTCCACACGGCAGGAAATCCGTGTAGCTCCCCTATTTATGTCCGTGTACAATGACCATTTCTGTAGTAGTGCATGTTGATGAACATGAAGTTCAGGAGGAGCCGATGACACCACCCATTGCAGTTCGACGTGAGAGACGAACTATCACTGCCCCAAACCGTTACTCTCCATCTCTAGACTATCTATTGCTCACGGATGGTGATGAGCCTAGCTGTTATGATGAAGCAATGCACTCTGAAAGGAAAACAGAATGGAAGAAAGCGATGGATGAAGAGATGAACTCACTGCATGCAAATCAAACGTGGAAATTGGTTGAACATCCAATCAAAAAGGGGGTGATTCAAAATAAATGGGTATACAGGTTGAAACAAGAGCATGATGGCTCTCAAAGGTACAAGGCCAGGTTGGTGGTGAAAGGTTTCCAACAAAAGGCAGGTATTGATTTTACCGAAAATTTTTCTCCTGTGGTAAAACTCTCTACGATTAGAACTGTTCTAAGTATTGTTGCTGCTGAGGATCTGCATTTAGAGCAGTTGGATGTTAAAACTGCTTTTCTCCATGGTGAGTTGGAGGAAGACATATACATGGAGCAACCGCAGGGATATGTAAAGGCTGGTAAGGAGAACTCCGTGTGTAAGTTGCAGAAAATCCTTTATGGTTTGAAACAGGCTCCGAGACAATGGTATATGAAATTTGATAGGTTTATGTCAGGAAATGGATATATTCGTTGTCATGCAAATCATTGTTGTTATTTTAAGAAATTTGAAAATTATTACATTATTTTGCTCTTGTATGTCGATGATATGCTAGTTGCAGGTTCCGACATAAAGAAGATTAAAAACTTGAAGAGCAAATGGCAAAGGAATTTTCAATGAAAGATCTAGGGGCAGCAAAGCAAATTTCACTACTACAGAAATAGTCATTGTACACGGACATAAACAGGGGAGCTACACGGATTTCCTGCCGTGTAGAGTGCGAGGGTGTATAATCCCCTGAATAAATTATACACGGATATTTACCCGTGTGCAATTCCTGAGAGCTACACGATCATTATATAAACAACCGTGTTCAATTCCTTGCCAAGTGGCGCTCTCCAAAGCCGAGCTACACAGATCACTACATAAACAACCGTGTCCAATTCCTTGCCAAGTGGCGCTCTCCAAAGCCGAGCTACACGGATCACTACATAAACAACCGTTAGAGGTGCTATCGGGTCGGGTCGGGTCCGGATACTATTATATTTGGACCCGTACCCTAAGAGTGTTCGGGTCCAAATTTCGATCCATACACTTATTTTTTCAAATCGGGTCGGGTCCGGATCCGGATACCTATCTACCCGTAGATATTTTGGGTCCAGTCTTTCAGTTCTGGGTAGATAGACACCCATAACTTGTTTGTGGATTATCGGGTCCAGTTCGGATATGGGGCGGTTCCGGATCCCAAGCGGGTATATGTCACAACTCCTATACTATAGATGTTTTTCTTTTTTTTCTTATTAAGTGCCTTCAATAATATTTTGTGAAACTTGGGTGGTATTTTCAGAATTTGATTGTTGATTGTTTGGAGTACTCATGGTGTAACAAAAAATATTCGAAAGTTTTTTATTTTTTGTTAATAGCTTTTGAATTCAGGAGGCTTGAGATAAATAACTTTTGAAAATCAAAATATTGAGGAATAGATATAATTTTTAGAAAGTAAAATATTGGAGATGGTAATTTCCTTTTCTATGATTCAAAAAATCCATGAATGGAATATTAATACTAATTTGTTTGAATAGAGAATTAAATTTATGATAAATATTTGATTTCAATGAGATTTATTGCGAATGGCATATCAATGAGAGCAATAAATTTTCATGATAATGAGGATGATATATAAGGCAGATATTGAAGGATATATTCAAAGCAATAAATTATATTCAAAAAATTAATATGCAAAATGTGATTACTGGCGTGACATTTGTTGATTTGATTATATGTAAAATTGTATTTTCATAGTTATTCATATATGTTTTATCAGGTATTTATATGGGTATCGGGTCGAGTTCGGTTATGGGTCGGATAACTAAATCAAACCCATATCCTATCCATTACAATATCGGTTCCGGTTCGGATCCGGATCGGATATTAAATTATTAATTTTGTAACCGTACCCATAATTTAACCGGTTATATTTTTTAAACCATACCCTACCCGAATTAACCGGATCCGGGTCGGTTCCGGGTCGGATCCGGTTCGGTTCCAGATCGGATCCGAGTAATCGGATAAAAGTAGCACCTCTAACAACCGTGTTTAATTCCTTGCCAAGTGGCGCTCTCCAAAGCCGAGCTACACGGATTGTAACATAAACAGCCGTGTAGGATTACTCTGTCTACACGGCCTTTCTAGTTTACTATCCGTGTAGAAATAGTTATTCTGCACGGCTTATTACTTGAACAACCGTGTCCAATTCCTTGCCAAGTGGCGCTCTCCAAAGCCGAGCTACACGGATTTGAACCTAAACAGCCGTGTAGGATTACTCTTTCTACACGGACTTTGTAGGATAATATCCGTGTAGAAATAGTTATTCTGCACGGCGTATTACATAAACAACCGTGTCCAATTCCTGGATATCTACACAGATATTTAATTAAACGGTCGTGTACAATCATTTTTCTACATGGACGTCTATCTAAATATCCGTGTAGAATAACTATTCTACACGAATTATTACATAAGCAGTCGTGTAGCTATCTTATATTTTTATTTTGCTTTTTGTCTGGCTTTCTACACGGACTTTTGTGAAATATCCGTGTAGAATGGTTATATATATTTTTTTAATTTTTATTTTATGTTTTGGCTAGCCTCCCGTTTGCTAGCCATTAAAAATCAATTCCATAACAAAGAATTTCCAATATATCAGAATACAACCCCTAAACAAAATTCATGTTACACTAAATTATATCAAAAATTATACAAAAATTCATGTACACTAAATTATATCAAAAATTCATGCACACTAAATTATACAAATCCATACTCTGGTTTACAATATTCCTGTTGAAACCAGTTTGCCCACATACATCTAAAATAATCTATCTGTTCCATGTCGTAATACCCTGCCAGTTTCGTCGATTTATACTACAAAAAATTCAAAATATGTAGGTTATTAGAAAAATACAATCTAACAACTACATCTCTGTTTTGCTTTATAAAAAAAATATTGCAATTATAACAATGCAACTAATAAAACAAATTTAGTAGAATAAAAATATTAGAGGAAAATCAATATTGATTATATGGACAAGTCAAGGCAAACATATTATATACCGGATATCGTGGCCATTCGAATTGCGTGTGTTCGACAAAGTGATACATATAAATCATCGTGTAATAACCGCATTCCCAACCTTACAACTGTTGCGGGCACTGAAATTTTCATTTAGCGGCCTATGTTAGAATGACAATAAATTTTGAACAAAAAATATGAAATTATAAAAATTATAGTGTGCTCACCGGCTGCCACCTGAAACACAACTTATTTTTATGCTTCGGATTCGTGCTTTGCATTCCTCCATCTTTAAGATATTGCAGAAAAACCCTTACAAAATTGAGTGAATGTAATTAGCAATTCCACAATTTGTTATATATAATTGGGAAAAATCAAACCAAGTGAATTACTATTGCTTACTTTTTTATGGGAGTGCAGATCCTTTTGGAGACCTGAGGAGTGATGCCCGGTTCGGACTGTGAAGAATCCATGATGAAAACCAAATTTTCAAGTGGCACAATCACAATCAAACACCAGTGGCCACTCTGGTGGTATGGCAGGAGCATAAATCTCTTCTTCCCCGAACGAGCCTTATGCATCGCTGAACACAAGTACTTGCTAGTTTCTTTCAGCTGAAACTCCGCCATCGTTGCATTAGCTTTGCCGGGGTCCAAGAATGCACATTTGTTCACCTTATCTTTCCCACAATCCACAGATTTTCTTTGTTGTAACATCCTGAAAAATCATCATTTCACATTAGAATATATATTTGACTGCTATACACATGATATATATGATTTTTGGTCACTTACATGATGAAAACGGTGAGGACTCCCTCATCGAGCCATTTACGCTTGACGAGGCATGCAGAAAGTCTGAGAATTCTTTGAAAGCCAGCAGGACCGTCCTACCTTCGTGTAGGAGAATATCGGGGGGGACAGCGAATACTACGTCCTACATATCATCTGGTGCCTTAACCAGGCAGGCGTGGAGATCCCGCAATTCCTCGGGCAAACGGCTAACCTCTTCTTCGGATAGCCCCGTACGGTCTACCCCCGCAGCGGCTGGGGCAGCGGCAGGGGCAGCGGCAGGCGCAGCGGCTGGGGCAGCGGCAGGCGCAGCGGCTGGTGCAGAAGGAGATTCATGCACATCAGCCCCGAGAAAGCCTCGCCGTACAGGTGACAAAGCTTCGTCCGCAGCGTTGGAAACGCCTCTTCGAGTCTGTATCAAATTTTGAACCTTTTTTCAAGTATTTCAAAATAATCATTTGAATGTAACATAAGATATCCGTGTTTTATTTAGAGATTACCTGATCCAAAATAATCTGACACTTGGGCCATTGGACAATCTGTCTACGGGCATCATCAAGCACCACCATGCCGTCGGTAGGGACAGGAAGAGGTATGCGGGCAGCCCATTCGGCCACAATCATGTCAACCGTTACGGGGAGATGGTTGGGCCTTAGCTGAGAACCGGCTGGATGTACAATGCCCTTGGCAATGGTCAGAGGAGTTTTATCGTGCCACATGACGAGGTCGCATGATGTGGCCTCCTACAATAATTATCAGCAAATAGTTAATGAACAAGTCAAAATTACGGGTAGATTATGAACAAGCAGTGATTACCTGTAGATTGTCCAACACACCCAGAACTTCGGTCCCGGATGCTTGACTGCTTCGCCGAAATCCCGGCGAAACGGGAGGTTCTTGCTCGGATTGCTGCGTAAGAGATGTAATTTGGTTGATCCACCTTGATTCGAATTCATCCATCCTTCCATCGTACTCCGTTCTGAACTCCTGGCGTACCTCCTGGCGTACCTGCACCAACCTTGATTCCATCTCGTCCGTGCTAACTTTGGCACGCGGTCTTCTTTTTGGTTTTGGTCCGTTGTATGCATCCTTACAGCCACAGTAGACCGAGACACCCCTAACTCGACCCGTGTGTTCTTTAGTCCCGAGCGCTGCGGACAAGGAATCATCCACTCTTTCGACAGTCATGGAGCCCGAATTTACCTCCTCCTCCACATCCAACTGTTAAAAAAAAATTGTTATAGCAAAAGACAAAGTAATGTACACGAAGTTACCACAAAGACTCTTACCATTTTCTGAGCCACGGGTTGCACGTCATTTGGGAGTACTATCGTCCCGTCAGCGGTTACCTCAGATCTTCCCATGAGCCAGTGTTGGGCCCTAGGATTTGTAATCCTAACCACAGCTGAGTCAGAATCTTTGTTTTGGTCCAGTACTGCCGCCCATTCGGCCGACTTACCCTCGTAACCACCTGACCCTAATTTGTGCGGGTACTTGTTCAATTTCGCGATCCTCCTGCCCTCGTCACTTTTTATCTTCACACATCAAGGTATATCAATTAGCTAGTTTAAGGAAGATAAGTACATATCGAGAAAGAACATAGACAAAGTTGGCTGAATTTATATACCTTGAACTCTTCTGTGGACTTCAAAGCTTAAAACTCCTCCCAGTCCTCTTGTTTTAGCCATTTATAGTAGCCTACCGGATTTCTCCCTTTCTCCATGAAATCCGTCTTCAACGTGCTCTTGAATTGCTTCTAAGCTTCATTCATTTTCCTCAGAGTCTTTTTCTTGTTCGCGGACTTTGGGTCGTCATCCTGGATGTTCCAATGAGCCTGCATGATTGACAACAAAATTACTGCATGTAAGTTCATTCAAGTTTTCAGGTCAGGTATAGACATATATAACTTGCACTTAACCAAAGTACGGGGAATAAGTAGCTTGAAATAATTTGTGTTTCACTTGCTCTACCAAATTGTTTTATGTATATTAGGAAACTTTGGGGCACAACCTATGTCACTACCTACATGCAATCTAACCTTTATGACCAAATCAAAGTGAAATAATGTGTTGTATTTAGCTGAGTTTGTTAGTGATATTTCTTTGCTGATTTTGCTATCTGTCATGACAATAACGTGACCAAATTATTCTATTCTTTTGATAAACTCAAGTTTTATGTGATTGCAAATACAATGTGGTGCAGATATGGTATAGCAATGTTCCTCATACCAAGCTGGCAGAAGTAAAGGGCACCAGAATTGGGTCAAGGTGTCTGGCGATTACCTTACCTTTCCTGGTGGCGGTACCCAGTTCAAGCATGGTGCACTACACTACATTGATTTCATTCAGCAGGTAATATATATTTGGTTTTGAATTTTTCTCTGTATAACTGCTACATGATAGAATTTGGGATATAGACCTACAAAGCAAGAATTATCACCTACACCCCTAGAAATATACCAAAGATTAAGACATGCTAGAAAACTTGTATCCAACAAAAAAAGAAATAACAAACAGAGAGAGAATTGGAAAAATGAATATATAATGCATGTACAGTTTTTTTTTTACCTTCACAATGTTCCACCATTTGTTCTTATCTTCGTCATCGAATTTGTCCCACCTCTCAACCAAGATAGATGCCTTCTGCTTCACCAAATTGTTATACCATTTTGTGTACTCTGCCCTATGTGGACCCTTCGGACATCCGGTTTTGTTGAACTCGATTTGCAAATCCTTCGCCTCTGAGGTCTTCGTGCACATTGTCGGACCTCTTTTCCTCTTTTCTGTCTGAGCCTGCTGGTCCTCTTCTTCCACTATCATATCTACCTGCGGTTCCACTGTTTCCAAAATCATATCTGCATTCTCACCTGGCTGTGACATGGTTCTTTCTACAAAAAAGAAACATTATTACAAATGCTATGAAATGTAAAATTTAGGTCTAATTTATGTGTTGTTGGGTCCTTTGTTCAATCATAGTGTTGGTTTTGCAATTTAGTCCCTGTAACGTTAATTAGGTGTCCATGTCATCAGAATAGGTCAGTTGAGGAAACTTTTCACTTAACCAAAATACAATCAGAGATAAGGGTTTTGATTTAACCAAGATACATGGAGCATTGCAACTTAGATAGAGAGAGAGAGAGAGAGAGAGAGAGAACCTTTGAAGGAGAGAACAGCAACCGCGCGAGAGGAGCTTAGAGATTCAATTAGCGAGTTCAGAGGAGAGCGACAGAGGAGACCGAGCTAGCACCAAGAGTGTCGTTCTAGTGCTGACTGTTATTCTGTCTTGTATGGACTATTGGAATTTTGAAGTACTTTAATTTCTAACCGTGAAGATCGGGTTGGAGATGACTGGCTATGAAAGTGGGGACATGGAAGTGGAATTGTGACTCATTTTACACTCAGAACGTACTGATGGAGTCTTTTGAATATGACTCAAAATTCAGAATATGAAATTAAGCTGGAGATGAGTTGCTATGAAAGTATGAGAATGAGTCAACAAGCAAAACAATATCAGTACGACACGTTAATGAAATTTATCTTAATTACTACGATTTATAGGAAACTTGCACAAATTATGAAGGGCCTAACTTGTATTTACCGATAGTCTAATAAAGGCCTGATTGTTTTTACCTCGCCTTTGCCATCTTTTTAGTCAATTTTGTGATAATTTTTTTGTTTAGTCGGATTCCACATTTCAGCAAGAAAAAGCAATGGAAACTGCCTAAAAGGCAAAAATATTCATCTCGTCATTCAAGTCAAAATCATTGTGCAAAAATATTTTTCCATCACGCCGTGGCAAGAAAGCAATTATCACGATGGGTCTGGCATTCACTATAGGCATCTCTCTCTCAACCAAGGAAGAAATTACGATGATCAGTTTATACTAACAAACAGTTGAAAGGCACTGAATTGAAGTGAAAAATACTGGCTGCATCTGGTCCATTTCAGACAACAAAGACCGCAAGACTAAATATGTTAAGAGTTTGTTTCTGTTATGATCTACTGGACTAGATCACACTGTCTACACCAAGTCCATGCATATATATTTATAAATGATCTTATGGGCAGCCAAATATCTACATCAATTATTATCTTTGCATCGATCATTTAACTTTTTCTGATTTACTTTATATAAATAAAGTCTTCTCCTTTGCTAAAGTTAGTATGTACTCATGACTTATTAAGGAGTGTTATGATTGAATACTAGTCCCCATTGTGGCAATGATTTGATCAAACACATGCACGCACATGCATTTGTACCCCTTTGAAGTCTAGCTATCTACAAAATTTTTGCATTTTTGCGGAAATAAATCTGCTGCGATTCTTTAAAAAGAATTACAGAATCCTGCTTTTCCAAATCCAACTGTTTATCTATTTTGAGATTCGTGCATAGCAACTAACTTTCTTTTGAGATTCGTGCATTTCAAAAAATTAATGGTTGGATTTGGAAAAGCAAGGTCCCTGCGATTCCAAAAAATCGCATCACATTTATTTCCCATTTTTGCTCAAGAAAAGAAAAGTCTATAATAAGATAGCTAGGAAGCTATATTTCCCAACAGTCTAAAAAATTTCAAAATATCTTCTATTTAATATACATGTATATAATTATTGTTAATAAATAATTGAATGGACAGTTAAGTAACAGTAAGGGACGAGCACATGCACATATTAAGTTTCTCTATTTAAAGGACTAGCTAGTATGTGTTGTTTATGTAAACTAAAGTAACAGTAAGTTTCTCTATTTATGAGGCCTCTTCTCTCATGTTGGAGATGTGCAATTGTTAAAAGAGCTTCTGAAGAAAGATAAGTTGTTGATGGAGAAATTATTTATTAAGATGGATACAAAAATTCAATGGTCTGAAAACAGCTATTTTGTAAAATACTTAATAAATAGTAAAAAATTCAAAAAAAATGTAAAATTTGATCTGCTAAGCACATTTTAATATATCCATAATGTTGAACAGTTTGGATCAACTATTTGGACTTTGAAAATTTTGAAAATATAGGATGTAATTCTGTGTCACCAAAAAAGAGTGTAAGTGAATCCCTGAGTCCGGCTAGCGTTCAAACGTTTGGATAGAGGCCTATATCCAAACGGTTCACTTTTGCGATTTCAAAGTCCCAAAAGTCGATTTGAAGAGCTCAACATATTTGGAATATTAAAATGTGCTTGGAAACTAAATTTTACATTTTTTTTAATTTTTTTGCTATTTTTTTAGAATTTTTTTATTATTTTTTTCCATATCAAAACAACGATTTTCAAAAATTCTAAAAAAATAGCAAAAAAATTTCCAAAAATGTAAAATTTAGTTTCCAAGCACATTTTAATATTCCAAACATGTTGAGCGCTTCAGATCGACTTTTGGGACTTTCAAATCGCAAAAATGAACCGTTTAGATATAGGCCTCTATCCGAACGTTTGGACGCTAGCCAGACTCTATATAGATAGATAGACTATGGTGAGTTGTGAAGTAAAACAACGTTTTACTTCACGCTCATATTCTTATTTTGAAAATCCAAACCATCGATCTGAACCGCTCAACATGATCTCCATATTGAAATGTGCTTGGAGACCAAATTTTACATTTCTTTTGGATTTTTTTACTATTTATTAAGCCACTTTGAAAATTGCTGATTTGAGTGAACAGTAAAAACTTTTGGACCATTGGATCAGCAATTTTCAAAGTAGCTTAATAAATAGTAAAAAAATTCTAAAAAATATAAAATTTGGTCTCCAAGCACATTTTAATATGGAGATCATGTTGAGCTGTTTGGATCGGTTATTTATATTTTCATAATGAAAATATGAGTGTGAAGTAAAAATCAGCTCTTACTTCACAACTCACCATAGCCCAACTATATATATATATATATATAGTGCTGGGCTTAGCTAAGCCATGGTGTAAAACGACTTGGTGCTCCACGCCTCATTATTTCCATTTTGAAAATCCAAACGACCGATCCGAACCGCTCAAGTTGTTCTCCATATTGATATGTGCTTGGAGACCAAATTTTACATTTTTTGGAATTTTTTTACTATTTATTAAGCCACTTTGAAAATCACTGATCCGGCGGTTCAGAAATTTTTACTGTTTTTTACTGTTCATAAGGATTTTCAGATTTTCAAAGTGGCTTAATAAATAGTAAAAAAATTCCAAAAAATGTAAAATTTGGTCTCCAAGCACATTTCAATATGGAGAACATGTTGGAAGGTTCGAATCGACTATTTGAACTTTCAAAATGAAGATATGGCGTGGAGTACCAAGTCGTTTTACTCCATGGAGTAGCCTAGTCGGACTCTATATATATATATATATAGAGAGAGAGAGAGAGAGAGAGAGAATGGCTAATATAAAAATATGTGTTCCTGGACTCGGGAACAACCGATTCGGTTCTTCGATTTTCAAAGTTCAAACAGTCGATCCAAATAGTTAGATATTTAATCCATATTAAAATGTTCTTAGAGACCAAATTTTATATTTTTTAGAATTTGTTTACTATTTATTAAGCTGGAACGTCGCTATTTTTCAATGGTGCAAAATTTTAATAAAATCAGCGATTTTCAAACCATCTTAATAAATAGTAAAAAAAATACTAAAAAATGTAAAATTTGGTCTTCAAGCACATTTTAATATAGATTAAATATCTAACGGTTTGGATCGATAATTTGAACTTTGAAAATCGGAGAACCAAATTGTTTGTTCCTGAATCCAGGAACAAACGTTTGTATACTAGCCATTATATATATAGAGATCGACTAACTATCCCCCGGCTCTTATCTCCCATTCATCCCCCGGTCAATAACTACCTTTGTTGACCGCTAATTAAGAGGGGACCACAAATTTCAGCGCTAAAAGACAAAACAAAACGCATCATTATCGCGGCGAGTGCAAAAATTCATATATAATACATTAAGTACTCATATATAATACATCAAGTATTCATATCTAAGATATCAAGTATTTAAAAAAACTGGACACATCACTCACCCATCTTTTACACGTTTTTAGAGGTGGTTTTTTTTCTCTGTTCACTCTAACTAATATTTCTGACAATCTGTGAAAAATTTTGCAAATCTAAAACTACGAACATCTTCTACACAATTTTCTCTTTCAAATGAGATCCATAATGACATACTTTTGAGTTGTCTGTTCTACAAGTATTCATACCTCGTCATTCAAGTATTCATACCTCATCAAGCAAGTATTCATACCCCATCAGTATTTCATAAATAAAAAACTGGACACATCATTCACTCATTTTATACCGATTGAACTTTCATTACCACTCATTTTTCTGAAATACTTGATATCTTATATATGAATACTTGTTCGACGAGGTATGAATACTTGCTCGACGTGATATAAATACTTGCACGACGAGATATAAATAATTTTACGAGGTATGAATACTTGCGCAACTAATAACTCAAAAGTACTTCATCATGAATCTCATTTGAAAGAGAAAATTGCGTAGAAGACGTTTATTATTTTAGTTTCGCAAAATTCTTCACAGATTGTCATAAATATTGGTTAGAGTGAACGGAGAAAAAAAAACACCTCTAAAAACGTGTAAATGATGGGTGAGTGATGTGTTCAGTTTTTGTTAAAATACTTGATATCTCAGATATGAATACTTAGTGTATTATATATGAATACTTGATGTATTATATATGAATACTTGTGCGCGTTAGTTGTAAATTTTTTCAAATATAAGCAGTCCTCCCAGTTAATTAGCGGTCATCCACGTAATTAATGATTGATACGCGTTTTCTTTTGTCTTTTTGTGTTTGAAGTTGTGGTCCCCTAGATAATTAATTATTGGGGGATGAATGGGGATAGGAGCCAGGGGAAAAAATATTTTCCCATATATATATATATATATAGAGATGAGCTATGCTACTCCATGGAGTAAAACGCGTTGGTGCTCCACGCCGCTATATTTTTATTTTGAAAATCCAAACGACCGATCCTATCCGTTCATCTTGTTCTCCATATTAATATGTGCTTGGAGACCAAATTTTACATTTTTTGGAATTTTTTTACTATTTATTAAGCCACTTAGAAAATCTGAAAATCCGGGTGAACAGTAAAAAACAGTAAAATTTTCTGGACTGCTGGATCAGTGATTTTCTAAGTGGCTTAATAAATAGTAAAAAAATTCCAAAAAATGTAAAATTTGGTCTCCAAGTACATTTCAATATGGATTAAAAGTTGAGCGGTTCGGATCGGTCGTTTGGACTTTCAAAATGAAAATACAGCGTGGAGTACCAACGCGTTTTACTCTATGGAGTAGCATAGCTCATCTCTATATATATATATATATAGAGAGAGAGAGATGAGGGATCAAATTACACCTTTTTTTTGACACACTTTGACACCTATCATTTTCAAAGTCCAAATAGTCGATCCAAACCGTTCAACATCATGGATATATTAAAATCTGCTAGGAGATCAAATTTTACATTTTTTTTGAATTTTTTTACTATTTATTAAGACCATTGAAAAACAACGATTTTGTAATCATCTTAATAAATAGTAAAAAAATTCAAAAAAATATATAATTTGATCTCCAAACACATTTTAATATGGTGATCATGTTGAACGGTTCTGAACGGTTCAAATTGACTGTTTGGATTTTGAAATCGCAAAATTGACCTATAAAAAAAAAGGTGTCAAGATGTGTAAAAAAAAAAGGGTGTAATTGAATCCCTCCTCATATATATATATATATATATATAGAGTACGGCTAACGCGCTTCCTCTAGCATTTCGGCCGAGGTGCTTCCGGGGGCATATCTTGCAATTTGATGTTCAAATAACAAATTCAAACCGTTAGATGTTCAATCTATATTAAAATCTACTTGGAGACCAAATTTTACATTTTTTGGAATTTTTTTACTATTTATTAAGCCACTTTGAAAACCGCTGTTTTCAATGCTTCAGAAATTTAATAAAAACAGCGATTTTCAAACCAGCTTAAAAAATAGTAAAAAAATTCCAAAAAATATAAAATTTGGTCTCCAAGTAGATTTTAATATAGATTGAACATCTAACGGTTTGAATTTGTTGTTTGAACATCAAATTGCAAGATATGCCCCCGGAAGCACCTCGGCCGAAATGCTAGAGGAAGCGCGTTAGCCGTACTCTATATATATATATATATATATGAGTGAGGCTATGGTACTTCGGCTAGTGTACTACGGCTCAATATGGTACTTTTTAAAATCCTAACGGTCGATCCGAACCGTTCAATGTGATATCCATATGAATATGTACTTGCAAACTAAATTTTATATTTTTTCGAATTTTTTTACTATTTTTTTAGATAGGTAGAATTTTCAGTGTTTTATACAAATTCTGGACCATCAAAATTCTACCTATCTAAAAAAATAGTAAAAAAATTCGAAAAAAATATAAAATTTAGTTTGCAAGTACATATTCATATGGATATCACATTGAACGGTTCAGATCGACCGTTAGGATTTTAAAAAGTACCATATTGAGCCGTAGTACACTAGCCATAGTACACTAGCCGAAGTACCATAGCCTCACTCTATATATATATAGGCATAAAATTAGAGATGAAGCTAAAGCTAGCTATAATAGTTAGGCTCCAAGCTAGCTTCAGTTGTCCACTTGCACTAGCTGCATTAAATTATAAAAGTAAGATAATAACAAGATATTCCAAATTAAGTTTTGACTTGGCCCAAATATATGAGTCTGCATCGTATCGTCTGCATTAACTCAAAAGAGCAACTTTTGAGTTAATTCATCTCGGCCGTCTGATTTTAAACGGAGCTAATCCGGCCCTAGCCTGTAATGCAGAGGCCCTTTAATATTAGTGTAGATCTAGTCTGCACGGATCTTATAGTGGATCGTACGATCCATATGTATTAACTCAAAAAATTCTTTGTTGAGTTAATGCAGAGGATACGAATTCCAAATATATATGCTCCAACCAACCAACCAAAACGTTATTCGGTTTACAACTTCAGTTGAATTTATTATAGAATGAGACTAACAATAGAAAAACAACCCTAACCCCTAAAATAAGTTTGACTTGGCCCAAAATTCAAAGAGAGTTATAGTCAACTTAACTAACAACCATTCTGACACATAATTGCTCTATGAAAAGAGCAAATAATCCTCCTGTTTTCAAACCAAAAAGCCAAAACATGGCCTCTCACTCATCTCCACAAAGCTCCTTGCGCCTGTTTCTCTTCTTCTTTGCAATTATCTTTCAGCTTGCTACTTCGACCAACATTTTTTTCAAGTGCTCTGACTCAAACTTCACGAGGAACAGTACCTACCAATCTAATCGCAACCAACTGCTCTCTACCCTTCCTTCGGTTGGATGGCGCACCGGCTTCTCCTTACAAACTCTCGGAGAAGACCTTGACCAAGTTTTCGGCCGTGCACTATGCAACGCCATCCCTAATTCTTCTGACTGCCAAACATGCCTCCTAAATGCTGTAGAAGCAATAAAAACCAATTGCTCACGTAGCATAAGAGGTGGTTTATGGTATGACAACTGCTTCCTCTGGTACTCTGATACCAACTCCACCACCTCTGACGAAAATTCGTGGTCACAGATACTCTACAACACAGCTAACATCGCAAATCCCGACAAATTTGAAGATTTGTACAGCAATCTGATGGGTAGCCTCGCAGATAGAGCAGCTAATTCCACAAATTTGTTCAAGGTTGATACAGCAAAATATACTGGAAGTATCACATTGTATGGACTGGTACAATGTATTCGAGACATTTCGCCAGACGATTGCTATACATACCTACAGCAATATATCAGCCAGGTCCAAGCCGCTGCATGGGGGAAGCAGGGTGGGGTCATGTTAGGCTTCCAATGTTACATACATTATGAGATCTATCCATATTTTAATTTTTCTCTCATCGATGCAACGCCCCCTGCCTTGCCTCCTGAGCTCTCTCCCCTGCCAAAGAAAAGTACAAGTATGCACAATTATAATTAATGAACTAGTGTAAATTTCTTCTCCTGTGCGCCAATAACCGGCATATATAGGAATATAACAAAAAGTATGCAACAGTTTGAATAGTCACTACTTGCTCATTCGTTAGACAATTAGTTAGTCAACAGCATTTTCTATACCTCGTTTAGTTATGCCACCTGTCGTATGTTTGTGGACCGTACCTTTCTTCTTCATGCTCAATGTTATCTGTAATTTGTAATACATCCATTTGATACATTAATTTTTTGTCTTTGAAAATTGTCAAAATAAAAAAGGTGTTTTAGGCGTTGTTGTGAGTTTTGATGTGTTTTATGCAGGCAAGAAGAAACCTTCAATTGGTACAATTGTGGCAATCACTATACCGCTGATCCTTGCTTTTGCTGTAATCGCTGGTCTTTGTATATGCTTCTTAAAGAGGAGAAAATCAGGGCTGACAAAACCATTGCTGAGTAAGAAAGATCAAATTTAATTTTGATCAACTTTTTTCTCAAGTAAGCTCGACACATGCTGATTGATTTTGGTGTCAATGTACAGATGTGAGTAATCCTGAGGAGATCAGAAGTGTCGAGTCACTGCTTCTTGATCTCTCTGTATTAAGAGTTGCGACAATTAATTTTGCAGAGGAAAACAAACTTGGTGAAGGTGGATTTGGAGCTGTATATAAGGTAGGAATATATGTACTCAAATATACTTCATTCATTACTAATTATCTGGAAATTTATTGTATCTAATTACTTTTTTATTCTTCCATTAGGTTATACTGCCTGATGGCCGAGAAATAGCAGTAAAGAGGCTCTCTCAAAGCTCTAGCCAGGGACTAGGTGAATTGAAAAATGAGCTAATTTTGGTTGCAAAGCTTCAACACAAAAATCTTGTTAGACTTCTAGGTGTTTGCTTGGAGAGCCAAGAGAAATTGCTTGTTTATGAATATGTACCTAACAAAAGCCTTGATCAAATCCTTTTTGGTAAAATTTTTCATTTTGTTGACTCCTAATTCTAGAGTAACAGCCATAACATCAATATTCTCATGTGACAGTTGGTAAATTTCAGTTTGTTTTCTTAGATTTGACCCAAACCAATTAGTATGGTATTAGCCATAGAAGGCAAAATTGGCCGTTCCGGAGCGGGATCAGACGGTGCCGATCCGATTTCGGTCAAGTTTGGTCAATTTCAGTCGTTCTGGCCTGATTCCAGCCCGTTCCAGTCAAATTTCGGCCGAAACGCAAATTAATAAACACAGAAAAAAAAATTTGCGCTAGGCGTGAATCAAACCCTTTCCTTGTAGCTGGGGAGCAAAACCATTTGGCACCATACCATTCAAGTTTTGTTGTTATATAACACAACTCATTTATATATATATATATATATAGAGAGAGAGAGAGAGAGTGACTAAGGTCAAAGTGGTAGTTCCTAGCCCCCGGTGCTACCAAGTCATTTTCGGATTTTCAAAGTCCAAACGGTCGATCCGAACCGTTCAAGTTGTTCTCCATATTGAAATCTGCATGGAGACCAAATTTTACATTTTTTGGAATTTTTTTACTATTTATTAAGCCACTTTGAAAATTACTGATCTGGGTGAACAGTAAAAATAGTGCAACCAAATTCTGGACCATGTGATCAGCAATTTTCAAAGTGGCTTAATAAATAGTAAAAAAATTCCAAAAAATGTACAATTTGGTCTCCAAGCAGATTTCAATATGGAGAACAACTTGAACGGTTCGGATCGATAGTTTGGTCTTTGAAAATTCGAAAACGACTTGGTAGCACCGGGGGCTAGGAACTACCACTTTGACCTTAGTCACTCTATATATATATATCAATTATAATTCACTAATTTGTAGCAATCATTCACTCACGAATTGATAACTGTTTTCTTTTATATATATATATCAATTATAATTCACTAATTTGTAGCAATCATTCACTCACGGATTGATAACTATTTTCTTTTATATATATATATATCAATTAAAATTCACTAATTTGATCGTAATAATTTTTTAAAATTTTTTATGAATTTTTTCCCATTTTTTTAGTATAAAACAAGCTTCTGGCAAAAAAGTCCGATTTTTTGATCTGATTCAGCCGATCCGGATCAGGATCGGACGGGGCCGATCCCGATTCCGATTTTGATTTTTCCTTCTATGGTATTAGCCTTCACAAAAATAGTTAAACATAACCCTTTGTCCCTTACCAACCAACTCATACTAGATACTATGCTTTTATTGTTAATTTTGCTTGCCAGATTGGCATTATATATTGGCTTAAATTATTTGGAAATGCCGAGTTTTTGGCATATATACTCTACTCTATAAATTGTAGATAGCTATGTATAGAAGTTCAAATATTGGAAAAAGTACATTTCTAGTCCTAAATAAGGTCCTCATTATCTGCTTCTCTAGATACTGAGAAGCGACGCCTACTAGATTGGGGAAAAAGGTACAGGATCGTTTGTGGAATTGCAAGAGGGCTGTTATATCTACACGAGGATTCTCAACTAAGAATTGTTCACCGAGATCTGAAGGCAAGCAATATCTTGCTCGATGCAGAGATGAACCCAAAGATATCCGACTTTGGTATGGCTAGACTCTTTGGAGGAGACCAAACTAAAGAGATCACAAGTCGAGTTGTAGGAACATTGTAAGTACTCAAATTATATTACAAGTACTGTACAGTTATATATTGCAGTAACCATAATAAACTTGACGATGATATACATATTTTTTGTAGTGGATATATGGCCCCGGAGTATGTAATGTGGGGCCACTTCTCGATCAAGTCAGATGTTTTCAGTTATGGTGTTTTAATTTTAGAGATTATAACTGGAAAGAAGAACAGTTTCTTTGAGAATGATGAGATTGAAGTTCTCTTGAGCTTTGTGAGTAGCAGCACTGATCCTCTGTATCTATTATTCTATAATCAGCAAAGGAACTGCAAGTATATCTACTAACAAAACTGAAATTACCATAACATATATAGGTATGGCAGCACTGGACCAGTGGTACCATTACAGAAGTTGTAGATCCATCTTTAGGTCAGCACTATCCGAGGAGTGAATTGTTGAGATGCACACAGATAGCGTTGTTGTGTGTCCAGGAAAACCCAGCAGACAGACCAACTATGTCAAACGTGGCCGTGATGCTTAGTAGCGAAACAATATCCCTCGAGACTCCGTCTAGGCTTGCATTTTGCATTGCCAAGAGAAGTATATGTGGAGACAACGCTGACCCGATGGCATCAAATGAGGTTACAATTACTGATATTGAACCCAGGTAGATTGGAAATTAAGGTTACAAATGCTCTGGTGGATTTGATTTGAGGACAGTAAAAGTCAACAAAGTTGAATCAATAAGCAGCAGAGATTTAGTATGTTAATTAACACTTAAGGTTTGTAAAATAAGGTCGGTACTAGGCCTCATTTTCGTTTTTCTCTTGCGCAATTGTAACAAGTCATCAGGAACTTTTGATAGCACTCAGTCAACTAGGAGCAGAACTCATACTCTTCAGAAAAATGAAATCTTCTGCCTTTCTTATTGTTTTGTTGATATTTGTCAATATTGGTTCTTTTAGATGTTTCGTATTCGTAATAAAAACAAATTATATATTGCCGTAATTGGCCTTTGTAAATAAAAAAAACTTATTGGAAAATGAGTTATGCCATAGGTTTCAGAGTTATACCAAAGGTTTCATGGTATCTACATGTGAAACAAGTCTATTACGGTAAAATTGAAAAATTTGGGAGCTCAATTTTACAAAATTTACGGTTCCCCAATTCCGGTGTATATCGGCTGATAACAATGGTGGCGTTGAAGTTAATGGTGCATGATCCTTTCATATTTGCCAAACAAGTCATTCAAATCTTCTACGTTGAGAATCCCTATGATAATAATCTTAATGTGGTCCTCCACACTAAAAGACGGATAGTTGACGTCGAAAGAATACGATCATCACTTCAATAAAATACCTCCACTTTCTATTGGCATGCCAACTGTCGAAAGGTAGAGTAAAGATGATCACGCCGAAGGAGAATTTTGTTGACCAAAACTCTCGAACCAATTAAATTTAAATCACCTAATTTTTGCATTATTAAAAAATGAAAAAAATTTCTAATTTGAAATATTTTTTATTACAGAATGAAGACTCATGCCTAAGTGCAAATTTTAATCTAATTATGTAATTAAGTTTAGTGATATTGTGCAATTTTAATCAAATTTTCATTGGCAGTTTAACCGAATATTAAAGAGGATGAACGAAAATTAAAGCGATGCTCACGGATATTAAAAGAGTGCACACATATTCTAAATCGGACCATCAAACCCAAATTTTAGTCCGATAGGTGTGGGACCGAAATTGTTCCCAATGTAGAGTATGCGGACTCACTTAAAAAAGCGGCTTTAATTGAGAGGACCATTCTTGTGTAAAAGTTCTGCGGAGGTAATTAAAATTAATTGATTCAGTGGGCCCATTTCATTATATGGATTGGGCTTCGGCCCATTATACCATTCTCGACAAATATATATAATAATTTTAGTAGAACTAGGGTGTTCTTAAGTTCACCAAGTTTCTTTGTGAATTCAACTCTAAACCTATCGGATTGACTTCAAATGATGAATCCAAACCGTTGAAACCAGTCTATCATATGAGTGATGTGTCTACATGTGAAAATTTAAAATTTTTGAATTAATTTTGTATAGAGTCAAGCGATCAAAATTAGAAGGTCTATAAATTAATTTTAGTGCATTCATTTTTTAAACGTTTTTTTTACCACTTGACTCTATACAAAATTAATTCGACAATTTAAAAATTTTGTATGTAGATGCATCCCTCGTAAGGTAGACGGGCTTCAACGGTTCAGATTCGTCATTTGAAATCAATTCGATAGATTTTAGAGTTGAGTTTACAAAGAGACTTGGTGAACTTAGGAACACCCTAGTTCTACTCTAATAATTTTATTATCTTCAGTGGAACACTGTAAATTATTGAGATATAGGCCGAATTTTGATGTATAAAATGGTCAAAAATATATATAAGTGTTCCATTGGTAGAATTATTGTTCTAAATAACTTGCTAAAGTTGATACCTCGTTCTATACTATAGTTTTTTATTTTATTTTTTTTCGTATACTTCTTAATTTTTCATATGTTATATGTTTTTGTTTAATTGAACTTGGCTTAATCACTAAAAAAAATTATATATTATTGAATCTTAAAACTATATCTTAAACAACAACACAAAATTGGTGAAGAAAAACATACACACATGTATAACTTACCAGATTTATTTGCATATAGAAAATGTGATATTGCTTTCATGAGATTTATTTATGTGGGTACTACATATAACAATATTCTTTAATTGTTCTAATTCTTTAGTATTCTGCAATTGAGAAATCCAAATCCAAAAAAGAAAAGAAAATAGTCCGATACTAATTAAAACAGGAAATCAGAGAAAAGTAAATGTACCTTATGAAATATGTTAAGAGAACGGTAGGTTGGAATGCTCGAAATTAAGCAAAGAAAATTTATTAAAGAAAAACTAATACTTATATTTGATTTCAATCGTTGTTAATATATCGTCGACGAATTTAAATAAAGAAAATTATTTAATAATGCAGTCAGGAAAATGACAATGGCATGCAGTTATTAGCAGTTATGAGATTTGCTTTGTTGTATGCTTAACTTGTTCATTCACTGAGCGTAAGTAATTTGTCACATCTTAATATTAATTACATTGTTAAATATAAAATAGTGTTTGTAAGGAGGTGAGATCAGAGAATTATTTGCTGGTATTGATAGGATTTCATTATTTCGGGGGTTGTCAGAAACATTGTTATGCTCTCAAATTGAGGTGTATGAAAGGACAACTTTTTTAGGCTGTTGTTATTACCCTTGGGGTGTCTCCTCTTGTTCAGGTTAGTAAGATGTACATTCACTATTAATTGTTTTGATTATTTATCTGAAAACTAACTGTGTGCCATTTGTGTGGATACATTACAAGGTAACAATCACATATCACACTACTGTTTAATTGGTTGTTTGAGTATGATTTTCACTGTTTATGAATTTTTTCACATATATGGTTTCTTTTTTTCCTTTAGATAATTTCTTCCTACTTGGAAAAATTATACTACTTCTATGTGGTGTGATACTATATGTATATATTGTTGGAATTAATTTTAATTAATTACAATATAGATGGGCTTATATGTGATATAAATATATATTGAATATTAGACTGTCAAATATCTAATTGGACCCGTTATGAAGTGATCAAATTAAGTATTATTTATCGGGTTCAATATGTGTCATGAGAAGTGGGGCCTTTAATGTGTAGAACGCGTATTAATAACTTTATGATTTAGTGATGGTCTAAATTTTATATAAAGTTTGGTGATAATACAATTATGCTATTGGTCCCTGGAGAACACAATTAAATACGGCAATGTTCTGTAAATAAGGAAATACCCAATAAGACAAGTTCTAGATTCAGACCCACTAAGATCCAATAAGAAAATAGGCTACAGTAATTAATTAATTAATTAATTGATTAAAACAGTGCCTTTAAGGCAGTCCACCAGAGAGAGAAGAAGCGCAATATCTAAGGATTATGTTGTGTTCCTTCAAGAACATGAATTCGACATTGGCATGATGGAGGATGACCCTCTCAGTCTCCGTCAGGCTTTGGAAAGTGCGAATTCTCAGAAATGGATCGAGGCCATGAATGATGAAATAAAGTCAATGTATGACAACAAAGTCTGGGATATCGTCCCATTACCTGAAGGTGTGAAGCCTGTTGGTTGCAAATGGATATTTAAGACCAAGAGGGATTCAGAAGGTAATGTGGAAAGATATAAAGCGCGGCTTGTTGCTAAGGGATTTACACAGAAAGAAGGCATTGACTTTACGGAAACTTTCTCACCTGTGTCTATGAAAGATTCCTTCAGAATTATTATGGCTTTAGTGGCACATTTTGATCTTGAGTTACACCAGATGGATTTTAAGACTGCGTTTCTCAATGGCGACATTGATGAATCCATTTATATGGTGCAACCACCTAACTTTGAGTCTGATGACTTAAAGCAAATGGTTTGCAAATTAAAGAAATCTATCTATGGACTCAAGCAAGCGTCTCGACAATGGTATTTTAAATTTCATCAAGTAATTATCTCATTTGGATTTGAGCCTAACTTGGTGGATGAATGCATATATCACAAGTTCAGTGGGAGTAAGTTTATGTTTCTGGTTTTATATGTTGATGACATATTGCTTGCCAGTAACGATATAAACATGATGCGTGAAACTAAGAAATTTCTTTTTAGGCATTTTGACATGAAAGATCTTGGTGAAGCATCATATGTGTTAGGCCTTAAAATACAAAGAGATAGAAATAAGGGTATTTTGGGGCTTTCACAAAAAGCATATATCGAAAGAATTCTCAAGCGATATAGCATGGAACACTGTAAACCAGGAAATACCCCTGTTGCAAAAGGAGACAAATTTAGTCTCAATCAGTGTCCAAAGACAGAACTCGAGAAATCAGAAATGCATCAGATTCCATATGCTTCGGTAGTAGGAAGTCTGATGTATGCTCAGGTGTGTACGCGTCCGGATATTGCGTACATCACAGGAATGTTAGGCCGGTATCTCAGTAATCCTGGTATGGATCACTGGAAAGCAGCCAAAAGGGTACTTAGATACTTGCAAAGAACAAAGGATCATATGCTGACATATCGGAGATCAGACAAGCTTGAGGTCATTGGATATACTGATTCCGATTTTGCGGGCTGTGTGGATAGCATGAAGTCAACATCTGGTTATATTTTTATGTTGGCTGGAGGAGCTATTTCTTGGAGGAGTGCAAAGCAAACCATGATTGCTTCTTCCACTATGGCAGCCGAATTCATTGCGTGTTTCGAGGCATCGAACCATGGAATATGGCTAAGGAATTTTGTCACTGGGCTGCGTATTGTGGATACTATTAAGTTACCACTTAAGATATATTGTGACAATAATTCAGCAGTACTGTATTCCAACAACAACAGAAGCTCGTCGAAATCCAAACATATCGACATTAAGTTTCTTGCTGTGAAGGAAAGAGTTCAGAGTGGACTTATAAGTATTGAGCATATTGGTACAACTTCCATGCTAGCAGATCCTCTGACTAAGGGATTAGTACCCAAACAGTTTCACGAGCATGTCGCTCACATGGGTATCTATGTTAAAGAGGATTGTCCGATTTAGTGGGAGTTTGTATTTTATGTATCATGTTTTATATTTTATATGATATACTTTTACAGATATCATGCAGTTAATTTTTATATGATATTCTGTTATTTGTATGTATCATGCAGTTATTCAGACTTCAGTTATTCAGTTTTCAGTTATTTAGTTTATTATGCACTCTGAATTTATGATTGACCTCAAAATCAAATTAAGATAAAGTGACCAAATTGGAGATAGGCATGTAGATCACATTGCATGTAATTCCCAAACTACACATCCCCTTCATGATTCATGTCATTCAATTATGTTTACACAGTGATTTATGTTGGTTTAGTTTTCATTTATGAGACGAATACTGCTTAAGTCCTTGTGAATATGATTGATGGACGAAATTGGTTGATGACACAAAAGGCTATGATAGCACAGCTTGAGTACTCAATTCGGTTTTATCAATATATACATATAGCCCAAGTGGGAGATTGTTGGAATTAATAATTTGAATTAATTACAACATAGATGGGCTTATATGTGATATAAATATATATTGAATATTAGACTGTCAAATATCTAATTAGACCCGTTATGAAGTGATCAAATTAAGTATTATTTATCGGGTTCAATATGTGTCATGAGAAGTGGGGCCTTTAATGTGTAGAACGCGTATTAATAACTTTATGATTTAGTGATGGTCTAAATTATATATAAAGTTTGGTAATAATACAATTATGCTATTGGTCCCTGGGGAACACAATTAAATACGGCAATGTTCTGTAAATAAGGAAATACCCAATAAGACAAGTTCTGAATCAAGACCCGCTAAAGATCCAATAAGATAATAGGATACAGATCCAATAAGGAAAACATAATTAATTAATTAATTAATTGATTAACTAATTATTGTAAAGATGCGCCTATTCAAATTAGAAACTGCATATACGGACATATCTTTTTATTAAAGGCGCCTATTAATTGGATTGTTTTTCCTTTGAGATATACAGAGAAACATACGGCTCTCTCTCTCTCTCTGATTTTAATTTCTCTCTCTACAAAAACTGAAAGGGAGATAGAATATTGAGTGGAAGAGAAGAGAATTTTTAGTACAGAACTTGCAATTTGGGTATCTCTTCTTGTGCAGAACAAAGTGTTGCCGCTGCCGCCTCTCTCGCTCTCTCCATCGGACTTGAGAGGGATTACTTGGAAATCAAAAGGCTTCTGGTGATCAACGGTGCTTGTGTCTCTCTGGAAGATCATGGCTATGGATCAAGGTAACTTAAAATTTCAGATTAAGGTTCACTAGAGGATCATGGCAAATCTAGAATTTATTAATTGCGGTATGGTTTTGCATAAAATAAATTTATCATATATGGCATGAAGTTCCAGCTGCCCCTACCCCAGTAGAGGCTCCAGCTGAAAAGCCCAATGCACCAGTTTCAATTGAAGAACTCAAGGCACCAGGCAAGGTAGAGCCCAAGGCACTAGCTCTAGCTCCTACCACGGTTGAAGTTGTGGAAACAACAATGGAAGAAGCTTCCGCCACTGAGGCCACACCAGTTGCCGACGAACCAGCAACTGGTGTGCATTAATCTAGTTCTAAATAAATCAGCTATAGGGAAACGCGTCATTAAATAATCAGTTACTGAACTTTGTAGCTGACTTTCGTTTTGTTTTCTGTTTATTTATGTTTGCGACGTAGGTTGACGAACCGTCGGATGAATGCTATAATCTCATTATGTCGTCATGCATCCGATCGGAAGCCGGGACGTGACATAAATAAAGTATAAATTCTACATTTATATCTAAACTCATGATTACAACTAGTTTGCTAACTACAAAATAAAAATACTTTAAAAAAATCCTTCAAAATTAACAAGTACATACAATTGTATAACTAATTCAGAAGAATCAAATACGGTAAAGACAAAAAGAACGAAAATTAGAAATATTGATTATAAATTTCAGTTCAAGTTTTGAGACACTAAATGGTATTTCTTAGCTAAAATGGTGGATTTTAATTTTAAGGGATAAACCCGAAATCATTGTAGATCGAACTTCACGCTTATTGTCCGGAAAGAAAAATAATTTGCATTGAATGCTTCAAAATAATGCATTTTATTTGTTAGAGTTTTGGGATAAACAAAGGAACGAATTAACATTAATTAGAAAGGCGGTGCATTATTTTATTTACAAAATAATAACATTTTTTATAAACGTTAGAAAGTATAACATCATGAATGCATTAGACCGAGAAAGAGAATAATACAATAATTAAAACTAATACAATAATTACCGGGACAAGTCACAGAAAAATAAAACTAATACAATAATTACCGGGACAAGTCACAGAAAAATAAAACTAATATTTTGTTCCTTTGTTTATACGTACTAACAAACAGCTGAAAGGCACTGAATTGAATTTGAAAAATACTAGCTGCATCTGGTCCATTTCAGACAATAAAGACCGCAAGACTCAATATGTAATTAGAGTTTGTTTCTCTTATATATATGATCTACTGGACTAGATCACACGGTCTACACCAAGTCCATGCATATATTTATAAATGATCTCATGGGCACCAAATATCTACACCAACTATTATCTTTGCATCGATCATTTAACTATTTCTGATTTAATTTATATAAATAAAGTCTTCTCCTTTGCTCTATGTCGTATCGGATAAGATACGGATAGGGCGATATGATAATTTTCAAAAATTCCGGATACGATACGTCAATTATATATTATTTTTTATTATTTTAATTATATTATTAATTATTATATAAATTAAATATCAAAAATCATGGATAAAATATTTTGTATAAGTTAAATACAATAGCTGGTGCATTGTAACAACAAATTAAGTTAGTGTAGTGGTTAAGGCGTTGTTGCATTATCCACAATTCCCAGGTTCGAGTCCCGCGTTGGCATCAATTTTTGCTCAATTATCCACAAAAGACGCAGTTCACAGCTCACGGTGCACCAAAAATGAAATGGAGAGAACATTGCGGTCCACGCGCGGCTCACAGGTGAAAACTAAATCGTCTGTTGGCTTATCGGCGCCGTATCCTAGCAGAGAGAGGCCGTATTGGCACGTTTCAATGCGTATCGGTGACCGTATCAAGTGGTCAAGAATACGCCACGTATGCTGATATGCCAGCTGGCGTATCCGACACATATCGGGACCGTATCGGATACGCACCCGATACGGATACGGAACACTAAGTCGAGTATCGGAATAACATAGCCTTTGCTAAAGTTAGTATGTACTCATGACTTATCGAGTGTTCTGATTGAATCACTAGTGGAAAATATGGAATCAGGATCGGTTATATATGCATATTAGTATCGGAATACAACCGATCCTGATGAAGGCGATACTGATACTTACAATAATCTGGATCAGTTAAAAAACCAATCCTGATAGTTACTATCAGGGTTGGTTGTTTCAAACAACTGATCTTGATGTTATACTATCAGGATCGGTTGTTTGAAACAACCGATCCTGATACCTTTTTTTTTTTTTTTTTTTTAATGTTGGTTCTGAAAAAAAAAAAAAATCAGGATCGGTTGTTTTGAAATAACCGATCCTGATACCTTTTTTTTTTTTTTTTAATGTTGGTTCTGAAAAAAAGAAAAAAGAATCAGGATCAGTTTTTTTGAAACAACCGATCCTGATGTTATACTATCAGGATCGGTTGTTTCAAACAACCGATCCTGATGTTATATTGGATCTAAATTTTTTTTTTTTTATTTGGCCAGCTTCCATATATATTTGCTGGCCAGCATAAATTTTTTTTTTTATTTACCATTGATTTATTGGAGCTCAAAACCAATTAAGAACACAAAATAAAATTCATGAAACACAAAAAGAAGTACAATAGTTGAAGAAATTTGGTGCAATAGCAAAATAAAATTGAAAATACAAATGAAAAAAGATAGTTGATCGGCCGGATGATTAAGATAAATAAAAAGATAGTTTCAAAAAGCCTTGCTCAAATGAAAAAAGATAAATAAATAAATTGAAAATACAAAAAAAAAATGTGTTTTAAAAGTATAATAATGAGAAAATTAGATAAAGCTAATACCGTGATAGTTGATCGGCCGGATGATTAAGTAACTTGAGCGAGATGTCCTCAAGACTGAAAAACAATA
Source organism: Carex kokanica (assembly GCA_025461125.1). Lineage (NCBI taxonomy): Eukaryota > Viridiplantae > Streptophyta > Magnoliopsida > Poales > Cyperaceae > Carex > Carex kokanica. The sequence goes on from JAJGRX010000248.1 coordinate 131,405, forward strand.
TACAAACACCATTAATTAATTTTTGAAACAATACAAAAAATTAAAAATTGACACAATTGAGCCGGAGGTTCGAGAGGCTCGGCTTTGAGAGGGAGAGACGGAGACAGAGAGAGACACGGAGGAGAGGGAGAGATGAGACGGAGACAGAGAGAGGAGAGACACGGAGGTCTGAGGATTTGAGAGGGAGAGACGGAGACACAGAGAGAGAGAAAGACGCTAAGTTGAAAATGAGAGGCGCGATATGAAAATAAGAACTAAGCAGGAGTTATCAGGATCGGTTATTTCGAAATAACCGAACCTGATTGTTTTTGTAAGTACAAAGGCGCGAAACAGAATTAAACCCTAGCGTCAAATTAGCATTAGGATCGGTTATTTCAAAACAACCGATCCTGATACCTTTTTTTAAGTTGTTTCTGAAAAAAAAAAAATCAGGATCGGTTGTGTTGAAAAAACCGATCCTGATACTTTTTTTTTTTTAATATTGGTTCTGAAAAAAAAAAAAAGTATCAGGATCGGTTCTTTTGACCAAAACCGATCCTGATACTTTTTTTTTTTTATTTTTTATTTTGGTTCTGAAAAAAAAAAAAAAAGGTATCAGGATCGGTTCTGTGGACACAACCGATCCTGATGTATTTTATTTTATTTTTTTTTTAATTTTGGTTCTGAAAAAAAAAAAAAGTATTAGGATCGGTTTTGTCCACAGAACCGATCTTGATACTTCTTTTTTTTTTTTTTTAATGTTGGTTCTGAAAAAAAAAAAAAAAAAGTATCAGGATCGGTTTTGTCCACAGAACCGATCCTGATACGTTTTTTTTTTTTTTTTTTTTTTTTTTAAATGTTGGTTCTGAAAAAAAAAAAAAAGTTATCAGGATCGGTTCTGTGGGCACAACCGATCCTGATGTATTTTTTTTTTTTTTTATTTTGGTTCTGGAAAAAAAAAAAAAAAGTATCAGGATCGGTTCTGTGGGCACAACCGATCCTGATGTATTTTTTTATTTTTATTTTTATTTTGGTTCTGAAAAAAAAAAAAAGTATCAGGATCGGTTTTGTCCACAGAATCGATCTGATACTTCTTTTTTTTTTTTAATCTTGGTTCTGAAAAAAAAAAGTATCAGGATCCCATCTGTTGACAAAACCGATCCTGATACTTTTTTTTTTTTTAATGTTGGTTCTGAAAAAAAAAAGTATCAGGATCGGTTTTGTCAACAGAACCGATCTTGATACTTTTTTTTTTTTTAATATTGGTTCTGAAAAAAAAAAATCAGGATCGGTTCTGTTGACAAAACCGATCCTGATACTTTTTTTTTTTTTTAATGTTGGTTCTGAAAAAAAAAAAGTATCAGGATTGGTTCTGTAAACAAAACCGATCCTGATCCTTTTTTTTTTTTTTCAGAACCAACATTAAAAAAAAGGAATTAGAATCGGTTGTTTGTTAGAACCGATCCTGATACTATCAGGATCGGTTTTTAAGAAATAACGGATCCTAATATGTGTTCCATTAGGATTGGTTGTTTGTAAAAACCGATCCTGATAGTATCAGGATCGGTTATAATAAAAAACCGATTCTAATTGTTCATAAATTAGGATCGGTTAACCATAAAACCCGATCTGAATAGTTTTTAGGATCGGTTTTCTTAAAAAAACCGATCCAGATAGATATTAGAATCGGTTGTTTCATGTAACCGATACTATTAGGCCGATCCTGATTCCAGTTTTTCCACTAGTGAATACGAGTCCCCATTGTGGCAAACAAGGACAATATAGCTTTTATTAATTGGTCAAAGACGCACTTAGTGACTTATTCTACTGATAATAATTATGTTTATATAAAAAAAAAAAAATTCACAATTTCTAATTTAATTTACATAATTTAAAGCTTCAGTTTACAGAGTTGTGTGATAAGGTTTACATAATTCAAAACAATTGGTTGTAGCATCTAGATGCAAATTTAAAAAAAATTTAAAAAAATTAAAATTTGAATTTTTTTTACCGGTTTACAGTATTCAACGAAATTATCTATAAAGTTATGTGATAAGGTTTACAGAATTCAAAATAATTGAAGATAGTATTTAGATGCAGATTTGAAAAAAAAAATGAAAAAAAATTTGAAATTTTTTTTTTTTACCTGTATATGTTTACGGAATTTTAAAGTGGTCCCGGTTAGTTGCTAGTTTTGAAAAGCTGTTAGAGATCTTCTAAATGTGGTCCCGGTTAGTTACTAGTTTTGAAAAGCTATTAGAGATCCTCTAAATGTGGTCCCAGTGGTTCTAGTCAAAGATCTAAAAGTGGTCCCGGCCAAAGCAGTTAAAGTGAATGTTTTTGGGGACCACACAGTAATGAAAAATTATGTTTACATAATTCGTTTCATTGGTTTACAGAATTTAGTATTGAAGTTTACAGAATCTTATAAATCCGAGGATAATCCGGGGATTTGTGTTCGGGGACTGTTAGCAGCTTCCATATATATATATATAGGCATAAACTTATAGATGAAGCTAAAGCTAACTATAATAGTGAGCGCTTTAAGCTAGCTTCAATTGTCCACTTGTACTAGCTGCATTAAATTATGAAAGTGAGATAATATCAAGGACATTCCAAATTAAGTTTGACTTGGCCCAAATATATATATATGCTCCAACCAACCAAAACGTTATTCGGTTTACAACTTCAGTTGATCTTATCATAGAATTTATTATAGAATGAGCCTAACAATAGAAAAACAACCCTAAACCCTAAAATAAGTTTGACTTGGCTCAAATAGAAAATGTTTGGGCGAAGTCAAACTTTAGGCCAAGTCAAACTTTGTGCGGTTCAAACTTCCAAGAGAGTTATAGTCAACTTAATTAATAATCATTTTGACACATAATTGCTCTATTCAAAGAGCAAATAATCCTCCTGTTTTCAATCCCAAAAGCCACAAACATGGCCTCTCATTCTAATTCATCACCACAAAGCTCCTTGCGCCTGTTTCTCCTCTTCTTTGCAATAATCTTTCAGCTTGCTACTTCGACCAACATTTTGTTCAAGTGCTCTGACTCAAACTTCACGAGGAACAGTACCTACCAATCAAATCGCAACCAACTGCTCTCTAACCTTTCTTCAGTTGGATGGCACACTGGCTTCTCCTTACAAACTCTCGGAGAAGGCCCTGACCAAGTTTTCGGCCGTGCACTATGCAACGTCGTCCTCAATTCTTCTGACTGCCAAACATGCCTCCTAAATGCTGTAGAAGCAATAAAAACCAATTGCTCACGTAGCATAAGAGGTGGTTTATGGTATGACAACTGCTTCCTCCGGTACTCTGATACCAACTCCACCACCTCTGACGAAATTTCATGGTATCAGATACTCTACACCACAGCTGAAATCGCAAATCCCGACAAATTTGAAGATGTGTACAGCAATCTGATGGGTAGCCTTGCAGATAGAGCAGCTAATTCCACAAATTTGTTCAAGGTTGATACAGCAAAATATACTGGAAGTATCACATTATATGGACTGGTACAATGTATTCGAGACATTTCGCCAGACGATTGCTATACATGCCTACAGCAATATATCAGCCAGTTCCAAGCCACTGCATGGGGGAAGCAGGGTGGGGTCCGGTTAGGCTTCCAATGTTACATACGTATGGATATCTATCCATATTTTAATCTCTCTCTCATCGATGCAACGCCCCCTGCCTTGCCTCCTGAGCTCTCTCCCCTGCCAAAGAAAAGTACAGGTATGCACAATTATAATTAATGAACTAGTGTAAATTTCTTCTCCTGTGCGCCAATAACCGGCATATATAGGAATATAACAAATAGTATGGAACAGTTTGAATAGTCACTACTTGCTCATTCGTTAGACAATTAGTTAGTCAACAGCATTTTGTATACCTCGTTTAGTTATGCCACCTGTCGTATGTTTGTGGACCGTACCTTTCTTCTTCATGCTCAATGTTATTTGTAATTTGTAATACATCCATTTGATACATTAATTTTTTGTCTTTGAAAATTGTCAAAATAAAAAAGGTGTTTTAGGCGTTGTTGTGAGTTTTGATGTGTTTTATGCAGGCAAGAAGAAACCTTCAACTGGTACAATTGTGGCAATCATTATACCGCTGATCCTTGCTTTTTCTGTAATCGCTGGTCTTTGTATATGCTTCTTAAAGAGGAGAAAATCAGGGCTGACAAAACCATTGCTGAGTAAGAAAGATCAAATTTAATTTTGATCAACTTTTTTCTCAAGTAAGCTCGACACATGCTGATTGATTTTGGTGTCAATGTACAGATGTGAGTAATCCTGAGGAGATCGGAAGTGTTGAGTCACTGCTTCTTGATCTCTCTGTATTAAGAGTTGCGACAGTTAATTTTTCAGAGGAAAACAAACTTGGTGAAGGTGGATTTGGAGCTGTATATAAGGTAGGAATATATATACTCAAATTTACTTCATTACTAATTATCTGGAAATTTATTGTACCTAATTACTTTTTTATTCTTCCATTAGGGTATACTGCCTGATGGGCAAGAAATAGCAGTAAAGAGGCTCTCTCAAAGCTCTAGCCAGGGACTAGGCGAATTGAAAAATGAGCTAATTTTGGTTGCAAAGCTTCAACACAAAAATCTTGTCAGACTTCTTGGTGTTTGCTTGGAGGGCCAAGAGAAATTGCTTGTTTATGAATATGTACCTAACAAAAGCCTTGATCAAATCCTTTTTGGTAAAAATTTTCATTTTGTTGACTCGTAATTCTAGAGTAACAGCCATAACATTAATATTCTCATGTGATTTTTGGTGAATTTCAGTTTTTTTTTCTTAGATTTGACCCAAACCAATTAGTATGGTATTAGCCTTCACAAAAATAGTTAAACGTACCCCTTTGTCCCTTACCAACCAAATCTGTAGATACTAGATACTATGCTTTTATGTTAATTTTGCTTGCCAGATTGGCATTATTGGCTTAAATTAATTGGAAATGCCCAGTTTTTGGCATATTTACTCAATACTCTATAAATTGTAGATAGTTATGTATAGTAGTTAAAATATTGGGAAAAGTACATTTCTAGTCCTAAATAAGGTCCTCATTATCTGCTTCTCTAGATACTGAGAAGAGACACCTACTAGATTGGGGAAAAAGGTACAGGATCGTTTGTGGAATTGCAAGAGGGCTGTTATATCTACATGAAGATTCTCAACTAAGAATTGTTCACCGAGATCTGAAGGCAAGCAATATCTTGCTCGATGCAGAGATGAACCCAAAGATATCCGACTTTGGTATGGCTAGACTCTTTGGAGGAGACCAAACTAAAGAGATCACAAGTCGAGTTGTAGGAACATTGTAAGTACTCAAATTATATTACAAGTACTGTACAGTTATATATTGCAGTAACCATAATACACTTGATAATGATATACATGTTTTTTGTAGTGGATATATGGCCCCGGAGTATGTAATGTGGGGCCGATTCTCGATCAAGTCAGATGTTTTCAGTTATGGTGTTTTAGTTTTAGAGATTATATTTGGAAAGAAGAACAGTGGTACCTTTGAGAATGATGAAACCAAAGATCTCTTGAGCTTTGTAAGTAGCACTGATCCTCTCTATCTATTATTCTATAATCAGCAAAGGAACTGTATACTAACAAAACTGAAATTACCATAACATATATAGGTATGGCAGCACTGGACCAGTGGTACCATTACAGAAGTAGTAGATCCATCTTTAGGTCAGCACTATCCGAGGAGTGAATTGTTGAGATGCACACAGATAGCGTTGTTGTGTGTCCAGGAAAACCCAGCAGACAGACCAACTATGTCAAATGTGGCCCTAATGCTTAGTAGTGAAGCAGTGTCCCTCGAGACTCCGTCTAGGGCTGCATTTTGCATTGCCAAGAGAAGTATACGTGGAGGCAACGCTGACCCGATGGCATCAAATGAGGTTACAATTACTGATATTGAACCCAGGTAGATTGGAAATTAAGGTTAAAAATGCTCTGGTGGATTTGATTTGAGGACAGTAAAAGTCAACAAAGTCTACTCAATGAGCAGCAGAGATTTAGTATGTTAATTAACACTTAAGGTTTGTAAAATAAGGTCGGTACTAGGCCTCATTTTCTTTTTTCTCTTGCGTAATTGTAAGAAGTCATCAGGAACTTTTGATAGCACTCAGTCAACTAGGAGCAGAACTCATACTCTTCAGAAAAATGAAATCTTCTGCCTTTCTTATTGTTTTGTTGATATTTGTCAATATTGGTTCTTTTAGATGTTTCATATTCGTAATAAAAACAAATTATATATTGCCGTAATTGGCCTTTGTAAATAAAAAAATCTTCTTGGAAAATGAGTTATGCCATAGGTTTCATGGTATCTACATGCGAAACAAGTCAATTTCGGTAAAATTAAAAAATTTGGGAACTCAATTATACAGGATTTACGGTTCCCCAATTCCGTTGTAAATGGGCTGATAACAATGGTGGCGTTGAAGTTGATGGTGCATGATCCTTTCATATTTGCCAAACAAGTCATTCAAATCTTCTACGTTGAGAATCCATGCAAGTAGAGGAGATAATAACAAATTGGGCTGAGATAATAACAATTGGGCTGGAGACTATAAGTAGAGGAGAGTTTGTGTTTTGTTTTAGGGGGAAATTTCATGTATACCCCTTAAAAACTTCAAAATTACATATTTTTCCCTCTAAATTTCATAATATCATATTTACCCTTCTAAAATTCAAAAACTCACAAATTTACTCATTTTAATGTCTTTTCTATCAAAAAACATTTTTTAATTTATGAAGTATCTATTTTACCCTTCATTAAAATGGGTCACATCTCTCTAGATTAGAAGTTGTTTCTTGTGAAGAAATGACCAATCAAAGCTGATCATGTCTATTCCAACTGTTCATTTTCTTCTAATAATTTTAGAGGGAAAAATACGTAATTTCAAAGTTTTTCCAACAAGTGAGATCGCTAGCAATCCGTTCTTCCTGAACACTCTGCATCATCAGTCTCTTTCTTAATTATGCCTATATCAAAATAATATATATTCTGATCAATATATACATATATCAATAAAGTAGTTTACATATCATACAAATACTACAGTAGTATCAGGAAAATCCTTATATATATAATTAACTTACTAGTATCGTCCCCGTGCGTTCCAACGGAGACATGTTATAAGAGAGAAAAATTTCATACAAAATGACATATTTTCATAAAAAATAGACCAATAAAAAAAATAATTATTCAATAAATCCTATATGTCAATAGTTACAAAACTCTTAAACATAGATACATTTATTGCAGGATTCTTCACGAATTAAGCCATAGTTTACTTAAGTTGAAAAAGTGCCTAGTTTTTCTTCCATTTCAAGAGTGTTGATTATTACTACAATTTATTTGGTTTTATTTGAAGAGTACCACAAGTCAGTAAATCACAAGTCTGAAGCTTATGTACAACACATATTATGTCTTCTTGTATATCAATATTCTAAAGTTCGAAGGATTCAGCGAGGTCTTGACAAGAAAAGACGCCTCCATCGCAATGCCACATAAGCCTGTCTTTGGCCTTGACATCGTGTTTCATCCCGATGTATCTACCTTCGCCCTACTCCGGGGCCCACAAGTTCTTCACGATCCAATATTTGGTTCCATCTTGCGTGGTGCCATAGCCTACGATTGCCATGCCATGGTCTAGGTCGGTTCCACACTCTCCGGTGAGCACACACCATGTAATATAACATTCTTCGTGTTCTGGAATATTTTTATATTTAGAGTGAGTGAGGTTATAGTACTATGCAAAGCGTATATTGGTTTGTGTTATGGAATGTCTTCATTTTTGAACCCAATGCCAGCCGGTACCACACCTAACTGATGCAGTGCGGGAATCTTACTAATTATGAGCACTAAAAGATTACGATCCTTGTTGGCTTTATAGAGAGAGATTGTACAGTAAAAGTTTGAACTTGTACGGTACCAAAATCTGTGAAAGGCCTTGCCCAATGAGATCACATTCTTCGTTCTGTACAAAACACACATACACAAAAAAAGGTATACACAATCAATTCACAGCATATTGATAAGCACAGTACCAAAATCAGAAAATGAAACATAATTTAGATCACATACCAGTGGATCAGTCTCCATACTTAGCACATGAAAATATTCAAAATCTCTCTTTTTTAAGAACAATGCATAGCACCTAACCCTGCTGACTAATCCCAAGCTGAATTAACATAAATAAAGAATCAAAAGAACGACATTTAAATGCACAGATAAATCAATTACTATGTTAAAGTTGCTCTTTTTTCATGATCTCTGCGGTACATTTATAAGTTAAATATAAGATGGCATAAGAAGAGGATTTGTTGAAGATTTTCAAATAAGCCCTTCCCAAAACAGGAATTCTAGATAGTATGCCTTCTGGGGCTTAAATCATTTGGGTAAATTTTTGTGGAGGTGACTGACATATACTTGGGTCATAAATTGACTACTCTATATTAACAATTGGAGAAAGAAAACTTCCATTGGCCGTTCATAACTGAAACGACATTTCTCAACTAAAGTTATTAAATTAATTCCTAATGAGTTCTAATTTATCTTTTCATCATTGTCTTTGAATCTTATTCTTCTGCCATGACCTGTAAGAAACAAAAAAAAAAAAGATTTAAGGAGCAGTGTAAAGAGCTTATACCATTTGCATGTAATTGACCTCGACATCTACATAGTTCTCAAATAAAATACTAATTTGTTCTTAAAACCTTTTAAAATACTTTAATTTTTATACTCACTCTTTGATATGCATAGCACATTGTGATAGAGAAGCAAACTTACCAGGGAGATGAATTATTTACTGATCCCTTACCCGATTGTTGGTTGTAAATATACGAAGTTGTATGGATTGTATTAAAAAGACAGGTTGTAGCAGTGCCAATATCAAGAAGCAAATTAAGATAAAGTAAGAACAAAAATTTCCATCTTATGGTAGTACGATAAAGGAATGGTGCAAGTACTTACATCTCCTACATGCATAATCCTCTCACATTTAAATCGCCCGGCCCACTTATCATGCTCTGCTATATCATCCCTGATATATTAAATTTGGTCTGGTCATACTTAATTTGAATTTCAGTTATTAGGAAAGTTGTCTAAAGATCACAATTAATTTCCTTATTTGATCATACTTATAAGGAACAGGTAGCGGACCTCATCGAGTATGCCGATCTCGCGATGCAATATCTCTATGTATTTCAGATGGAATATATTTGACAAAATTAAATGAAATTGCATTTTGTTTGTTTGCTTTTGACAGTTTGAAATTTTAATTAACACTTACCAGTCCACCATTATGTTTTCTTCAGGGTGAGAAATAAAGTATGGTGTAGGCTCATAAGATTTCTCAGAGTGGTAACCACAGTGATGAATACCCTGAAAATAAATAACTAAATTTAAACTAAGGTGATTTTTTTTTCAAAAATGAAAATCAAGTAGTAGAAAGACACAGGAATGTCACTTTCGTCGATATGCAGAGGAAACGTCTTGTTCACCTCGACTACCTCCTTCATTGTCTTTTCAACATGAATTGAATTTGTTGGACAAGTGAAGTCTGCACAAAGAAAATTTCAAATTAAAAAAAAACTGCTTTAGAAATTAGAATTAAAATAAGAGATTTTAATCATCAATTCTTTAGTCCAACTAAAGGAGACAATTAACCTGCCATTCCTTGATATTTTCATCTTTTGAAGCCGGCTGCTTTGTTACAGCCAACATCCTATCAATCCTTGCAAGGAAGTCCTAAAATTAAGAAACATTTATCAATTTGAATGTCTATAAACAATTCTCTTAATAAAAATGAGAGAAAAATACATGCAGGAGCCATCCATCGGCAAGTGTCACAATCGATACATGTATGATCTGCAATTAATTAATTAAACACAGATATAAGATGTCACACCACTTGTTTGATAAAATGCCAAACCGTAATACAAAGAGAAGACAGGGATTTTGCTCTTCTCACCAACAAAAAAGTTCCCTTCCACGTTCAGTGGTCTCCTCTCCCGAGCTAGCCCTACCGGTCGCGACAACAAGCCGAAATCGAGCAGCACTCCGTTCGTTCCGGCCAGAGCGGGAACTTCCAGGACCGAAATAGGAAGTGGACAACATTGAGTATAATTATTGATAATTGAATTATAAACAAAAATTATAAGAAGATGCTTGTTCCACAGAAGACAATAACCGTCTAAAGTTCATGCTTTCATTTAAAATTCAATTCGGAAAGAAATAATGTTTTCTTATAAGAAACAAATTGGGGAAAGAAATAATGGAAAAAGGAGGATCGTGATTTATGAGAACTTTTATTTCTTTCCCAGGCTACTACTACTATTATTCTTTTGGATTGTTGTAACGTCTTCCTTAGATAAATCTTCTTCATTTATTAATAACTAAATGAATATCTAAGAAAGAAATAATGGAAAGAAATAAAATTGAAATAATGAAAAGAAATAAGAGGCGGATGTGCGCAAATTATAAGAAGTAAGAGTCGAACCGTGAACATGAAGTAGAAGAAGAAAGGGTCGTACAGGAAGAAGAAAGAAGGATGAAGGGTTGTACCACTTCCCCCTTGTTGAACTTCAACATCTTGTATGTGCGTCAAGAAACTGTTGCAGATGCGCAATTGAAGCACCTCAATTTTAAGAACGAAAAATTGAAAAAAGGGAAAGCAACGGAAGGCAATTGAAGCACCTCAATTTGTATTGTCGTACCGTCGAACAGGAAGTAGAAGAAGGAAGGATCGATCGTACAGGAAGGAGGAGGAGGAAGGGTTGTATCGTCTTTGTAGCGTCTCTTCTAAAAGTTCCGATCAGTTATGCGAAAAAACTTCCGATGCTTCCGATTTTTCAAGAAAAACTTCGGATCCGATCAGTTTATTAAATTTTAATTGTAACATACTGTGGCCGTTTGTGTGGCGGATATGATTTCAACTAAATTTAGACTTCTACATCAAAAACAAATACATTCAATCAAAAGAAGACAGATTATTAAATTGGAGGACTCATATTAAATCCGAATTTTCATCAATCAATCATAGCCGTTGGCGGATTAGAACATCAACGTGCTTAATAATGGAATGGAGATTTATAATAATCCTCTCATCCATCTTTAATTAATAATAAAGGTATCCATTTTATATACTCATTAGTTATGTAATTCAACTTCAATCCAAAATTACATATGTCCAATAATTCACGGTCCAAATTATTTTAAGTTCAAGCAATCCATGTCCAAGACCAAGTTCAATCCGGATTTTCAGTCCTGGGTTCAAAGCCCTGATTCTATTCTTCTACTTTAAATAATTTCTTAAACAACCCAAAATATGTTTACAATTTTCAGTTATAAAGTTACCATCTAGCTGAAGCCGAAATTTTTATTAATAGAAAATAAAAATAAAAAATATCGACATTGAAGAAGATTTTCGTTGAAATTCGAGATGTAACAAAAACTTCATAGACGTTATGGACCATCATGGCCTGATTAGCAGAATACCGATTTGGCATTTCGACGAATTAAGCAGGACGTTATGGTCTATCACAGCCAGAGAGAGCTGAAAAAATTAAAATCTGGCCATTATGGTCTCTCACGGCCAGGGGGAGAGCCGAAAAAAAAATCGGGCCATTATGGTCCATCACGGCCTAGTCACGAGAAAAAAAAATTCTGGACGATGATTTGTACAACGTCCTGTCGGAAAGATACAGTAAAAGCAGGACGTTATAGTCCACAACGGCCAGACCCCTGTCGGAAAAAAGTGATATTCTGAACGTTACGATCCATAACGTCCAAACGGTTATATTATAAAATGTATCTCTTCTGTAAAGCTCCAACTAGTTTGCTAACTACAAAAATAAAAATAAAAATACTTTAAAAACAAGTAGTTTGATTACAACTAGTTTGCTAACTACAAAAATAAAAATACTTTAAAAAAAACCTTAAAAACAAGTACATACAATTGTATAACTAATTCAGAAGAATCAAATACGGTAAAGAGGAAAAGAACGAAAATTAGAAAAATTGATTATAAATTTTAATTGAAGTTTTGAGACACTAAATGGTATTTCTTAGCTAAAATGGTGGGTTTTTTTTTTAGGGACCGACTAACTATCCCCCAACTCCTATCCCCCATTCATCCCCCAGTCAATAACTGTCTGTGTTGACCGCTAAAAGACAAAACAAAACGCGTCATTATCGCGGCGAGTGCAAGTATTCATATGTAATACATCAAGTATTCATATATAATATATAAAGTATTCATATCTAAGATATCAAGTATTTAAAAAAAAACTGGACATATCACTTACCCATCTTATACATGTTTTTAGAGGTGATTTTTTTTCTCCGTTCACTCTAACCAATATTTCTGACAATCTGTGAGGAATTTTGCAAATCTAAAACCACGAACGTCTTCTATATAATTTTCTCTTTCAAATGAGATCCATGATGACATACTTTCGAGTTGTCCGTTGCACAAGTATTCATACCTTCTCGAGCAAGTATTCATACCTCATCAGTATTTCACAAATAAAAAACTGGACACATCATTCACTCATTTTTTACCGATTGAAATTTCATTACCACTCAATCATTTTTTACTTGATATCTTAGGTATGAATACTTGTTCGACGTGGTATGAATACTTGCGCGACGGAAAACTTAAAAGTACTTCATCATGGATCTTATTTGAAAGAGAAAATTGCGTAGAAGACATTTGTGATTTTAGATTCGCAAAATTCTTCATAGATTGTCAGAAATATTGGTTAGAGTGAACGGAGAAAAAAAAAAACCACCTCTAAAAACGTGTAAAAGATGGGTGAGTAATGTGTCCAGTTTTTTTTTAAATACTTGATATCTTAGATATGAATACTTAATGTATTATATATGAATACTTGATGTATTATATATGAATACTTGTGCGCGTCAGTTGTAAAAAATTTCAAATATAAGCAATCCCCCTAGTTAATTAGCGGTCCCCCACGTAATTAATGATTGATACACGTTTTCTTTTGTTTTTTGTGTTTGAAGTTGTGGTTCCCTAGATAATTAATGATTGGGAGGTGAATGGGGGATAGGAGCCGGGGGAAAAAAATCTTTATCCTTTTTTTTATTGTTTAAAATGGTGGGTTTTAATTGTAATGGATAAACGCGAAATCATTAATTGTAGATCGAACTTCACGATTATTGTCCGGAAAGAAAAATAATTTGCATAGAATGCTTCAAAATAATGCATTTTATTTGTTAGAGTTTTGGGATAAACAAAGGAACGAATTAACATCAGAAAGGCGGTGCATTATTTTATTTACAAAATATTAACATTTTTTTTAAACTTTAGAAAGTATAACATCATGAATGCACTAGACTGAGAAAGAGAATAATACAATAATTACCGGAACAAGTCACAGAAAAATAAAACTAATATTTTGTTCCTTTGTTTATACGTAGTAACAAACAGCTGAAAGGCACTGAATTGAATTTGAAAAATACTAGCTGCATCTGGTCCATTTCAGACAATAAAGACCGCAAGACTCAATATGTAATTAGAGTTTGTTTCTCTTATATATATATATGTTCTACTGGACAAGCCCATACGGTCTACACCAAGTCCATCCATAAATTTATAAATGATCTTATGGGCAGCTAAATATGTACACCAATTATTATCTTTGCATCGATCATTTAACTTTTTCTGATTTACTTTATATAAATTAAGTCTTCTCCTTTGCTAAAGTTAGTATGTACTCATGACTTATCAAGGAGTGTTCTGATTGAATACGAGTCCCCATTGTGGCAAACAAGGACAAGATAGCTTTTATGAATTGATCAAACACATGCACGCACATGCATTTGTACCCCTTTGATTTTTTCAAGATAGCTACAAGATTTTTCATTTTTCTCAAGAAAAGGAAAATCTATAGTAAGATAGCTAGGAAGCTATATTTCCCAACACATTATCTTAAAAAATTTCAAAATATCTTCTATTTAATATACATGTATATAATTATTGTTAATAAATAATTGAATGGACAGTTAAGTAACAGTAAGGGATGAGCACATGCACACATTAAGTTTCTCTATTTAAGGCACATTAAGTTTGAGAAAATTGCTGATTCAATGGTGCAGAAGTTTTTACTGTTTTTTTACTGTTTACCTGGATCAGCGATTTTCAAAGTGACTTAATAAATAGAAAAAAAATTCCAAAAAATGTAAAATTTGGCCTCCAAGCACATTTCAATATGGAGATCATGTTTAGAGGTTCGGATCGGTTGTTTGGATTTTCATAATTGAAATATTGCGTGGAGTAAAACAAATTTTTACTCTACGTCTCACCATAGCTCATCTCTCTCTCTCTCTCTCTCTCTCTATATATATATATATAGGAGTTGGCTACAGTGCTATGCGTAGCATCGAGGGCCTCTGTGCTACGGCTCATTATTTGAGTTTTCAAAATCCTAACAGTCGATCCGAACCATTCAACATGATCTCCATATAAATATGTACATACAAACCAAATTTTACATTTTTTTAGATTTTTTTTACTATTTTTTTAGATAGGTAGAAAATCACTTGATCTAAATGGTACATAATTTTCTGATCAAGTGATTTTCTACTTATCTAAAAAAATAGTAAAAAAAATTCTAAAAAATGTAAAATTTGGTTTGCAAGTACATACTTATATGGAGATCATGTTGAATAGTTTGGATCGACCGTTAGAATTTTGAAAACTCAAATATTGAGCCGTAGCACGGAGGCCCTCTATGCTACGCGTAGCATATTAGCATTGTCCTATATATAGGCATAAACTTAGAGATGATGCTAAAGCTAGCTATAATAGTTAGGCTCCAGGCTAGCTTCAGTTGTTCACTTGTACTAGCTGCATTAAATTATAAAAGTAAGAAAATAACAAGATATTTCAAACTAAGTTTTGACTTGGCCCAAATTTATGAGTCTGCATCGTCTGCATTAACTCAAAAGAGTAACTTTTGAGTTAATCCATATCGGCCGTCTGATTTTAAATGGAGCTAATCCGATCCTAACCTATAATGCAGAGGCTCTTTAATAATAGTGTAGATCTAGTCTGCATGAATCATACGGTCCATATGTATTAACTCAAAAGATTCTTCGTTGAGTTAATGCAGAGGATACGGATTCCAAATATATATGCTCCAACCAACCAACCAAAACGTTATTCGGTTTACAACTTCAGTTGAATTTATTACAGAATGAGCCCAAAGTTTGACTTGGTCCAAAATTCAAAGAGAGTTATGGTCAACTTAACTAACCACCATTCTGACACATAATTGCTCTATAAAAAGAGCAAATAATCCTCCTGTTTTCAACCCGAAAAGCCACAAACATGGCCTCTCATTCATCTCCACAAAGCTCCTTGCGCCTGTTTCTCCTCTTCTTTGCAATAATCTTTCAGCTTGCTACTTCGACCAACATTTTTTTCAAGTGCTCTGACTCAAACTTCACGAGGAACAGTACCTACCAATCTAATCGCAACCAACTGCTCTCTAACCTTTCTTCAGCTGCATGGCGCACCGGCTTCTCCTTTCAAACCCTTGGAGAAGACCCTGACCAAGTTTTCGGCCGTGCACTATGCAACGTCATCCTTAATTCTTCTGACTGCCAAACATGCCTCCTAAATGCTGTAGAAGCAATAAAAATCAATTGCTCACGTAGCATAAGAGGTGGTTTATGGTATGACAACTGCTTCCTCCGGTACTCTGATACCAACTCCACCACCTCAGACGAAAAGTCATGGCAGGTGATACTCTACAACATAAAGGACATTTCAAATCCCGACAAATTTGAAGATGCATACAACAATCTGATGGGTAGCCTTGCAGATAGAGCAGCTAATTCCACAAATTTGTTTAAGGTTGATAAAGCAAATTATACTGGAAGTATCACCGTGGATGACGTGCTATTTACTGGAAATATCACCATGTATGGACTGGTACAATGTATTCGAGACATTTCGCCAGACGATTGCTATACATGTCTACAGAAATATATCGGCCAGTTTCAAGCAGCTGCAGGGGGGAAGAAGGGTGGGGTCGTGTTAGGCTTCCAATGTTACATACGCATGGATCTCTATCAATATTTTAATCTTTCTCTCATCGATGCAACGCCCCCTGCCTTGCCTCCTGAGGTCTCTCCCTTGCCAAATAAAAGTACAGGTATGCACAATTATAATTAATGAACTAGTGTAAATTTCTTCTCCTGTGTGCCAATAACCAGCGTAGGAACGTAACCGAAATTATGGAACTGTTTGAATAGTCACTACTCGCTCATTCGTTAGTCAATTAGTTACTAAAAATGCAGAAACAATACCCAAATTACATAACCATCTGACTCAAAATGCTGTCGTAACAGTCTAATGGTACATGCTAACATTAATCAGACTGAACCCTGCTACTCTGGAACTTTAGGATCTTGACACTTGAATCCAACTTGATGAACATTTGCCACCTAATTATGACTTTCTGAATTTATTTATCCACTAGTTCCTTGCGAATGTTGAATCTTTTTCTTCAGTCCTCATCTATGCAAAATTGCAAAATAACTAAACTATTGATATCTGTTTTTATTTCAACCTCACAAATTTCTTCAGGAGGAAATCGGCGCCTCATTATAATCATCAGTGTATCTGTGGCATTGCTTATTATTGGCTGCTTCATCGGCCTTTTGTTGATCAGAAAACTGAGATATGCAGGTTTAATTAGCTCTTTATATAATTGAACAGTACTTGTCAACATGTTCATTTGCATGAAAATGTAGCTAACAATTTATATCTTCATTATTGATTTAGAAACAGAGATTTCTCAAGAAGAAAAAATGCTTGCAACTAACAACAACACACTGGACAATAAACTCGGCGAAGGTGGATTTGGACCCGTCTATAAGGTGCTTCCTATTTCCTTCCATCTCGATACTACTTTCCTTTTTTCTTTCTTATTTATTTGAATTATTATTTTTGTAGAGCAAGAAAACCATTAGGTAACGTGGCTGTTAAAGTATAGGAAACCATTAAAAGGACCGACAAATTAGAAAAATGCATACAAATAGTTTATGATGAACTTTAAATTAAGAAGAGTTACATTTTATTATGATTAATTCGAAGTTCTTCTTCTAGGGGGTGCTACTAGATGGACTTGAGATAGCTGTCAAGAGGCTTTCTACATATTCGGGTCAAGGTCTAGTTGAATTTAATAATGAAATCCAACTTATCGCAAAGTTGCAACACAGAAACTTAGTCCGGCTCGTCGGGTGGTGCATCCAAGGAGAGGAGAAAATATTGATTTATGAGTTTATGCCTAACAAGAGCTTAGACTATTTCATTTTTGGTATGTCTCTAGAAACCTATTTTTGCAAGGCTTTTGTAATCTTTAATTTATCAGTTTTTGCCTCCATTTTGCAAAACTTATTTCTTTATAGGAAATTAAGTTTTCTTTGTTTTTCTTAGTATTTACTGATTCATCGATCTGTAATAATTAAATCTCTGGGGTTGTTATCTAACCACTAATTCAAGACCAAGGAAATTTTGAGTTGTTGGAATGTAATAGCAAAGATCATTCAAATCATCATTTTCCTAACTATATTACTGTATTTGTTGTATCGATCACAGATAAAGCAAGAGGAGCAGCTCTAAATTGGGAAAGGCGATTTGAGATAATTGAAGGAATTGGTCAAGGACTCCTGTATCTCCACAAACACTCGAGGCTAAGAATTGTTCATAGAGATTTGAAAGCGAGCAATGTTCTCTTAGACACTGAAATGAACCCAAAGATATCTGATTTTGGGTTAGCCAGAATATTTGGTCCCAAGGAGCTCCAAGCAAATACCAATAGGGTGGTAGGAACACAGTAAGTATGATGATATTAATTAGTGTGTAAACAAAGAGATAAAGAAATTATATTCTGATTAGGATTTATATCATCATAATCTGAGGATTTATTTGTATCAGCGGTTACATGGCTCCAGAGTATGCATCGGAGGGTCTTTTCTCAATGAAATCAGATGTATTCAGCTTCGGTGTATTGCTTCTCGAGATTGTAAGCGGCAAAAGGAATATGGGTTTCCACCAATACGGACACTTTCTCAATCTCCTTGGATATGTAAGCTAGGAGCTCATATATATATTGACATATATTTACTCACTTTTATACATATAAATTATTTTTACATAATTTAATCTTGGAACAAATTAAATAAAATTTCTCTTTTTCAGGCATGGGTTAGATGGAAAGATGGGAGTTTTTCTGAACTAATATGTCCAACATTAACCCAAGTGTCCCAAAGACAGATAGAGAGATGCATTCATGTGGCTTTATTGTGTGTACAAGAAAATCAAGTTGATCGACCCATCATGTCAGATGTGATCGTGTTTCTTACCACAGAAACTATAATTTTACGAGAGCCTAAGCAGCCAGCATACTTCAATGTAAGAGTAACGGAGGAAGCAGTGGGATCATGCTCTATAAATTATGTCACCTTGACCAACCCACAAGTGAGATAATTTTACTAGAAGAGATGACATCAATTACAATGGAAGTACCATGGATTAACATAACAGCACAATTCATTATTTCTTTTATTCTTTCTACTTCATCCTGTTTCCTTTCTTGTCTATTTACCGTTGTTTTTCTTTCCTTTTTTTTATTAGTATTTTTTATTAGTATTCAAACGGCTCTCTAAGCCTTCAACATTATTTATGGTTTGTAATGTAGATTGTAAAGATTATGAGATTTACATCAATAAAGCAATTAATTCATTCAATTAGATAAATTTCACATGGTATCAAGCAATGGTAAAGATCAAACTACATACCGATAAATGAGAATTACATTCCAGTAAAGAGGCTTTGCAAAAACAATACCAGTTAATTGCCTAGTGAACTGCAAACTTAATGGAAATATATATATATATATATATATATATATATAGGCATAAACTTATAGATGAAGCTATTTAAAGCTAGCTATAATAGTTAGCGCTTTAAGCTAGCTTCAGTTGTCCACTTGTACTAGTTGCTTTAAATTATAAAAGTGAGATAATAACAAGAGATTCCAACTTAAGTTTGACTTGGCCCAAATATATATATGCTCCAATCCTCCAACCAAAACGTTATTCGGTTTACAACTTCAGTTGAATTTATTATAGAATGAGCCTAACAATAGAAAAACAACACTAAACCATAATTCGCAAAATCGAAATCGGAATCGGAATCGGACTCGGTAACTTGAATGTGAAATCGGAATCGGATGAATCAATCGGAATCGGGTGAATTGGATCGGTAACTCGGATTTTATTGGCAAAATCATGTTTTGTACTAAAAGAATAGAAAAAAATTAGTAAATAAAATACTTTTGATTAAAGAAAAGAACTTAATATATACAAGAAAAATAAAGGAAGAAAAGGAAACAAAAAAAAAGTGGAAAGCATGAAAAATTAATTCAAAAGCATATGCACAAATTGCAAAAAGCTGTTGAAATGGACGGGTCCAATGAAAACTGAAATGGAGAGGAGCTGGAAAAGGTGGAGGCTACTCTAAATTTTTCATTAAATGTTACAAGTGGCCCCATCTCTCCATGAGAGCTTTTCGTAGCTCCGCTCTACTACAGAAATGGTCATTGTACACGGACATAAACAGGGGAGCTACACGGATTTCCTGCCGTGTGGAGTGCGAGGGTGTATAATCCCTGAATAAATTATACATGGATATTTACCCGTGTGCAATTCCTGAGAGCTACACGGATCATTACATAAACAACCGTGTTCAATTCCTTGCCAAGTGATGCTCTCCAAAGCCGAGCTACACGGATTGTAACATAAACAGCCGTGTAGGATTACTCTGTTTACACGGCCTTTTTAGGTTAATATCCGTGTAGAAATAGTTATTATGCACGGCTTATTACTTGAACAACCGTGTCCAATTCCTTGCCAAGTGGCGCTCTCCAAAGCCGAGCTACACGAATTGGAACATAAACAGCCGTGTAGGATTACTCTGTCTACACGGCCTTTTTAGGTTAATATCCGTGTAGAAATAGTTATTCTGCACGGCTTATTACTTAAACAACTGTGTCCAATTACTTGCCAAGCGGCGCTCTCCAAAGCCGAGCTACACGGATTGGAACATAAACAGCCATGTAGGATTACTCTGTCTACACAGACTTTCTAGGTTAATATCCGTGTAGAAATAGTTATTCTGCACGGCTTATTACATAAACAACCGTGTCCAATTCCTTGCCAGTGGCGCTCGCCGAGCTGATTATTACATAAACATCCGTGTATGATTACTCTATCTACACGGACTTTTAGGTTAATATCCGTGTAGAAATAGTTATTCTATACGGCTTATTACATAAACAACCGTGTACAATTACTGGAGATCTATACACGGATATTTAACTAAACGGCCGTGTACGATCATGTTTCTGCACGGACATCTATCTAAATATCCGTGTAGAATAACTATTTCTACACGGATCATTACATAAGCAGCCGTGTAGCTGTCTTATATTTTTATTTGCTCTTTATTTGACTTTCTACACGGACTTTTGTGAAATATCTGTGTAGAATGGTAATATTTTTTTCAATTTTTATTTTATATTTTGGCTAGCCTCCAGTTTGCTAGCCATTAAAAATCAATGCCAAAACAGAGAATTTCCAATCAGAATACAACCCCTAAACAAAATTCATGTACACTAAATTATATCAAAAATTATACAAAAATTCATGTACACTAAATTATATCAAAAATTCATGCACACTAAATTATACAAATCCATAATCTGGTTTACAAAATTCCCGTTGAAACCACCTTGCCCACATACATCTAAAATAATCTATCTGGTCCTTGGAGTAATGCCCTGCCTGTTTCTTCGATTTATGCTACCAAAAATTCAAAATATGTAGGTTAGAAAAATACAATATAACAACTACATCTCTGTTTTGCTTTATAAAAATAAATATTTGTAATTATAACAATGCAACTAATAAAACAAATTTAGTAGAATAAAATATTAGAGGAAATCAATATTAATTATATGTACAAGTCAAGGCAAACATATGAATTACATTTAATATGAATTACATACCGGATATTGTGGCCAATTGAATTGTATGGATTCGACAAAGTGAAACATATAAATCATCGTGTAATAACCGCATTCCCAACCCTCCAACTGTTGCGGGCACTGAAATTTACATTTAGTGACCTATGTTAGAATGACAATAATTTTTTGAACAAAATATGAAATTATAAAATTATAGTGTGCTCACCGGCTGCCACCTCCAACTCAACTTATTTTTCTGCTTCGAATTCGTGCTTTGCATTCCTCCATCTTTAATATATTTCAGAAAAGCCCTTACAAAATTGGGTGAATGTAATTAGCAATTCCACAATTTGTTATATATAATTGGAAAAAAATTAAACCAGGTGAATTACTATTGCTTATCCTCTTATTTGAGTGCAGATCATTTTGGACTGCTGAGGAGTGATGTTTCCTGTAGGCTGTGAAGAATCTATGAAAAACACCAAATTTTCAAGTGGCACAATCACAATCAAACACCAGTGGCCCCTTTGGTGGTATGGCAGGAGAATAAATTTCTTCTTCTCCGAATGAGCCTTATGCATCGCTGAACACAAGTACTCGACAGTCTCTTCCGGATGATATTCCACCATCGTACCATTAGTTTTGCCGGGGTCCAAGAATGCACAGGAGTTCACCTTACCTTTCCCACAATCCACAGCATGTTTTCGGTGTAACATCCTGAAAAATCATCATTTCACATTAGAATATATATTTGAGTGCTATACACATGATATATATGATTTTTGGTCACTAACATGAGGAAAACGGTGAGGACTCCCACATCGAGCCATTTATCGCTTGACGAGGCATGTAGAAAGTCCTTGAATTCTTGGAAAGGCAGCAGGACCGTCCTGCCTTCGTGTAGAAGAATCTCGGGGGGGACAACGAATATTACTTCCTGCATAGAAACTGGTGCCTTAATCAGGCAGGCATGGAGATTTCGCAAATCCTCGGGCAAACGGCTAACCTCTTCTTCAGAGAGCCCCGTACGGTCTACCCGCGCAGCCACTGGCGCATCAGGAGATTCTTGCGCATCAGCCCCGACGACTACTTCCAAGCCTTGCCGTACCGGTGACAAAGCTTTGTCCGCAGCGTTGGAAACGCCTCTTCGGGTCTGTATCAAATTTTGAACTTTTTTTCAAGTATTTCAAAATAATGATTTGAATGTAACATAAGATATCCGTGTTTTATTTAGAGATTACCTGATCCAAAATAATCTGACACTTGGGCCATTGGACAATCTTTGCACGGGCATCATCAAGCACCAGCATGTCGTCGGTAGTGACAGAAAGAGGTATGCGGGCAGCCCATTCGGTCATGATCATGTCAACCGTTACGGGGAGATGGTTGGGCCTTAGCTGATAACCGGCTGGGGGATGTACAATGCCCTTAGCAAGGGTCAGAGGAGTTTTATCGTGCCACATGACGAGGTCGCATGCTGTGGCATCCTGCAATAATTATCAGCAATTAGTTAATGAACAAGTCAAAATTACGGGTAGATTATGAACAAGTAGTGATTACCTGTAGATTGTCCAACACGCCCAGCACTTCGGTCCCGGATGCTTGACTGCTTCGTTGAAATCCCGGTGAAACGGGAGGTTGTTGCTCGGATTGCTGCGTAAGAGATGTAATTTGGTTCATCCACCTTGATTCCATCTCAGCCATCCTTCCATCGTACTCCATTCTAATCTCCTCGCATACCTCCTGGCATACCTACGCCAACCTTGATTCCATCTCGTCCGTGCTAACTTTGGCACGCGGTCTTCTTTTTGGTTTTGGTCCGTCGTATACATCCTTCCAGCCACTGTAGACCGAGACACCCCTAACTCGACCCGTGTGTTCTTTACTCCCGAGCACTGCGGACAAGGAATCATCCACTCTTTCGACAGTCAGGGAGCCCGAATTTACCTCCTCCTCCACATCCAACTGTTAATAAAAAAAATTAGTTATAGCAAAAGAGAAAGTAATGTACACAAAGTTACAACAAAGACTCTTACCATTTTCTGAGCCACGGGTTGCACGTCATCTGGGAGTACTATCCTCCCATAAGCTGTTACCTCGGATCTTCCCATGAGCTAGTGTTGGCCCCTAGGATTTTGGATCCTAACCACAGGTGAGTCAGGATCTTTATTTTTGTCCAATACTGCCGCCCATTCGGCCCACTTACCCTCGTAACCACCTGACCCTAATTTGTGCGGGTACTTGTTCAATTTCGCGATCCTCCTGCCCTCGTCACTTTTTATCTTCACACATCAAGGTAAATCAATTAGCTAGTTTAAGGAAGATAAGTACATATCGAAAAAGAACAAAGACTAAGTTGGCTAAATTTATATACCTTGAACTCTGCTGTGGACTTCAAAGCTTGAAACTCCTCCCAGTCCTCTTGTTTCAGCCATTTATAGTAGCCTACCGGATTTCTCCCTTTCTCCATGAAATCTGTCTTCAACGTGCTCTTGAATTGCTTTCAACCTTCATTCATTTTCCTCAAAGTATTTTTCTTTTTCGCGGACTTTGGGTCGTCATCCTGGATGTTCCAATGAGCCTGCATGATTGACAACAAAATTACTGCATGTAAGTTCATTCAAGTTTTCAGGTCAGGTATAGACATATATAACTTGCAGGAAGACAACTACATGATGCCTAGCAATTTGAAAAAGTTATTATTTACTTATAAAAGCAAATTCCAAATATGCTAAGGTTAAGACATGCTAGAAAACTTGTATCGAACAAAAAAAGAAATAACAAACAGAGAGAGAATACGAAAAAAGAATATATAATGCATGTACAGTTTTATATATTTTTTCAATTACTAAATGGTCCTGAAAAATATAACTCAAGAGATTAAAGAAAGAACTACACATGAAGGTTGGTGGGTGTTCCAATCAAGGATAACGCAGCCATCGTTCCAGTCAAACGACTTAACCAATTACCGATCATGAGCAATAATAAAAATAAGGTTTATAATTGTTAGGTACTTTACCTTCACAATGTTCCACCATTCGTTCTTATCTTTGTCATCGAATTTGTCCCACCTCTCAACCAAGATAGATGCCTTTTGCTTCACCAAATTGTTACACCAATTTGTGTACTCTGCCCTACGTGGACCCTTCGGACATCCGATTTTGCTGAACTCGATTTGCAAATCCTTCGCCTCTGAGGTCTTCGTGCACATTGTCGGACCTCTTTTCCTCCTTTCTTCCTGAGCCTGCGGCTCCTCTTCTTCCAATATCATATCTGCCTGCGGTTCCACTGTTTCCAATGTCATATCAACATTCTCACCTGACTGTGACATGGTTCTTTCTACAAAAAAGAAACATTATTACAAATGCTATGAATGTAAAATTTAGGTCTAACTTATGTGTTGTTGGGTCCTTTGTTCAATCATAGTGTTGGTTTTGCAATTTAGTCCCTGTAACATTAGGTTCTGTCCATATCACCAGAATAGGTCAGTTGAGGTAACTTTTCATTTAACCAAAATACAATCAGAGATAAGGGTTTTGATTTAACCAAGATACAGGGAGCATTGCAACTTAGAGAGAGAGAGAGAGAGAGAACCTTTCAAAGAGAGAACAACAACCGCGTGAGAGGAGCTTAGAGATTCAATTGGCGAGTTCAGAGGAGAGCGACAGAGGAGACCGAGCTAGCACCGAGAGAGAGAACGATGGCAGCACCACAGAAAGAGATAGGAGACTAGGGGATTTAAGTTTTAGGAGAGACGAGGGGATTTTGAAAAGATCGAGCGACAGAGACGAGGCGCGCATTTTATTTCGCGTAAACTAAATCTACACGGAAGAGAGCTACATGTTTAATTAAACACCCGTGTATAATTAGTTTACGCAAAATTATGAAATGTGCGCCTATATATGGTTTTTCTAGATTAATTTTTCAAATTCCAAATTTCATATTTTTCAAATTCCATATTTTTCAAAATGGAAAACTTAAAAATAAAAAAAAAACCTAATTTCAGTTTTATTTAGCTTGAAAACTATTTTATCCATGTATCTAACAGAACTTAATAATAAATGCAAATAAATATTTCAATTTCTACACGGACTTTTATATAAATAGCCGTGTAGAATTTTCTTTTTTTCCTAACAATTTTTTATCTTTTTTGGCTAGCCTCCATTTTTGCTAGCCAGTATTTTTCTATGTTTTCAGAAAGCAAAACAGATGACAATATCAATTTGCTAACAATAAAATGATATAAACAGCCGTGTAGAATTTTCTTTTTTTCCTAACAATTTTTTATCTTTTTTGGTTAGCCTCCATTCACTACTACAGAAATGGTCATTGTACACGGCACATTGTACACGGATTTGGCAATTTTATATAAAAACCGTGTAGAAGTTGTAATTTTTTGGATGCCTAAAATATCTGTATTGTTTCTACACGGATATTTACGAAAGATGAAGTGTAGAAAGACGTGAGAGAGCTACACGGACGTTTACCAGGAACTGTACACGGCTTATTGTTTAAATATCCGTGGAGAAAGCCTTGAGAGAGCTACACGGATTCTAAATTAAAGAACCGTGAAGATAGGCAAGAATTGTACACGGATAAATGTTTAAATGACCGTGTAGATAACATGTAGGAGCTACACGGATGTTTAATAAAGAGCCGTGTAGAAATGTCTAATTTGTACACGGTTTTTTGTTTAAATGACAGAGTAGAAAGCCTTGAGCGAGCTACACGGACGTTTAATAAAGAGCTGTGTAGAAATGATATTTTAGGTTTTTTGTTATATAAAAGGCCTTCTCCCCAGCGCCGTTTTGATCAATTTATACTCTCCCCTCTCACAGTTAACAATTGGGTTGAGATGTAGGTTTATCAATTGTTTCAGATCGCAAAATTAGATCGATATGAGCTACTGTTTTGGGAGCTCACATATGAGTGATCTGGTATAATTGATAACCTACATCTCGAATTCCCATGCGAAGTGCTTCATTTCCCCAATTTTTTCGAGATGTTATAACTGGACGCCGGATCTGAGATATTGGAAGTTAATTTGTATTTCTCCTCTATATCTTGCTAAGGTGTTTAGTTTAGGACATATAACCAAAAGGCTACTTAGATTAATGTAACTAGTAGTCCTTACTTTGGTTACATTAACCTAGCTAGGTAGTCTTTTGGTTAGTTCCTTGCATGTCCTAACTAATTCGGGCAAGCAAGATCCAGAGGAGAAATTATCTCTATTTTTCCGATCAATTTTACTGGACGAAGAGTTGGCCGGTAAGAGTTGGGTGAAAGACCTTCAGAAAGAGGTGAATGTGACCCGGATGAAGAGGTGAATGTGACCTTCAGAGCCGGGTGAAGAGTCGAATGAAGTCGGAGATCATCCGACTCTTCATTCGTCTCTTCATCCGGCTCTGAAGGTCCTTCATCGACCTCTTCCATTTTTTTTGAAGGTCCTTCATCTAACTTTTAACTCAACTCTTTAGTAAAACATATCTTCATATCACCCCTCTGTAAACCCTACCGGCACCAAAAGGAAAGAACCACCCTATTCTACTCCTTAATGGAAATGTTTAGTTTACAATATGACTTTTTATTCCAACTTTTGTAATGCTTTAATTTTGTATAATTTAGGGTACATGAATTTTTAGTTTAAATGTCTTCCTCTGTGTTGGAAATTGTTTGTTCTGAAAAACATAGGGAAAAAAACTAGCTGACAGCCAAAAAAAAAAAAAAAAAAAACAATGCTACACGGACGTTTAATAAAGAGCCGTGTAGAAACGAGAAATAGTACACGGATTTTTGTTTAATTAACAGTGTAGAAAAATAATTTACACGGCTGTTTATATAAAAGTCTGTGTGTCTTTCTACACGGATTTATAGCTAAATATCCGTGAAAACAAAGATACTTGCTTGAAATAATGGAAGGCTAAACCAAAAAAAAAAAAAAAAAATTAGGAAAAAAAAAGAATTTTAAATGTCCGTGAAGAAAGTTTATCTTTTTATATTACACACGGCTGTTTATATAAATGTCCGTGTATAAAGGTTATCTTTTATAAACGGCTACATATGTAAAAGTCCGTGTAGCTCTCGTAATGCTTTTTTTACACGGATGTATAGATTATCATCCGTGTAGAAAGGTTATTTTAGGGTTTGGAACTATATAAAAGGCCTTCTTCCGGCGCCGTTTTGATCAATTAATACTTCTCTCTCTCTCTCTGTATTGAATTGGTTTGATTTCTGCGCACAAGGAACGAGGCCGGATCTGAGATATAGCTTGGAAGTTAATTCGCATTCTCCTCTCTATTGCCAAGGTTAGTCATACATATATATATTTCCCTCTTCTTTATCTAATTTTCTGTTACTGATTAATATTGCTTAATTATTTCTGTCAATTATTATTTAATGCATGCGTGCTTGATTTGTTAAGATAATGTAAATAATTAGTGTATTGTGGTCCAATAACCGACCTACTGATGCTTTTAGGTCCATGCCCGTTCAAAATTAATCCAATAGGGATTAATTTTGGATAGTCCCCCGTTTGGGACTGCTCTTTGAATATTGTTTCTCATTTAGGATGTGAACACGTATTAGCGGGATTTAATTAGTATTTGAGGAAAGTTCGACAGTATTTCTCCTTATTGCTCCTACGAGTATGTGGTTTTTACGCATGCTTGGGGAGTTAAGGAGAAATGCTGTCGAATTTTTCTCAAATACTAATTAAATCCCGCTAATATGTGTTCACATATGAGGCATAATATTCAAAGAGTGGGTTAGGATTGTAAACCGGCCCTTTATAAGCCAAGAATTTGGAACAATATATATGCTGACCACCATATATGTTTAATTGGAATTTTTTTTTTTTACTTTAATTTACAGATGGATCAAAGTTGGATGTACGAATTGCGACGTGATAGTGCAGAATACTTGGCTCGCGTTGATGAGTTCCTAAAATTTGCTGAGAGTTATAAAGTGGACACAAAAGATAACGACATCTTGTGTCCTTGTAGAGATTGTAAAAATTATATAAGATTTGGGGATTCGGAAGAAATTAGAGCTCATTTGATTTGTCGGGGATTTAAGAAAAAATATACATGTTGGTTTATGCATGGTGAGAAAATTGGGGAATGTAGTGGAACCAATAGAAATTTTGTTTTGGACGAGAATGATGATAATGTAGAAACTGTTGATAATTTTGAATTTGAATGCAACGATGATTTTGAGAATGTCGAAAATTTTGATAATGCTGGGCTTGATTGCAACGAGGATGATGAGGTGGAGATTGATGAAAATGCAGAATACAATTTTACTGAGAATCTAGAGGACATGTTACGTGATGTGGAAGATGAAATTAGTGATAAAAATTTTAAAAAATTTCAGTATCTGTCTAATGAATCTAAAAAGCCGTTATACCCCGGGTGTACCAAATTTACAAAACTATCAGCTGTGTTGAAATTATTGAACTTAAAAGCAGACAACGGTTGGAGCGATAAGAGTTTCACGTCCTTATTAAAGCTTTTACGAGAGATGCTCTCAGATAACAACGAGTTACCCTGTACAATATATCAGGCGAAGAAGTTGATCTGTCCAATGGGTTTGAAGATTGAAAAAATACATGCATGTCCGAATGATTGTGTATTGTACCGTGGCGAGTACGAGGCCATGCATGTTTGTCCTAAATGCGGTGTTTCACGGTATAAACACAAGGACCAAGACACTGACGATTGTGATGGAGGAAAAAAGGCAAGGCCTCCGGCTAAGGCGGTGTGGTATTTCCCGATAATACCGAGATTCAGACGGTTATTTGCAAATCCCAAAGATGCAAAATTGTTGCGTTGGCATGAAGAAGAGCGCAAAAGAGATGGTAAACTAAGACACCCTGCTGATTCAATTCAATGGAGAAACATTGATAGACATTTCGAAGGATTTGGTGGCGAATCACGAAACCTTAAGTTAGGGGTGAGCACAGACGGAATGAGTCCGTTTGGAAGCATGAGCAGTCAGCACAGCACTTGGCCAGTTCTTATATGCATCTACAATCTTCCTCCTTGGTTGTGCATGAAACGCAGGTACATAATGATGTCATTACTAATCCAAGGACCCAGACAACCCGGAAATGACATAGATGTGTATCTCGCACCATTAATTGAGGACCTCCAGAAATTGTGGAGGGATGGCGTCCGGGTGTGGGATGCGTACGGCAAAGAGCAATTTAATTTGCGGGCCATGGTATTCTGCACCACAAATGATTTCCCCGCGTACTGGAATTTATCAGGTTACACTTGTAAAGGAGCAAAGGCGTGCCCCATCTGTGAAGATGACACGCAGGTGCTGAGGTTGAAAAATTGTAAAAAGAATGTTTTTATGGGGCACCGTAGGTTTCTTCCTGTTAATCACCCATACCGTAAGAAGAAGAAGGTATTCAACGGGAAAATTGAGCTTGGAGTGGCATGTCGTCCGTTAGATGGGAAGAATGTCTTCATGCAGGTTAAAAACATTGCTGTTGTTTTTGGAAAACGTGCCAAACCACCACTGAAAGATATTTGGAAAAAGAAGTCCATATTTTGGGAGCTACCATACTGGGAATATTTAGAAGTGAGACATTGCCTAGATGTCATGCATGTTGAAAAAAATGTCTGTGACAGTTTGATTGGCACATTATTGAACATTTCGGGGAAGACGAAAGACGGTCTTAAAGTTCGAGAAGACATGAAATTAATGGGAATACGACCCGAGCTTACACTGCAGGATAAAGGAAAGCAAAAGGCATACCTCCCTCCCGCAATGTGCACAATGTCGAAGATCGAGAAAATGAGCTTTTGTAAGTGCCTTCATAGTATTAAAGTCCCATCAGGGTATTCTTCGAATATTAAGAAGCTGGTGTCGATGAAGGACCTGAAATTGATTGGTCCGAAATCCCACGACTGTCATGTTTTAATGACACATATGATTCCTGTTGCAATTAGGGGAATTTTACCGAAGCCCGTGCGGCAAACCATTACGAAGCTTTGTTTTTTCTTCAATGCAATTAATTCCAAAGTGATAGACCCGCTCAAATTGGACGCTTTGCAGAAGGAGGTCGTCGTTACCCTTTGCCATCTTGAGATGTATTTTCCGCCATCTTTTTTCGATGTTATAGTTCACCTTGTTGTTCATCTCGTGAGGGAAATTCAGATCTGTGGTCCCGCGTTCCTGCGGTATATGTATCCATTCGAGAGATTCATGGGTATTTTGAAAAGTTACGTAAGGAACCGACATCGTCCCGAAGGTAGCATTGTGGAAGGATATTCCACAGAAGAGGTAATTGAGTTTTGCACCAACTACATGACCGGTGTGGGTCCTATTGGCGTTCCAAAATCTCGATACGAGGGAAGGCTACAAGGAGTAGGGACAATAGGGTTGAAAGCCATAGTTGCTGATAACGATGACCTGCGAAAGGCACATTTTATTGTACTGCAGCACATGACTGATGTTGCTCCATATATAGATGAGCACATGACGATCCTTCGACAACAGAACTACACGAGAAGTCAGAAGTGGCTTACTGACGAGCATAACCGTTCTTTTATAGGATGGATGAAAGACAGAGTGAAATCACACCCCGAAATGTCCCCCCGTAAATGAAACTGTTAGATTGCTGGGCGAAGGACCCCAAATGGTTGTTAGAACATTCCAAGGATACGAGATTAACGGATATACATTTTACACTAAATTACAGTGTGATAAGAGCACGATGCAAAATAGTGGGGTGACGTTGGTGGCGACGTCCCAAGAATTCAGTAGATCGGGGGATGCCCGGCCTGTAATAGCTTCAAAGTCTTATTACGGCGTTATTGAAGAAATTTGGGAGCTCGTTTACAATCCTCACCTTAGCATTCCCTTGTTTCGGTGCCAATGGGTCGAAGACCGGGGTGTTAAAGTTGATAACGACGGGTTCACCCTCGTTGATTTTGACAAAGTCGGGTATGTGGATGATCCGTTCATACTTGCCAAGCAAGCCACCCAAGTCTTTTATGTCACTGACCCGAGTGATGATAGGTGGAGTGTCGTCCTATCCGGAAAAAGAAGGATTGTTGGGGTAGAAAACGTCACCGACGAAGAAGAGTACGACCAATTCGAAGAGATACCTCAATTTTGTACCGATGTGCAAGCTGAGATAGCAACAATTGCAGAACAAGACGAAGCAAATTACATGAGATCTAACCACAATGAAGGATTATGGAAAGATGTTCAAACAGTGGAAAAAAAGAGAAAAAGGAAAAAAAATCCAATGTATAATATTTACTCCTTTTAAACTTGAAAATTTTAATATTTCTTATTTGGAAAAAAAAAATTCAATGCATAATATATATTTCTTTTATAATATTTCAGAGAGCCCAATGAAGCTAAAGACTCAAGGCCGGTTTATCTCTGGATATTTCTGTCTCATTGTAATGTTTTTATTTCGTTTCTAATATTTCTTTTTTGCATCAGGAGCAAGAACCAGATAGATTATTTTAGATATGCGGGCAGAGTGGTTTCAACAGTAATTTTTGTAAACTAGAAATATGGATTTGTATAATTTAGTGTAGGTTTTTTTGTATTAATTTTTTATATAATCTAGACATGAATTTTTGTATAATTTCTGATATAATTTAATTAGTACGTGAAATTTATATTTTATTTGTTTAAATAAAAAACACCCATCTTTCTAAGAATAATTTTTAATTTCATTAGAAATTCAAAGGGAGCAACACGGACATTTAATTAAACATCCGTGTACAAATACATTTATACGTTTCATAAAATGTCTGTGTAGAAATTCAAAGGGAGCTACACGGATATTTCATTACACATCCGTGTAGGAAGGTATTTTTTCCCCTAAAATTATTCTCAGAGAAAAAGTAATCGAAACGGGGGAGTGATTATTTGAATTCGTTTTCGTCTTTTCAGAATTAAAAAGATAAGGCAACTTCTCGAATTAAACGTTTTAACTTAAAATTGGACACGGACGTTTAACTAAAAATCCGTGTAAGAAAAGTTTTCTCCACGGTCGTTTAATTTTCAATAGTTTTTTGGCCTTCTAAGAAACGTACACGGGCGTTTAATGAATAATCCGTGTACAAAAGGTTTTCTACACGGATATTTAATTAAACGCCCGTGTAGAAATTGAAATATTCAAATTACATTATTCTTGAAAATACTTTACTTGAACAACAGGGACTAAATTGCATGTTATTTTGAAATAATTACTTGAACAGAAGGTATTTTTTTTCCGAAAAATTATTCTATGGTTGTTTTATAAATTTGTAAACCCAGATAAGGTCATATCAAGTAAAGTGTTCATTTATGTTTTCAAATCGGATTATTTAGAGAGCATTAGGCATTCTATGATATTATTTAGACAGATTATTTAAGTTAATTTTAAATAATTTACTTTTTAGTGATTACCCATGAATTAATTATTTGTTGGTTGTTTTGTACTGCTAATTCATATCTATAACAGTATTTATTTAGATAGCATGAAGTATTTAACAAAATAGTTAAACGGAAAGAAAACAAAATGCTGATTAAATTAAGAACAAAAATATATTACATCAAAACAAAACGAAAAAAAAAGCTAACTTAATTAAACACTCCTTCACTGGCCTGGCTGGATTGCTCCTTGGCCTGACCCCCTCCTTTTAATCTAGGGTCTCTTTGGCTTGATCCAGGGATTGCCCCTCCTTTTGTAGGGCTTTGGTGGTGGGTGCTCCCTTGGGCTTCGCCGTGGCACGTCATTTGAGGGCGGCCATGGCCATGTCCTCCTGTAGTTGGGAGGAGGCATTTCATAGCCGGGAGGGACTTCTAATTTCACGGGAGCATCTTCGGGAGGGACATAGCCGGGGGGCCATGGCCATGGCACATTTGCGTCTTCTTCCGGTGGCACCGAAGCGGCCATTTCTTCTTCCAAATTCTCAGAGAAAAGTAATCGAAAAGGGGAAGTTTCTCAGATTATATTGAATTTTGAAGTCGTTTCGTCTTCTTAATTAAAAAGATAAGGCAACTTCTCGAATTCCGTGTACAAAAGGCTTTTGAAGGTCGTTTAATTTTGAATTTCGTCTTATAAGAATCATACACGGTCGTTTAATTAAAAATACGTGTACAAATGGCTTTTAACACGGCCGTTTAATTTTCAAGAGTTGTTTCGCCTTATAAGCAACGTACACGGGTGTTTAATAAAACATCCATGTACAAAATGTTTTCTACACAGATATTTATTTAAACGCCCGTGTAGAAATTGAAATATTTATTTGCATTTATTATTAAGTTCTGCTAGATACTCGAATATATAAAATAGTTTTCAAGCTAAATAAAACTGAAATCAGGTTCCTTTTTATTTTTAAGTTTTCCATTTTGAAAAATATGGAATTTGAAAAAATTAATCTAGAACACCATATGTAGGCGCGCATTTCACAATTTCACGTAAACTAATTATACACGGGTGTTTAATTAAACGTGTAGCTCTCTTATAAATACGTGTACAAAAGGCTTTAAAACACGGCCGTTTAATTTTCAAGAGTTGTTTCGCCTTATAAGCAACGTACACGGGCTTTTAATAAAAACTCCGTGTACAAAATGTTTTCTACATGGATATTTAATTAAACGCCCGTGTAGAAATTGAAATATTTATTTGCATTTATTATAAAGTTCTGCTAGATACTCGAAGATATAAAATAATTTTCAAGCTAAATAAAACTGAAATCAGGTTCCTTTTTATTTTTGAAGTTTTCCATTTTGAAAAATATGGAATTTGAAAAATATGAAACTTTGGAATTTGAAAAAATTAATCTAGAAAACCATATGTAGGCGCGCATTTCATAATTTCGCGTAACCTAATTATACACGGGTGTTTAATTAAACGTGTAGCTCTCTTACGTTTCTACACGGGTGTTTATTTAAATGTCCGTGTATATTTAGTTTACGCGAAATAAAGTGCGCGCCTCGTCTCTGTCGCTCGATATCTTTTCAAAATCTCCTCGTCTCCCCTAAAACCTAAACCCCCTAGTCTCCTATCTCTTTCTGTGGTGCTGCCATCGTTCTCTCTCTCGGTGCTAGCTCAGTCTCCTCTGTCGGTCTCCTCTGAACTCGCCAATTGAATCTCTAAGCTCCTCTCGCGCGGTTGTTGTTCTCTCCTTGAAAGGCTCTCTCTCTCTCTCTCTAAGTTGCAATGCTCCCTGTATCTTGGTTAAATCAAAACCCTTATCTCTGATTGTATTTTGGTTAAGTGAAAAGTTTCCTCAACTGACCTATTCTGGTGACATGGACACCTAATTAATGTTACAGGGACTAAATTGCAAAACCAACACTATGATTGAACAAAGGACCCAACAACACATAAGTTAGACCTAAATTTTACATTTCATAGCATTTGTAATAATGTTTCTTTTTTGTAGAAAGAACCATGTCACAGCCAGGTGAGAATGCAGATATGATTTTGGAAACAGTGGAACCGCAGGTAGATATGATAGTGGAAGAAGAGGACCAGCAATCTCAGACAGAAAAGAGGAAAATAGGTCCGACAATGTGCACGAAGACCTCAGAGGCGAAGGATTTGCAAATCGAGTTCAACAAAACCGGATGTCCGAAGGGTCCACGTAGGGCAGAGTACACAAATTGGTGTAACAATTTGGTGAAGCAGAAGGCATCTATCTTGGTTGAGAGGTGGGACAAATTCGATGACGAAGATAAGAACGAATGGTGGAACATTGTGAAGGTAAAAAAAAAAAACTGTACATGCATTATATATTCATTTTTCGTATTCTGTTTGTTATTTCTTTTTTTGTTGGATACAAGTTTTCTAGCATGTCTTAACCTTTGGTATATTTCTAGGGGTGTAGGTGATAATTCTTGCTTTGTAGGACTATATCCCAAATTCTATCATTTAGCAGTTATACAGAGAAAAATTCAAAACCAAATATATATTACCTGCTGAATGAAATCAATGTAGTGTAGTGCACCATGCTTGAACTGGGTACCGCCACCAGGAAAGGTAAGGTAATCGCCAGACACCTTGACCCAATTCTGGTGCCCTACACTATTATCATGACAGATAGCAAAATCAGCAAAGAAATATCACTAACAAACTCAGCTAAATACAACACATTATTTCACTTTGATTTGGTCATAAAAGTTAGATTGCATGTAGGTAGTGACATAGGTTGTGCCCCAAAGTTTCCTAATATACAGAAAACAATTTGGTAGAGCAAGTGAAACACAAATTATTTTCAAGCTACTTATTCCCCGTACTTTGGTTAAGTGCAAGTTATATATGTCTATACCTGACCTGAAAACTTGAATGAACTTACATGCAGTAATTTTGTTGTCAATCATGCAGGCTCATTGGAACATCCAGGATGACGACCCAAAGTCCGCGAAAAAGAAAAAGACTCTGAGGAAAATGAATGAAGCTTGGAAGCAATTCAAGAGCACGTTGAAGACGGTTTTCATGGAGGAAGGGAGAAATCCGGTAGGCTACTATAAATGGCTGAAACAAGAGGACTGGGAGGCGTTTCAAGCTTTGAAGTCCACAGCAGAGTTCAAGGTATATAAATTCAGCCAACTTTGTCTCTGTTCTTTCTCGATATGTACTTATCTTCCTTAAACTAGCTAATTGATGTGCCTTGATGTGTGAAGATAAAAAGTGACGAGGGCAGGAGGATCGCGAAATTGAACAAGTACCCGCACAAATTAGGGTCAGGTGGTTACGAGGGTAAGTCGGCCGAATGGGCTAAGGTACTGGACCAAAACAAAGATTCTGACTCACCTGTGGTTAGGATCCAAAATCCTAGGGCCCAACACTGGCTCATGGGAAGATCTGAGGTAACCGCTGACGGGACGATAGTACTCCCAAGTGACGTGCAACCCGTGGCTCAGAAAATGGTAAGAGTCTTTGCGGTAACTTCGTGTACATTACTTTGTCTTTTGCTATAACTAATTTTTTTTTAACAGTTGGATGTGGAGGAGGTAAATTCGGGCTCCATGACTGTCGACAGAGTGGATGATTCCTTGTCCGCAGCGCTCGGGACTAAAGAACACACGGGTCGAGTTAGGGGTGTCTCGGTCTACTGTGGCTGGAAGGATGTATACAACGGACCAAAACCAAAAAGAAGACCGCGTGCCAAAGTTAGCACGGAAGAGATGGAATCAAGGTTGGCGCAGGTACGCCAGGAGGTATGCGAGGAGTTCAGAACGGAGTACGATGGAAGGATGGCTGAATTCGAATCAAGGTGGATCAACCAAATTACATCTCTTACGCAGCAATCCGAG
This sequence comes from Carex kokanica, assembly GCA_025461125.1. NCBI lineage: Eukaryota > Viridiplantae > Streptophyta > Magnoliopsida > Poales > Cyperaceae > Carex > Carex kokanica. The sequence continues at coordinate 167,774 of JAJGRX010000248.1, forward strand.
CAACAACCTCCCGTTTCGCCGGGATTTCGGCAAGCAGTTAAGCATCCGGGACCGAAGTTATGGGCGTGTTGGACAATCTACAGGTAATCACTACTTGTTCATAATCTACCCGTAATTGTGACTTGTTCATTAACTAATTTCTGATAATTATTGCAGGAGGCCACATCATGCGACCTCGTCATGTGGCACGACAAAACTCCTCTGACCCTTGCTAAGGGTATTGTACATCCTCCAGCCGGTTCTCAGCTAAGGCCCAACCACCTCCCCGTAACGGTTGACATGATTGTGGCCGAATGGGCTGCCCGCATACCTCTTCCTGTCCCTACCGACGGCATGGTGGTGCTTGATGATGCCCGTAGACAGATTGTCCAATGGCCCAAGTGTCAGATTATTTTGGATCATGTAATCTCTAAATAAAACACGGATATCTTATGTTACGTTCAAATGATTATTTTGAAATACTTGAAAAAAGGTTCAAAATCTGATACAGACCCGAAGAGGCGTTGGAAACGCTGCGGACGAAGTTTTGTCACCGGTACAGCAAGGCTTGGAAGTAGTAGTCGGGGCTGATGCGCAAGAATCTCCTGCTGCGCCAGCGGATGCGTGCGCCAGTAGACCGTACGGGACTCTCTGAAGAAGAGGTTAGCTGTTTGCCCGAGGATTTGCGGAATCTCCACGCCTGCCTGGTTAAGGCACCAGATTATATGGAGGACGTAATGTTCGATATCCCCCCCGAGGTTCTCCTACACGAAGGCAGGACGGTCGTGCTGCCTTTCAAAGAATTCAAGGACTTTCTACATGCCTCATCAAGCGATAAATGGCTCGATGTGGGAGTCGTCACCGTTTTACTCTTGTTAGTGACCAAAAAATCATATATATCATGTGTATAGCACTCAAATATATATTCTAATGTGAAATGATGATTTTTCAGGATGATACAACGAAAACAGTCTGTGGCTTGTGGGAAAGATAAGGTGAACTCCTGTGCATTCTTGGACCTCGCTTTTACTAGTGGTACGATGGTGCAATATCAGGAGAAAGATACTGTCCAGTACATGTGTTCAGCGATGCATAAGGCTCTTTCGGAGAATAAGAGATTTATTCTCGTGCCATACCACCAGAGGGGCCACTGGTGTTTGATTGTGATTGTGCCACTTGAGAATTTGGTTTTCCTCATGGATTCTTCACAGCCCGAACCGGGCGTCACTCCTCAGGACTCCAAAATGATCTGCATTCCAATAAGAAAGTAAGCAATAGTAATTCACTTGGTTTGATTTTTTCCCAATTACATATAACAAATTGTGGAATTGCTAATTACATTCACTCAATTTTGTAAGGGCTTTTCTGCAATATCTTAAAGATGGAGGAATGCAAAGCACGAATCCGAAGCATAAAAATAAGTTGTGTTTCAGGTGGCAGCCGGTGAGCACATGCACTATAATTTTTATAATTTCATATTTTTTGTTCAAAAATTAATTGTCATTCTAACATAGGCCGCTAAATGAAAATTTCAGTGCCCGCAACAGTTTCAGGGTTGGGAATGCGGTTATTACACGATGATTTTTATGTATCACTTTGTTGAACGCTTACAATTCGATTGGCCAAAATATCCGGTATGTAATTCATATGTTTGCCTTGACTTGTCCATATAATTAATATTGATTTCCTCTAATATTTTATTCTACTAAATTTGTTTTATTAGTTGCATTGTTATAATTACAATATTTATTTTTATAAAGCAAAACAGAGATGCAGTTGTTATATTGTATTTTTCTAATAACCTACATATTTTGAATTTTTGGCAGCATAAATCGAACAAAAAGGCAGGGCATTACAGCAACGAAGATATAGATTATTTTAGATGTATGTGGGCAAAGTGGTTTCAAAATGAATTTTGTAAACCAGAATATGGATTTGTATAATTTAGTGTGCATGAATTTTTGATATATTTAGTGTACATGAATTTTGTTTAGGGGTTGTATTCTGATATATTGGAAATTCTTTGTTTGGAATTGATTTTTAATGGCTAGCAAACTGGAGACTAGCCAAAACATAAAATAAAAATTGAAAAAAAATATAACCATTCTACACGGATTTTTCACATAAGTCCGTGTGGAAAGCCAAATAAAGAGCAATAAAAATATAAGATAGGTACATGGCTGCTTATGTAATGATCCGTGTAGAAATAGTTATTCTACACGGATATTTTGATAGACATCCGTGCAGGAAAATGATCGTACACGGCCTTTTAGTTAAATATCCGTGTATAGATCTCCACTAATGTACACAGTTGTTTATGTAATGAGCCGTGCAGAATAACTATGTCTACACGGATATTAACCTAAAAGTCCTTGTAGACAGAGAAATCGTACACGGCTGTTTATGTTCCAATCCGTGTACCTCTGCTTTGGAGAGCGCCACTTGGCAAGGAATTGGACACGGTTGTTTATGTAGTGATCCGTGTAGCTCGGCTTTGGAGAGCGCCACTTGGCAAGGAATTGGACACGGTTGTTTATGTAGTGATCCGTGTAGCTCGGCTTTGGAGAGCGCCACTTGGCAAGGAATTGGACACGGTTAATTATGTAATGATCCGTGTAGCTCGGGTTTGGAGAACGCCACTTGGCAAGGAATTGACCACGGTTGTTTATGTAATGATCCGTGTAGCTCTCAGGAATTGCACACGGTTAAATATCCGTGTATAATTTATTCAGGGGATTATACACCCTCGCACTCCACACGGCAGGAAATCCGTGTAGCTCCCCTGTTTATGTCCGTGTACAATGACCATTTCTATAGTAGTGATTTTTGTTAGCCAGTATTTTTCTATGTTTTCAGAAAGCAAAACAGATGACAATATCAATTTGCTAACAATAAAATGATATAAACAGCCGTGTAGAATTCTTTTTTTTTTCCTAATTATTTTTTATTTTTTTTGGCTAGCCTCCATTTTTGCTAGCCAGTATTTTCTTTGTTTTCAGTTAGCAAAACAGTGTAAGATGAAAATATCAATTGCTAAACAAATAAAATGAAAAGTGCCAGTAGGCGTTTACATAGGGTAATATGGAGATACATGTTTACAGAGGGTAATATGAAGATACATGTTTTAACAGTAGGCCTTTGTCAGAATCTTCGTATTTCTCCTCTGGATCTTGCTTGCCCAAATTAGTTTAGGACATGCAAGGAACTAACCAAAAGACTACTTAGGTTAATGTAACCAAAGTAAGGATTACTTTAGTTACATTAACCTAAGTAGCATTTTGGTTAGTTTCATATGTCCTAAACTAAACACCTTAGCAAGATCTAGAGGAGAAATACAAATGAACTTCCAAGATCTCAGATCCGGCCTCCAGTTATAACATTTATCATCATATTACCCTCCAAAAACACTGTAGCGCAGAAATCAGACCAATTAATTGGGGAAATGAAGCACTTCGCATGGGAATTCGAGATGTAGGTTATCAATTATATCGGACCGCTCATATGTGAGCTCCCAAAACAGTTATCAATTATATATGTGAGCTCATATTGATATAATTTGCAATCCGAAACAATTGATAAACCTACATCTCAACCCAATTGTTAACTGTGAGAAGGAAAGTATAAATTGATCAAAACGGCGCTGGGGAGAAGGCCTTTTATATAACCAAAAACCTAAAATAACCTTTCTACACAGCTCTTTATTAAACGTCCGTGTAGCTCTCTCAAGGCTTTCTACTCTGTTAATTAAACAAAAAACCGTGTACAATTTCGACCTTTCTACACGGCTCTTTATTAAACATCCGTGTAGCTCCCACAGGTTATCTACACTGTCATTTAAACATTTATCTGTGTACAATTCTTGCCTTTCTTCACGGTTCTTTAATTAAGTATCCGTGTAGCTCTCTCAAGGCTTTCTCCACTGTTATTTAAACAATAAGCCGTGTACATTTCCTGGTAAACGTCCGTGTAGCTCTCTCACGTCTTTCTACACTGCTTCTTTAATAAATATCCATGTAGAGATCTTACAGATATTTCAGGCATCCAAAAAATTACAACTTCTACACGGTTTTTATATAAAATTGCCAAATCCGTGTACAATGTGCCGTGTACAATGACCATTTCTGTAGTAGTGCCGGGTTCACTATGGACCATATGATTATTCTATTTGTATACTTAACAGACTAGTAGACCAAATCTATTTAGGTGAATCCATTTTCTTTTCTCCTCCACAGCTCCTTGGGTTAGAATCTGCGATTATTCTCAACAGAATAAGGACCCTGCTATCCCTTTTTCTCTCTATCTCTCTCTTCAAAGAGGAGGAGAGAGAAAGAGGAGAGAGATAGAGAGGATAACAGGAAATAGCAGGGAGTTTGGATAACAGCAGATTTCATTCCCAGCTGTCATTATTTCCCTTTATCTATCTTCTTTTACAAAGATTTCTATACCAATAAAAAATTCTCATGGTAGAACAATTAATGCAAAATTAATTTTCATCTCAATTATTCTAGATAATTTTTTACTTTCGCTTTGTTATGCTTCAAGTCAAGGTAAATGAGGAGAGCGGATGAAAAGATGAATGATATGACATTTGCTAAAAGATTAGATTTCATTTATTTTTGCCAAGTAATTCAATAATTAAAACGGACTAGCTTTTAGTATAGCTCTACCAACAATTTATTTTTGCCAAGTAATTTCATTTATTTAATAATTCAATAATTTAGGTATCTAAATTAGATAGCATAAATTAATTAAATAATCTAAAAAAATACAGTTCAAAAGACATAAAATTCACTTTTATTATAATTAATAATAGAAATTAAACAAATTAAATAAAAAATTTTGAATGAAGATTGGGAACGAGTGAATGATATAATTAAAACAATTAACTACACTCTAATTAAATTAAATCGGGTGGAATAGAAGGTGGGATGCCCGCACGTGCACGACATGTGGTTAGTCCTTCATTTACGTGCCATTCGGGGAGGAAAATAATTCTCATACTTTTCATTTACGTGCCATTCGGGGAGGAAAATATGGTATATATTTTGCCAACAACCCCTGTTTAGTTAAGTCCTTTTATTTTCAAACAGCGACATAAGTACTTATACTTAATTAAAAGCGGGGCCCAACCACAGTGCTTCTCTTTTTAATTTTTTCTGCCCGAGCTTCTACCCGCATTGCCCATGATATCTTCTTCTCCAATCCGAGATTTGACCAAGTCAAAATCAATAATTTCGCCCCCAAATCCTTACTCCATCCGCTTTCTCTCCGTCTCCTCCATTTCCCTCTTCTCATAGACGCATCATAGGCTCACATCGTGAGAATCAGTCCGATTTGGACAAAAACTCAGCTGATTCCAGTCCGATTAACTAATTTGGCCGATTTTCGCAGCAAAACTCGCCCACCGCGTAACTCGGTCAAAAATTGGCTCAGCCTGGTCCGATTCCAGTCCGACTCGGCCGATTCCGGTCTGACTCGGCCGATTTTGCCTTCTATGCACTAAACCCTAAAATAAGTTTGACTTGGCCCAAAGTTTGACTTGGTCCAAACTTAATATTATGGGGGAATTTCATGTATATCGCTCAAAAGTTTCAATATTACGTATTTATTCCTCCAAAATCAATAATTACAAATTTATCCTTGAAAATTGTACAAACTCACATATTTGTCCAATCTAAGTCTATAACATATAAGAATATGTTAACCATTATGCCTTTTCGTTTATGTTACTTTAGTCTACCTGAGTTCTCTTCTTTTTAAGACGCCGAACCTCCCGTTTCTTTCTCCAAACGTTCCAAATCACACATTTCTCCCCGCCTTCTCTTGTGGCCTCCCCTCTCACATATTTCTGCCACCCCTCGCTTCAATTTTCCCATCTTTGTTTGAAGAGAGAGACGGGAGTTTTGGCGTCTTAGAGAGAAGAGAACTCATGCGGACTAAAAAGACAGAAACGAAAGGCATAATGGTCAATATATTATTAATTAATATTGTAAAAATTAATTTTTAAATTTTAAAAAATATTATTTAATTATTTTTGGAGGTATTTGATATGTTATAGAGTTAGATTGAACAAATATGTGAGTTTCTACAATTTTCAAGAATAAATATATAATTACTGATTTTAGAGGGATATATATGTAATATTGAAACTTTTGAGAGATATACATGAAATTCCCCCTAATATTAACAACCATTCCGACACAAATTGCTCTATCGAAAGAGCAAATGTCCTCCTGTTTTCAACCCCAAAAGTCACAAACATGGCCTCTAATTCTAATTCATCTCCACAAAGCTCCTTGCGCCTGTTTCTCCTCTTCTTTGCAACAATCTTTCAGCTTGCTACTTCGGTCTTGTTCAAGTGCTCTGACTCAAACTTCACGAGGAACAGTACCTACCAATCTAATCGCAACCAACTACTCTCTAACCTTTCTTCGGCTGGATGGCCCACCGGCTTCTCCCTTCAAATCCTTGGAGAAAGCCCTGACCAAGTTTTCGGCCGTGCACTATGCCTCGTCGCATATAATTCTTCTGACTGCCAAACATGCCTCCTATTTGCGGTAGAAGCAATAAAAACCAAATGCTCACTTAGCATAAGAGCTGGTTTATGGCATGATAAATGCTTCCTCCGGTACTCTGATACCAACTCCACCACCTCTGATGAAAATTCATGGTATCAGATACTCTACAGCACAGCTAGCATCGCAAATCCCGACAAATTTGAAGATGTGTACAGCAATCTGATGGGTAGCCTTGCAGATAGAGCAGCTAATTCCACAAATTTTTTCAAGGTTGATACAGCAAAATATACTGGAAGTATCACAATGTATGGACTGGTACAATGTATTCAAGACATTTCGCCAGACGATTGCTATACATGCCTACAGCATTATATCGGCCAGTTCCAAGCCGCTGCATGGGGGAAGCAGGGTGGGGTCATATTAGGCTTCCAATGTTTCATGCGTAGGGAGATCTATCGATATTTTAATCTTTCTCTCATCGATGCAAAGAAAAGTACAGGTATGCACAATTATAATTAATGAACTAGTGTAAATTTCTTCTCCTGTGCGCCAATAACCAGCGTAGGAACTTAACCGCGAGTATGGAACAGTTTGAATAGTCACTACTCACTCATTATTCGTTAGGCAATTAGTTAGTGAACAACATTTTCTATACCGCGTTTAGTAGTGACTATTCAAACTAATTAATTGCCTAACGAATAATGAGCGAGTATGTGACTATTCAAACTGTTCCATACTTTCGGTTACGTTCCTATGTGGACCGTACATTTGTACCTTTGTACCTTTGACTATACAACAGGTGACTATTCAAACTGTTCTATACGGCGTTTGTGGACCGTACCTTTGTACCTTTGTATAGTCACATTTTCTAACCGCGTTTAGTAGTGACTATTCAAACTAGTGCAAATGTCACCTGTTGTATGTTTGTGGACCGTTCCTTTCTTCTTCATGCTCAGTGTTATGCATGTGTAAGTCTAAATTAATTATTGTTTTGTATACAACGAAGAAATTAAAATTGACTGTTCAACGAAGAAGATAAAATCGACTGTTCAAAGAAGAAAACAAGTTGTTTAGTCACAGCAACTCCCAAGTGGAGGTTAGATATTTGGTTGATGTAGCCATGTGGGACATCTGGTTGAATGAGCGAGGATGTCTAATTAATTTCAAGCAAGACTTTAGTAGTCAAGTCAACAATGTCCCCATCAATCAATTAAATTATTGTGGAAAATCAAGACGCATGAAACAAATACTAAATTCAGGGAATTGACTGGAAGCCTTACTTTCAGATAAGGCCTAAGATCAAATTAGCTAACAACAAATAATAAGCTGGAATAATCTTTCTTTCAAATTATACAATAGCTCACAGCAATCTGTTTTTAATAACCATGATTGCTGACTAGTTAGTACAAAAAAATAATGGGTAGAATTATCATTATCATCAGCTATATCGATTACCCAGATAGGACTAGTGTTTAGAAATAAATATATTTAGCACTTTAAAGATTGGGAAAATTGGTTATTTGCCACTCCAAAATCTTCAAATTATCAAAATACCATCCCGAATTTTGAAATTGTAAAAATATCACTCTAAACTTTATTAATTCCTAATTTTGTCATTTATACCGTATTAGTGTTGTTAAAAAAAAAAAATTCGGACTAAAATACCCTTTCTGAGAAGGGTTTCACTCTCCAGTCTCCATCAAAGGGTTTTACTCTCCACACCTCACTCTCCAGTCTCCACCGGAGCAACAGGCCGTTGAATGCACACTGAGAACCATGAAACACAGCAAAGAAGGTGACCATGGCCCCACATGCAGCCGCAAAAATCAGGGCCAGTATTATGCCCCATGGATGACCCATCCGTCTAAGTACGTGCGGTTTAGGTCGAGCCAAGTATTTGTTCGGATCAAGCGGCTCAGAATGCATCAGATACGGGGCTCCGTGGCGGGCCGCAAACATCCATTCATACACGGTACAGTTTTGGGTGCCTTTTGCTATGATTTGGGTTGAGGAGTTGTCAGCTGAAGTCAAAGAAGAAGTAAAACCCACCACCATGGCTTCTCTCCATAGCACATTGGACAAGTCGATTGGGTAAGAAGCAATTGGCATCTCCGGTTTAGAAGTCCTCGATCTACCAAGCCACACTTTTAGTTGATTTGAAGTCCCATCGTAGTCGATCCAAGAATGCAGCTTGTCGGTATTGTTGAGCACGAACTCTATTTTTTATTTTGATTGGTACGAAGCCACCCACATCAATCTGTAAGTGATTTTCAGTGGAATTGGTGAAGCGGGTATTAGTATCAATTGAACTGACAAAGCCCTGGCAACCCCTCCGCCTCAATCGCCCTGAGAGGCAGCACCTTCGCCTCAACCGCCCCGGCAGCCCCTCTGCCAAATAACCATAGAAGGCAAAATCGGCCGTTCCGGAGCGGGATCGGACGGTGCCGATCCGATTCCTGGCCGATTTACGCGGACAGTGCTGATTTCAGCCGTTTCAGCCAGATTTCGGCCAATTCCAGTCAAATTTCAGCCCGTTCCAGTCCGTTTCAGTCAAATTTCGGCTGAAACGCCAATATAAAGAAGCAGAAAAAAAATTTGCAGCCGTGGGGATTCGATCTCTGGCCCTTTAGGGTGGAGTCTATGCAAGTTACCACCACACCATTCAAGCTTTTTTGATTTATACCACAACTCATTTATATATATATCAATTATATCACGAATTGATATAATACAAATAAAAACAGTCCAATTTTCCTATTTTTTTCTATTTTTTTAGTATAAAACAAGCTGGCAAAAAAGTCCGATTTTCCGATCCGATTCGGCTGATCCCGACCGATTTTTCTGATCCGGATCGGGATCGGACGGGGCCGATCCCGATTCCGATTCCGATTTTTCCTTCTATGCAAATAACCATGTTTCAAGAGGAGAGGCGATTACAACTGGAGGCATGCGGTGCCAAATAACTAATTAATTGTACGAGGGTATAATCGGAAATATAGAAATACGTATACCAAAATGGTATTTTTCATATAATTTTTAATAAAAAATAGTATAAGAATAAGATATAAATGGCAAAATTAGGAATTAATGAAGTTTAGAGTGACATTTTTACAATTTCAAAATTAATTCGGGATGGCATTTTGACAATTTGAAGGTTTTGAAGTGGCAAATAACCAATTTCCCTTAAAGATTTGTTTCTTTAAATGTCCTGGTCCATATAGAATTTTGAACCAGCCATACCGGGCATGAGCTAACTAACGAATTTAGATAGCTGGATCGAGAAAAGGAGGCTAGGACCCTCCGTTTAAAGAGAGATAGAGAGAAAAGAGAGGAGAGAGACAAATAGAGAGAGAAGAGAGAGAAGGAAAGAGATAGAGAGAGAGAGAGAGGAGGGTCCTTTTCTTGAAGAAAATGAGCAGATTTGGTTCCGCTGGATCGCACCCACAAGTTTTCTACGACAAGTAAATATAAATATGCTGCGCCCGCCTCCAATGTACTCACTAATAAAAGAGCTCCATAGCATGGGTCTCAAGCACAATAACAACGGATAAAAGTGAAGATGCAAATATGCAATGCAACTTTTTTTTTTTCTGTGCCGAAATTTAGAAAGGTTGATAATAATATTTTGTTTATAACATCGATGCTTACTTTATAACACTTGTATTTGTAATTTATTCTGAATTCATGTGTTCGCTCTAAACTTAGGATACTGAATATGTCCGTTCAAAATGAACCGTAAATGCATGCATTCACAATTTTATTTGAGCACATGATTCAAGTTGAATTATGAACCCTTACGTTCCTAATTCAGTCTGTTGTCCCCCATGCAGGCAACAAGAAAACTTCAACTGGTACAATTCTGGCAATCACTATGCCACTGCTCCTTGCTTTTGCTGTAATCGCTGGTCTTTGTGTCTGCTTCTTAAATAGAAGAAAATCCGGTCTGACAAAACCATGGCTGAGTAAGAAAGATCAAACTTAATTTTGATTGACTTTTTTCTCAAGTAAGCTCAACACATGCTAATGGATTTTGGTGTCAATGTACAGATGTGAGTAATCCCGAGGAGATCAGAAGTTATGAGTCACTGCTTCTTGATCTCTCAGTATTAAGAGTTGCCACAATTAATTTTGCCGAGGAAAACAAACTTGGTGAAGGTGGATTTGGAGCTGTATATAAGGTAGGAATATATATACTCACATTAACTTCATTAATAATTATCTGGACCTTTATTGTATCTAATTACTTTTTTTATTCTTCCATTAGGGTGTACTGCCTGATGGCCGAGAAATAGCAGTAAAGAGGCTCTCTCAAAGCTCCGGCCAGGGACTAGGCGAATTGAAAAATGAGCTAATTTTGGTTGCAAAGCTTCAACACAAAAATCTTGTCAGACTTCTTGGTGTTTGCTTGGAGGGCCAAGAGAAATTGCTTGTTTATGAATATGTACCTAACAAAAGCCTTGATCAAATCCTTTTTGGTAAATTTTTCTTTCTCTATCGGAATTTTTTTCTTTTAATTTGTTGTTGAATTAAACTCAAATTCAACAATGTGAAAGGAGGTCATCTTGGTCAAAAAAGGCAGCTACAAAATGTTGGTACACACACACAAGAAAATTCTGGTTTCTTCTTCCATATTACAGCTGTAATTCTCTGTTTTTTGTTAGAAACCGGTCAAAAGTCAAATGACAATTTGCTTAGTCAAAAATGTAGGCTGCCGACTTCCATATTTAGAAGAAAAGTTAGAATTGTATTTTTGTTATAATTAATGAGCTATAGCTTAGTTGTATCTTGATATGTCGGTTTTGGCTATGTCGGTTAAATTAGAACCGACTTTGTAAACTTTAAAATAGGAGTGTGGTGTCATGTATCATGTGGTATTGAAATTCCAATGAAACAATAGTTATCTTATTTCTAGTCTCTTCCTCTCTCCCTATTTGAAATTCTTATTTACAATTTGTTTGAGTGTCAACAAATTGGTATCAAAGCCAAGTTACAATGGCCACTAAAAATCCGAATATCTCCTTCCAATATCCAATTCTAACCAAAACCAATTATGATCAATGGTCGTTGCGAATGAAATCCATTATTGGTGCTCATGGCTTGTGGAACATTGTCGAGAATGGCATTGAAGAACCTGAAGATGATAGCGAACTAACAGTAGCTGAGATAAATGCTTTGCAAAAGAAAAAAAGTGGAGATCAATGCGCGTTAAGTATCATCCATCAAGGATTGGATGACGAGATGTTCGAGAAGATTGCCAATGAGACGAGATCTAAGGATGCATGGGAAATCCTTAGAAATTCGGTGGTTGGAGTTGATAAAGTGAAGAAGGTGCGGCTCCAAACCCTAAGGGCTGAGTTTGAGTCGATTGTGATGAAGGAGAGTGAGTCCATAGGAGACTATTTCACTCGAGTATTGGCGGTGGTGAATCAAATGAAGAGGCTTGGTGAAAAGATGCAAGATGTGAGAGTCGTAGAGAAGATATTGCGCTCTCTCAATGCGAAGTTCAATCATGTGGTGGTGGCAATTGAAGAATCGAAGGACACAGAGTCCATAACGATCGATGAGTTGAATGGTTCATTACTAGCCCATGAAGAGAGAATGAAAAGAAGCCAACAAGAGCCAGTAGAAGAAGCGTTGCAAGCGAAAGCAACACTAAGAGAAGAGAAATCGAGTAGTGGTGAACGAGGTCGAGGTCGAGGTCGCGGCTTCCGTGGAGGTCGCGGTTATGGTCGCGGTAGAGGCCGCGGTCGAGCTCAAGGTGAAAATGAAGAAAAAGAAGAGAGGTACTACAACAATTGGCGTGGTAGAGGACGCGGTCGTGGAAGAGGTGACTGTGCATACCGTCCGAATGTCGAATGTTACAATTGCGGCAGATATGGACACTATGCAAAAGACTGCAGATCTCCGAAGAAGGTAGAACAGAGCACGAATCTCGTGACAGAAGAGGCAAGAGATGACGGTGTTCTCATGATGGCATATGATGATACCATTCCCGACAGCGACACGGTGTGGTATCTCGACACCGGTGCTAGCAACCATATGTGCGGGCACAAACATCTATTTGTGGAGATGCAAGAAATTAAAGATGGACACGTGTCATTCGGTGATGCGTCAAAGATTGGTGTGAAAGGACGAGGTAAAATTCGTTTCTTCCATAATGGGAAAGAAAGTGCAATAGAAAATGTGTACTATGTGCCGGACATGAAAAGCAACATCCTAAGTATGGGACAACTGATGGAGAAGGGCTATTCGGTTTTCATGAAAGACCGGATGATGCAATTGAAGGATAAAAGAGGCTGTTTAATTGCACGAGTTGATATGGCCAAGAATCGCATGTACAAACTCAATTTGAGGAACGTGCGGGAGAAATGTTTGAAGATCGATATGATGGACAAAGCCTCGCTGTGGCATTTACGGTTCGGGCACCTGAACCAAGACGGCATAAGAGAACTAGCTAAGAAAGGCATGGTCCACGGACTACCCGACATGGACTACTCGAGATCATTCTGTGAAGGATGTGTACTCGGCAAGCAAGTAAGGAATTCATTTCCTAGAAGGGCAGAATATCGTGCAAAGAATACTCTCGAGTTGATACATACAGACATATGTGGCCCGATCACACCTAAATCATTTGGAGAAAAGAGATACTTCATCACTTTCATTGATGACTACACAAGAAAGACATGGGTGTATTTCCTTAAAGAGAAATCTGAAGCACTCGAAACTTTCAAGAAGTTCAAGGTGATGGTTGAAAAGAGGACGGGCTATTATATTAAGGCGTTGCGATCGGATAGAGGTGGTGAATACATGTCAACTGCCTTCACAAATTTTTGCGAAGAACAAGGAATCAAGAGATATTTGACTGCACCCTACTCACCTCAACAAAACAGTGTAGCAGAAAGAAAGAATCGGACCATTCTCAACATGGTTCGGTCAATGTTGAAAAGCAAGAACATGCCGAAAGAATTCTGGGCTGAAGCGGTGCAATGCGCCGTATATGTGCAAAATCGATGTCCACATGCGAAATTGACGAATCAAACACCACAAGAAGCTTGGAGCGGGATCAAACCAACTGTGTCGCATCTCAAGATATTCGGTAGTGTGGCCTACGCGCACGTACCAGATCAAAGAAGAACAAAGCTGGATGATAAAAGCAAAAGATATGTGTTCATAGGATATGATGAGAAGACGAAGGCTTTCAGGTTACTCGACCCGATTGAAAAGAAAATGATTGTGAGCAGAGATGTGCATGTGAATGAAGAAAGCACGTGGAACTGGGAGTCGATGGAAGAGATGTCTCAAGAAAAGAAGAAGGAAGCTCCAACAATTATAACTACTACACAGCCAATTACTCAAGCCGATGCACCTTCATCCGATGATGATGAACGGAGAGAACCGAGAATGAGAAATTTGCAAGACCTATACGAATCAACAAGTGAGGTGCACTTGGTATGTCTATTGGTGGATGCTGAGAACATCACATTTGAGCAAGCTATTAGAGATAAGAAATGGCAAGCTGCGATGGATGAAGAGATCGCTGCTATTGAAAAGAATACCACTTGGGAGCTGGTAGAGTTGCCGGAAGGCCATCAACCCATAGGAGTTAAATGGGTATACAAAAAGAAGATAAATGCCCAAGGCAAAATAGAGAGGTACAAGGCGAGACTCGTTGCAAAAGGGTATCGACAAAAGGCCGGTATCGACTATGATGAAGTCTTTGCTCCGGTTGCAAGAATGGAGGCAATTCGACTTCTCATATCGCAAGCAGCTCAATTCAAGTGGCCAATATATCAAATTGACGTGAAATCAGCATTTTTGAATGGTGTGCTTGAAGAAGAAGTATATGTCGAGCAACCACCCGGGTACATGAAAGCCGGTAAGGAGACAAAAGTGCTGAAATTGAAGAAGGCACTCTATGGCCTGAAGCAAGCGCCTCGAGCATGGAATACCCGAATTGACTCATATCTCAAGAAGAACGGGTTCGTGCAGTGTCCTTACGAACATGCACTGTATGTGAAGGAAAAAGAAGGTAATTTGTTATATGTCGCTTTGTATGTTGATGATCTCATATTCATGGGGAATGATGAGAAGATGATAAAAGAATTCAAAGAAGTGATGACTCGAGAATTCGAGATGACAGATTTGGGGTTAATGAAATATTTTCTTGGACTACAAGTTAGACAAGATAAAACAGGAATATTTGTGTCCCAAGAAGTGTATGCAAAGGATATCCTGAAGAAGAACAAGATGGATGAGTGCAACCCCGTGTCAACACCAATGGAGCTCGGTGCAAAACTCTCTAAGTTTGAGGGAGGAGATCGAGTAGATGCAAGCAAATACCGGAGCTTAGTTGGAAGCTTGCGGTATCTGACATGCACAAGACCGGATATCTCATATAGCATCGGCGTGGTGAGCCGATTCATGGAGGAGCCAAAATATTCGCATTGGAAGGCGATTAAGAGAATACTCCGATACATCAAAGGAACAGAGTCACTCGGGTTATTTTATTCAAAGTCGAATGAATACAAATTGATGGGCTACTCAGATAGTGATTGGTGCGGAGATGTAGATGATCGGAAGAGCACATCGGGCTATGTGTTCTATCTGGGAGACACCGCATTCACATGGATCTCCAAGAAGCAGCCAATAGTAACATTGTCGACATGCGAAGCAGAGTACGTAGCAGCATCATGGTGTGTTGGACACGCAATTTGGTTAAGAAATCTGCTACGCGAACTAAAACTCCCGCAACATGAGGCAACCGAGATTCGAATCGATAATAAATCAGCAATTGAATTAGCAAAGAATCCGGTACATCACGAGAGAAGCAAACACATAGATGTTCGTTTCCATTTCATTCGGGAACATGTTAAGAATGAAGATGTGCAAATGAGTCATGTGGCGAGTCGTGATCAAGCGGCAGATATTTTCACCAAGGCACTGCCAACGGAGCTATTCAACAATTGCAAGACAAAAATCGGAATGAAGGATGAAAGAAATTTGAGTTTAAGGGAGGAATTTGTTGAATTAAACTCAAATTCAACAATGTGAAAGGAGGTCATCTTGGTCAAAAAAGGCTGCTACAAAATGTTGGCGCACACACAAGAAAATTCTGGTTTCTTCTTCCATATTACAGCTGTAATTCTCTGTTTTTTGTTAGAAACCGGTCAAAAGTCAAATGACAATTTGCTTAGTCAAAAATGTAGGCTGCCGACTTCCATATTTAGAAGAAAAGTTAGAATTGTATTTTTGTTATAATTAATGAGCTATAGCTTAGTTGTATCTTGATATGTCGGTTTTGGCTATGTCGGTTAAATTAGAACCGACTTTGTAAACTTTAAAATAGGAGTGTGGTGTCATGTATCATGTGGTATTGAAATTCCAATGAAACAATAGTTATCTTATTTCTAATCTCTCTCTCTCTCCCTATTTGAAATTCTTATTTACAACTTGTTTGAGTGTCAACATTTGTTGACTCCTAATTCTAGAGTAACAGCCATAACATTAATAATCTCATGTACTTTTTGGGCCAAGAGAAATTGCAATTAGATTGGTTAGAGAGTAGTTGGTTGCGATTAGATTGGTATTTTTCATAGATTTGACCCAAACCAATTAGTATGGTATTAGCCTTCACAAAATTAGTTAAACATACCCCTTTGACCCTTACAAACCAACTCTCAAATATTGGGAAAAGTGCATTTCTAGTCCTAAATAAGGTCCTCATTATCTGCTTCTCTAGATACTGCGAAGCGGCACCTACTAGACTGGGGAAAAAGGTACAGGATCATTTGTGGAATTACAAGAGGACTGTTATATCTACACGAGGATTCTCAACTAAGAGTTATTCACCGAGATCTGAAGGCAAGTAATATCTTGCTCGATGCACAGATGAACCCAAAGATATCCGACTTTGGTCTGGCTAGACTATTTGGAGGAGACCAAACTCAAGAGATCACAAGTCGAGTTGTAGGAACATAGTATGTAGTCAATTATATTACAAGTACCACACACACACACAAAATTACCATAATAAAACTGACGTTGATATACATACTTTTTTGTAGTGGATATATGGCCCCGGAGTATGCAATGCAGGGCCACTTCTCGATCAAGTCAGACGTTTTCAGTTATGGTGTTTTAGTTTTAGAGATTATAACTGGAAAGAAGAACAGTTTCTTTGAAAATGATGAGATCGAAGTTCTCTTGAGCTTTGTAAGTAGCAGCACTGATCCTCTGTATCTATTATTCTATAATCAGCAAAGGAACTGCAAGTATATCTACTAACAAAACTGAAATTACCATAACATATATAGGTATGGCAGCACTGGACCAATGGTACCATTACAGAAGTAGTAGATCCATCTTTAGGTCAGCACTATCCGATGAGTGAATTGTTGAGATGCACACAGATAGCGCTGTTGTGTGTCCAGGAAAACCCAGCAGACAGACCAACTATGTCAAACGTGGCCGTGATGCTTAGTAGCGAAACAATATCCCTCGAGACTCCGTCTAGGCCTGCATTTTGCATTGCCAAGAGAAGTATACGTGGAGGCAACGCTGACCTGATGGCATCAAATGTGGTTACAATTACTGATATTGAACCCAGGTAGATTGGAAATTAAGGTTAGAAATGCTCTGGTGGATTTGATTTGAGGACAGTAAAATAAGGTCGGTACTAGGGCTCATTTTCTTTTTTCTCTTGCACAATTGTAAGAAGTCATCAGGAACTTTTGATAGCACTCAGTCAACTCGGAGCAGAACTCATACTCTTCAGAAAAATGAAATCTTCTGCCTTTCTTATTGTTTGGTTGATTATTTGCCAATATTAGCTCTTTTAGATGTTTCATATTCGTAATAAAAACAAATTATATATTGCCATAATTGGCCTTTGTAAATATATAAATTTTATTGGAAACAGAGTTATGCCATAGGTTTCATGGTACATACCCACCACTGCACCACAGCTCTCCTCGTTTCATATCAGAGACAAGGTGTCAGACTGTCAGCTCTGTGCTCCTCAGAGCACCTCTTACTGGTTCGTGGCTCCAGGCAGCAGGGCGAATACATTCGAAGGCTGCTCAACTTGCAAATTAAGCTTAGCTTGCATTTACTCGCCTACACTTATAGGCCAAACTATTCATGCACAGTGGCATCACAGTTGTTTGTTTTATGAATAGAACTAGAATGTTCCTAAGTTCACCAAGTCTCTTTGTGAACTCAACTCTAAAACTTATCAGATCGACTTCAAATGAGGAATCCAAACTGTTGAAACTCATCTACCTTACGAGTGATGCGTCTACATATAACAAATTTAAAATTATCACATGTAGTCGCATCACTCGTAAGGTAGATAGATTTCAACGGTTTTGATTCATCATTTGAAGTCCATCCGATAGGTTTTAGAGTTGAGTTCACAAAAGATTTGGTGAACTTAGGAACACCCTAGTTCTACTCTTATTTTACATATTAACATAGAAGGCAAAATTGGCCGTTCCGGAGCGGGATCGGACGGTACCGATCCGATTTCAGGCCGAGTTACACAGTTAGTGTACATTTCATCTAATTTCGGTCGTTCCGGCCCAATTCCATTAGAATTTTGGCCATTTTGAACTGATTCCAGTCAAATTTATGCCGAAATAGACCGGTTCCACCAAAACGTGAGTTAAATAACCTCCAAAAAAAGTTTAGCTCTGCGTGAATCGAACCTATGACCTCTAGCTAAGCAACCAAAGCCAACTACCACCACACCATACACCATTTGTTTTTTGAAGGTTAGTGGCTTTAAATGCCTGCTAACAATTTCATTGATTAAAAAACGTATTTACAATAGGTCAAATGATCGTAATTCCTAAATCTATTCTTTTATTCTCATAAAATCCTCTAAACTAATATAATATTTTAATCCTCTCGTAATAACTCTAATATCTTAATCATCATCTAGCTCCACAACCGGATCCGCTTCTTCGACCGCCGCCGCGCTTCGACGACGACCGGATCTACTCACCGTCGCACTCCAATCGAGATGTTGATCACTCTAGCTAGTACTTTAATCGCCATCTCGTTCTACGATCGGATCCGCTTCTTCAACCGCCGTCGCGCTCCAACGGTGACCGGATCTACCCCTAATTGCACTTATTCGTCAAACCTACCTGATCTGAATCGAGAACTCACCGCCTAATTGCACTTCTTACGCATCAGACCCTCTCACAAGCATCTGACCTCGAGGCCAACAACCCTCCCACCGCATGCATAGGAACTTCCTCTCGTTGCACGCATAGGATTGGAGTTCGGACTTTGAAGTCAGGCTCTCCCCCGCTTTCTGCCGCTCTCTTCGCACGCACAGCTTCTCTCTTCTCCCGAGCGCAGCCTCTCCCTGCCACCGGAACCCAACGCTCCACCAGCTCGCCTTCCTCATTGGCTCCGCCAGTTCGGACCTGCTCCGGATCGGACCAGGTGACGGGGAGGTGCGCCGCCGCACTTGGTAGTCCCCACAGCCAGTCCAGCAATTAATCGGACCTTCCTTGGTCGGACCAGAACCGAAGAAGCACTCCTCCTTTCAGTTCTCTAGGCAGATCGGACGACCTCCCTTCCGTTGATCTCTCTAAAAAATCGAAGCCCCACGAAACTCTAGATCCGCTACAGCCAACCCCTCCGCCCTAATCCGCCGCCAAGTGCAGGGGAAGGAGGAGGGGCTGACAGCTTGGCGCGCTCTCCCTCTCTGGCGGCTAGGGTTTCTAGGGGTTTTTCTTTTTTCATCTCGCTATCGTTCAGCCTTCCCAGAGCAGTGAACGCAGGTGGAAGTCCCTGCTCCAATCGAGGTTTTAGAATGTTAATTCTTAGATGGCTCAAATTTTTCCACAAAATAATTTGCAACTTTTTTTTTTCACCTTTGTTATTTGAAAACATAACTCATTTATATATAACAATTGTAATTTGTATTATATCAAAGAGTTTGTTTTTAGTTGTAATGCTTGTATTATATTATATTAGTGGATTATTTGATTGTAATCATTTGTCAAAAAAAAAATTGTTAAAAAAATTATTTTTTTTATCAATTTTTTTCTATTTTTTTAGTATAAAACAAATTTTGACAAAAAAGTTCGATTTTCCGATCCGATTCGGCCAATTCTGACCGATTCACCCGATTCCGATTCTGATTTTTCCTTCTATGCATATTAATACGTATACCATGCACCAGCAGTGGCGAAATATTGATATTGTACCACTTCAAGGCCATTGAGGCATTGACATTACATCTTCTTAGTAAAATATAAATACGCAGCACCGGGAAGCATATCAATTGTAATACTGTGCTTTAGGCCCAAAGGCTTAGACTCATCAGACCCATCAGTTATAAAAAACAAATTATGGAAAAGATACCGCAGTTGTCTTTTTAAAGTATGTCTGGTCCAAAATTTTGTGTATATGCTGTCATTAGGAAAGCATAACCCTAGTAGCTGATTAGCAAACAATAACGGCTAATTAGCCAAACAATAAGCAAAGCCTCTCAGGTTGACTTTTCCAGACCCAATAATTTGGTCAAATCTGTTAACTCAGCAGAGTACACTTCTGACCAAGTAGGTTATCAGAGATAATTAAGCATTGTTACTGATAGTACAAAGCATAACCAATTTTATTAAAAATATAAATCCACAATTTCACAAGGTCATACATAGAAAATTCACAATCTCAAGTACCTATAACAGCAAACAGAATTCCCCATCATCATACTTGTAATAACAAAAAAAACAAATAGATAGTATGTACAACAGTTTATAAATCAAAACAGCAACAACACAAGAATTTAAAAATTAAAATGTTTGATGGTGAGATTCACATAGAAAAGTACTGGTAACTCAATAAAACACCACATCAATCTGATATATCTTCTTGATGCTATATATCAATACCTCATTTAAGGGTTAGTGAATCAATAATTAAAACCAGCCATTGACACCATTGTTGGCGAATGTTTCTTTTTTTGATGGTCAGTAAGCAACGCTTGCCGACGATTTCATTAAGATAAGAAAGTTATGTACACATTGTTCTCATAAGTGCTACACTAAAAAAGAAAAACTACACAACACCAAGCGAATGTTTCAATGACAGAGGATAAGTGCTACACTAAAAAAAAGGTCGTTCCGTGTACTTATACCGGTAAAGTTGCCACTCCGTCTGATGTGACTGGATACATTTTCCGTAAACGAGATTTTTTGGATTTAGGAAAATCTTGTCTGAATTTATGAAAAGGGTTGTTGAATTTACCAAGAAGTTGCTTAGCTTTATGAACAAAAGGTTGCTTGGCTTTACGAACAAGAGGTTGCTTAGCTTTACGAACAAGAGATTGCTTGGCTTTACGAATACGAAGAGGTTGCTTAAGTCTATCCATGGTTTATTTCTTATCTATAAAATTTGATTTCTTGATTCATTTAAGATCCAACTAAAATAGGTTTTGATTCAGATATCATTTTCTTAATTTCATTTATATATATATATATATATATTTAATATATACAAATGATATAATCTCCACGTTAAAATGAGATTATGGTCTAGATCCGTCAAAATCGTCGTGTTCTAAGAAGTAGTACTGTTATGTTTTAAAATTTTGATGCATTTTAGTTTTTTCTATGAAGTAGTAGTTGGATTAAAACAAAAAAGCAGGGTCCATTCCAGTATAATTTGTAGGGTCCAAAAAAAAAAAGTTAGGAGACCGGCCATTTAGTAGCCGGTTTTCCTATTTAAATAAGGGCCGGCCATTTAATGGCCGGTTTGGGCATTTTTAATAAAATCCAGCGGCTCTGGACATTTTTACTATTTTGTAATTAACTTTGGATATTAATAAAAATCACGGCTTTTCGTAACAACTCTTTAAGTAAAGAGAAATTATGAGCCCATTATTTGTTGAGCTTTTGGGTCATGACAAATCAAATTTTTGTTAGATCGTAGAAACACTTGTTATATTTATCTATGAATTGTTGCTACTTTATCCTTTGATGCCCATATTTATTAATCTTATTCTAATAACTTTGAAATTGCATCCAAAAAAATTCACGGTGCATATCGAAAGATGTTTATTTCTTAAATGAAGGACGAATAGATGAATAAAATTGTCCAACATTAACCCAAGTGTCCCAAAGACAGATAGAGAGATGCATTCATGTGGCTTTATTGTGTGTACAAGAAAATCAAGTTGATCAACCCATCATGTCAGATGTGATCGTGTTTCTTACCACAGAAAGTATAATTTTACCAGAGCCTAAGCAGCCAGCGTACTTCACTACTACAAAAAAAGATATTGCACACGGACAAAAATGGAAGAGCTACACAGATTTCCTACCGTGTTTAAATCGAGGGTGTATGAATAGGTCAATAACTACACACGGACATTTGCCCGTGTGCAATTATAACGATTTCTACACGGATTACTTTATAAACAGCCGTGTACAAAGACCTTCCTGTGTCGCTCTCCATGTTACTGAGCTACACGGATATTACCTAAACAACCGTGTACAACTCTTTTTATACACGGACATTTAACTAAATATCCGTGTAGCTCTCATCTTTCTACACGGACATTTAACTAAATATCCGTGTAGCTCTCCTCTTTCTACACGGATTTTTAACTAAATATTCGTGTAGCTCTTTGAACTATCATACACGGACTTTAGTTAAATATCCGTGTAGAATTAACTAAATTTTTTTTTTATTCGTGCACGATTATTTTTGAAATTACTCTTCTTACACGGATTTTTGTTAAATATCCGTGTATGATTGTCTTATAATTTTTTTTTTAGTTTTTTTTTTTTTTTGGCCAGCCTCCTGTTTTGCTAGCCAGTATTTAAATTTTTCAGATAGGAATTTAAAATTCATGTACATGAAATTATACAAAATTATACAAATTTATATTTAGCATTACAAAATTATACAAAATTATACAAATCCATATTTATCATTACAAAATTCTAACCGAAACCATAAAAGCATAAAATTCTAATATCAACATATATAACAAAAAAACATAAAAGCATCAACATATATAACAAAAAAAAGCATAAAAGCATAAAAACATGAACATATATAGACATTGTCTTTTGGCCCATTTTTCGGTAAGTTGGGCTCATGTTGCCAAAACGTTGGGCTATGATCTAGTTTGGACCAAAATTTCATACAAACTAGTTGTATTAGATCCAACATATGAAAAAGGAGAGTGCCCATGTGATCCATGACATGATCCCTCTTTGTTAAAGGTCTCCAACATATTGCATCTCCAATAAAAAATACATTTTATCAACATATATGTGCATGCATGCATAATAGAGAATAAAAATTCTCCTTTAAATTCAATTTTTTTTCAAATTTCAAATTTTTTCCAAACGTGGCAGCCCCCGCTCTTGGGCTCCCCACTCAGCCGACTTCCCCCCGCTTTTGTGTGGCTGCCCCTACGCTTGGCTCCCGCTCAGTCGAACTTTCCGCCGTTTTTGCATTATCTTAAGAAATCAAGCATGCATGAATTACACATGACCTAAATAAGCAATAATAAGTAACAGAAAATTAGAGGAAGAAAAGAAAAGAAAAAAAAAATATATATATATATACTAACCTTAGAAAGATAGAGAGGAGAAAATAAAAACTTCAAAGATCTCTAATCCCATTTGCTAGCCTTTGCAGAAATCAGATCAACATTCAATACAGAGAGAGCGAGAGAGAGACAGTATAAAAGACTTGATCAAAACGGCGCTGGAAGGATAATGTCTTTTATACTAATTAAAACCCTACACAGCCTTTTATACACGGATTTATACTTATTAATCCGTGTACCTCTCTAAATAATCATACACGGCTATTTATAATAAAATCCGTGTACATTTCTACCATTTCTACACGGATATATTATCAAAAATCCTTGTATATATTCCTACACAGATATTTAACAAAAATCTGTGTAGCTCTCTAAATTTTCACACGGTCTTCTTTGCACACGGATTTTTTATCCCTAATAAACCGTGTAGCTCTCTCAAACAATTCTACACTGATTCTTAACTAAATGTCCGTGTATAATTCTCGTAGATTTTTTGGGCTTTCAAAAAATTATATTTGGTACACGGTTTTTATATAAAATAGAGAAAACCGTGTACAATGTGCAGTGTAGAATTACCATTTTTGTATTAGTGCTTCAATGTAAGAGTAACAGAGGTAGAAGCGAGATCATGCTCTATAAATTATGTCACCTTGACCAACCCACAAGTGAGATAATTTTACTAGACGTGATTAATTATTTGCTGCTATAATTAAAGATGACATCAATTACAATGGAAGTACCATGGATTGTTATCATGCTCTGTACATAGGTCACAAAGTTATTCAAGGGAGAGTTGATCAGTTTTTATCTTTTATCATGACTATTTTTTAAGTACCTAATAATAGAAGTTATTAATCATGAAAATTAAACCATGAAATGTGATTTATATATAATTATTATTTTTGTATTTCCGTTCTAAAAAAGTTAAACTTTAGTAAATACATGTTAAAAATAAGGCAAATGCTTCTGTGCATTCGTTTTATTTTGGACCGTTCATTTCTAATTGATCAAACGGTTCAGAAATTTTGTAAGGATACCAATTCTCCGTTAAATTTAACGGAAAATTTTATCGGAAGGGTAAAATAGTAATATAAACCTTTAGCGTTACCACTTCCCATCTCTTTTCGCTCTCTCTCGCCCTCCTCCAGCCGTTCGACACCACCAGCCCACCCCTTTCCGGCGCTTCGTACACTTCGCGAACCTCTTCCTCCCAAATGGAGAGAGCGCACTGCTCGTCGAGCTCCACGCTCAAGGCCGACGCTGAATGCGTCAGACGAAGGGTAACCCCAGATCTCGATCGAACCCGCTCCAAAGGCCTCCCCCTCGATCCGACGCCAACGCCTCTCCAGTCTCTCTATTCTTGGTATCCTCTCTCTCTCTCTCTAGTTGTGTGTGTTTTTTTTAATCTAATTGTTCATGACTTACGTGCACACAAGGTGTTCGATGAAATAACAGAAAAGTGCATGTTTGCTCTTAACAACCCTCGTGCATTGTTCGTGTGAATGAACTTGTTGATTAAATGTTGTATTAATGAGTATGAATTAGTGTGAATGAACTTTCCTCTTCAACCACTTAGTCATACTGGTTTAATTGATTGAATTTATAGTATGAATTTGACCCAAGATGTTGTATTAGTGAGTAATTTTCTGATTGATGAATTAATTGGGCCTAATAAACTGTGCCACTTTGCTCCCTAATTTTCAATGCATAGCTCATTGTTCAGTTATTAGTTTATCTCTAATATAATTAAGGTACTTTGTGGATCCAATTTCTTAATTTGGGAAGTTTTGGGTGTTGTATTCCCAGGAAATAACTCTATGCCCAAATATGGCGGTGTACTGGACCAACACAGCTTTATGTTTCAAGAAGAGAAAGTGTGTAGAAATTCATCTCTCTTTACTTTCTTATCTGGTGCCATGTGAAAAGTTGGAGCTTACTAGGTTTGCTTGTTAATTGAGATATCTAATTAGTGAGCTGCTTGACAGCTACTGTTGTACTGATTTAGTTCAAATACTCGTCAATGTTTATATTTTCTAATAGTGCAAGCTTATTATAAGTATGTTCAACTAAACTCCTTAATTTGGTTCAGCTTCTTCTATGTTCAACTAGCCACTAAAACCTCACAAGTCACAATTAATTACAATACAAACCCTGCAGTTTGATATAGTTGTTTTTTTTAAGTTCAGTCTCCCTAATAGTTAGGTCATTAAATTTTTATTGGTCAACATATGAAAGTTTGAACTTGATGGGGGAAAGTGCGGTGTGGTACTGTACGTGCTATGGATCTGATATAACCCTCGACAGATCACCGTACACCAAGTGCTGCCGAAAGCTACCATAGCAATACAAGGACTAGTTCTCAATTTGCAATTATATCTTTAATTGTTTTTTTAAATTTGTACCAAGATGAACCCATAGAAGGAAAAATCGGAATCGGGATCGGCCCCGTCCGATCCCGATCCGGATCGGAAAAATCGGTCGGGATCGGCCGAATCGGATCGGAAAATCGGACTTTTGATTTGTATCAATCTGTGATATAAGTATTATATATATAGAAATGAGTTATGGTATGAATCAAAAACACTTGGATGGTGTGGTGGTAACTTGCTTGGACTCCATTCCAATGATCTAGAGATCGAATCCCAGCTGCCGCAAAAAATTTTCAACTTGTTTATATTTGCGTTTCGGCAGGAATTTGACTGGAACGGGCCGGAACGGTCCGAAATTTGACTGGAACTGGCCGAAATATGGCCGAAACGGCCGAAATTGACCGAAATTTGCACTGTCCGCGTAAATCGGTCTGGAATCGGATCGGCACCGTCCGATCCCGCTCCGGAACGGCCGATTCCGCTCCGGAACGGCCGATTTTGCCTTCTATGGATGAACCGTGTCGATGCTTGATTTATCGTAAATTAACTGGTAATTCATACTTCACAGTGAACCGATTAGAATACCTAATCAAATAGTGTGCAGTTATTGTAGAACTGGGATGCACCGTGCAATACGGAGCATGTAACACAGTCACAAAAGTATATCCTCAAGGTAACTTAGAAGTTAATATATCTTTCTAGGTTTCTAGACTGGGATTTGAATCTAAATTCAACAAATGAAAATTTTAGGTGGAGGGATGGATCAGATTGTTTGTGCTGGCTGCTGGACTCCGCTAATGTATAATTGTGGCGTGACAAGTGTTAAGTGTACTTGCTGTCAGACTGTAACTTGCTTACTCATGTAGTAATTCTGATTCATACAGTAATGCCTAACGTGATGAAAATAGAGATTCCTGTACAGTAATTATGATTTTAAATACCATATGTTCTCAGCCGGTACTGTGATTTTTCTTGTTTGAGTTGTTATTTTCACAGGTCATCCAACATATGTTGACTCCTACGCAGATTCTAGTGTGAGGGCAAGGAGACTTGGAGGCATATAAAACTAAGAGCAGACTGAACAAAGAATGCTAGATAAGAGGATGATCAAGTCAGTAGCAAAGAGGATTATTTGCAAGACATGGCTGATTTGACACTAGAGATTCCTGTGTTGGTACTGGAATAGTGTTGGTTCTTGCGGCCCTCGTGGATTTTATGATCCCATCTCTTTTTTTGATTTATTCCTAACTATCTTATTAGATCAAAACTGTTTTATGAGAAACACAAAATGCATGTGTAAAAATTGCAAACTATTTTACTCTTTCAGCCACATATAGGAAGACAATCTCAATAGTTACTGACAATGTAAGATTTAAGATGTAAAAATTGCAAACTGGAACTTGCAAGTATCATATATTCCATTTTTTCTTTAATTAGTTTCATAACAATAATAAAAAAGTTGAGTGATGATAACAACCTGGAATCATTGAAACCCTACAAAATTTCTTAGTAAATAATACTTCGTCCGAGAAAAGAAAATATAAGCACAATGCAAAAGTCCTTTGAACTTTTCTTTTATTTTACAAATTGCCAAATTGCCAAGTTCTTTCTCAGTTAAAGAAAGAGCATAAAAAAAAAATGAAGTAAAATATAAAGTGCCACTCTTTGAACATCATGCTTACAATATTTAAGAACAAAAATGATATGAAAGCAATATGCATTAAAATTAAAAATAAAGATAACAAGCAAGTTAACATAATTAGATTCTTGAAAATGAAGATAACAGATTCTTCAAAAATTAACATAACAAAATATCATCCTTAACAAAATATCGTCTATTCATGCTCTACAAAAATCCCATTAATTTTGGAACCAGGAAGAAGAAGTATGAAACTAAAATAATTTCAGCTATGTGAAATGCACGTCATCAGCTATTCAGGCATTGGTGTTGTTTATGGAGAAATATCCCTTACACTGCAGTGATGAAATAGAGAACTTGACACAAGGGTAATAGCTTACTGTGAAGTTGCATACCCAATTTTGCAAAAATTGAATATGGTACATTAGTTGTAAAAGTACCTTGTTCATACAAAACACAGTGAAATCCAATACTAAAAAATAAAACAGGCCATTAAAATTCTGAGTTCTTCAAAATAGCTACTAGCAGCATCATTTTCCTTTTCCTGTAAAAAATTGAGAAGATTAATACAAATTTGGTGGGGTGATAAATTAATTTTGCGGTAAATTATTTTGCAAATTATTTTAGTATTTTGCCAAATTATTTGCTTTTTTATAATTTTTTTGTCCATTGTTCAAAATTTGAAACCAATTTGAAACCAAAATTAAATATTAAAGATTGCAACACACATCAGTCAGAGAATTTTTCACTTAATAAAAACAAAAGATAAAAAAATAAAAGATAAATAAAAGATAAAAGATAAAAAAATTATTAAATGATAAAAAAATAAAAATAAAGGATAAATAAAAAATAAATATTCTTAAATTCGAAAGACAAATTGACTCAAATAAAAAATTATTAAATAATTACAAATAAAAATATAAAATAAAATAAATAATAAATAAAAAAAATAAAATTATTAAATGATAAAAAATAATAAAAAATAAATATTTCTCAGATTCGAAAGACTCATTGACTGAAACAAAAAATTAAAAATTATTAAATAATTACAAATAATAATATAAAATAAAATAAATTTGGATAGCCTCATTGATTCAAACTGAACTTAGATGGTACTACATTTCAACACTAAAATATGTCATACAATATTTTCAAAATTAAAAGGTGTTCCCATTAACAAAATTACATTCCATCTCTATTATGCTACAATCACATTTTTTATTTAATAATTTGAGAAGCAAAACTAAAAAGAATATGAAAAGTACAAAATATCAGAGATCATATATTAGAGATTGCAATACACATCAGATGCTTGTTTCATATCAAAATCAAAGGTTCATGGGTTCATATCAAAATCATATATCAAAATCAAAGGTTCATGGCCATTACATATCAGATGCTTATATTAGAGCTTCCATCAGATGCTTGTTTCATATCAAAATCATATATTAGAGATTGCAATATACAATATTTCAAAGGTTCATGGGTTCATATCAAAATCAACAAAAGGACAATTTATACATGATTGTTTCTCTAATTTTAATCATGAGGTCTGATTGGTGCTGTAATTTTTCTTTTTGCTGAATATCAGACTTTGGAAATTAATTCCAAGCAATTGGCTGAACCAAATTTCTTGTTCTTTATATGGAGATGCATGCCAGGTTACATTCTACATTCTTGAGAAATTCCAGATCCATTGAAAGCTCAGAGCTATGTCAAATAAATATTTTTATGAGAGGGTATTTGCTGGTACCAGTATTACCCCTGCTGACAAGCAGTTTTGTGATTTTTGCTGAGAGCAATTGGTTGGGACAAATTTGGAGTTTTTATATGGAAACGTCTAGCAAGGCTTGAACTATATACATATTTAATTTCAAGATGTTTGTGGTTCAAAAAGTATGATGAACAGGTGGTTTTCTAATTGATATATCTTAGGCTGATAACAGTTTTCCAAAACCAGTTCACCTTATTTCATGATTTTGTTACAATTAATTGGTTCAATGATTTTTGTATTAAGTCACATGGATTTACACTTTGACGACAAGACTTTCAGGTGGTAAAGTACCAGATTTTGTATCAGAGCAAGACTTGGCCTAACAGTGAGGCAAAGTTGCAACACCGAGCACATTGATGTACATTTTGACAGATTTTTGAGATTTTGAAACACGAAATTCTAACAACCACCATTTCATGTAGGAATGTCCAAATTGGGTGAATCTTTTTTTGTTCTTTTCGTCTTGGTCTTGTCTATCTGCCTGAAAAAGGGTTTGACCAGACTTGACACAGGTTTACCAGTGGGGCTTGATGACTCACTGAAGGTCAAAAAGGGACAGATTTGGTACTAATTGGATACTAATTGAGTTTTGCTTGGTTTTCATGTACCAGGGGCTGGTTCTAGGTGTCAATGACATGGACAGAGGCCCGTTCTTTTACATAACAGTGTATAGGCTAGCTCAAATCCTTGATGGTTATGCCAGTAGCAAAGAAACAAGATCAAAATATTATATTTTTGAAACCTTTGAAATTTTTGAAGACAGGATGTTGACAGAACCAAGTGGCAAGGGAAATTTGCATAAAGACCCCTGGTTTCTGTTTATTAACATTCTTCAAAGGACAAGTCATTGAGATATCATGGGATTAAAAGTGCAAATGACCATAACACAGCCATGGCTTTTGATACTTCAACAGCCCATCTGCTACTTCATGGGTTCATATCAAAAAAATCAACAAAAGGACAATATTAACCCTAATTCTTTTCTCATACTTCAACAGCCCATCTGCTACTTCATCACCATTGCTTTTGATACCTGCTTTCAAAGAAGCAATTATTTAAAAAACCGAGTTCGGAATTGTCTTCTTGGGTTAAGGAGAGAAAAAATAAATGTAATGAAAGCAAAGACCAACTCGATAATTTTAGACATTTACATATCGTTGAAGCCAAGTGCTTGAGACTACTACAACAATTCGCAGAGTTTTTCGATATTACTAGCAGCATCATTTTCCTGCACACAATTGAGAAGATTAATACAAATCTAGTGGGTGATAAAACATAATTGGGATAATTTTTCATGAGTTAGAATTAAATTCAGACAAGGAACAATTTGTAATTCCGACTATGCCCCTCTGTCTCCAATCATGTTCCTTTTCAAATTTAATAATTCAGCCCAACACTTTCATTTCTGAACATGTTTTCTCTAATAAAATAAAAATTTGTTTCGTGTATTTTCAAATCACTTTCATTTCTGAAAATCACATCTTTGATGCAAATTTCCAATTCTGGGAATGTTATTCTATTTACCAGTTAGTTAGTAAACCAAATATTATAAAAATTGAATATTTAATGAACCATTAGTTTGACAAATTAAAAATGCTAGACTATAATTTTACACTATAATCGTTCTTCACGTACCACTTGGAGAAGTTGACATCTTTGTCGATTATGGCCTAGCATACCGCAATGCCCAGGGGTCACTATTTCAGAAATGGTACTTCAATAAGGAAACATAAAACTGAAATTAGTCCTAGTAACTTAAGGGGTCACTATTGCAGAAATGGTCCAGGGTATACCAGTACCAGAAAACTGACAAAATGACAATGGTACACCAGTACAATGTATGGATGTAGGGATCTTTTTTCGTAAATTTTATTTTCAAACAATGGTATCAAAATCTGCCATAACAAATTGACAATGAATCCCAAACCTTTTCCCAAGGAACAAAATTTAAAGAACTTTTCATAGTTAGAAAATAATACAAAGAAAGTCTATAGTACCTATTGTAAGACTCTTCCAAAGAAGGCCATGCTTCCCAGACAACCTGTTGCATGGTCTTCCTGTAATATCCTTCAACGGCATGAGCTTACCTGTTGTGAGCAGAGGCAATTGAAGGGCAAGCAATTTAATGTAGCCACATACTAATGGAATTGCCCTTTAGTTGGAACGGAAGGCATTTGCAAACAATTGCCTCCAGCTCTATCTTTTTGCTCGAGTAAAGTGTACCAATTTGGTCAATCATTCATCTCCACAAAGAGGAATTAAGAAATAGAATGAGTTATTGTGAGGAGCACAGAGAATTCTCGAAGAGCTTATATTTGATCCATCTCATCTGCTAAATCTTAGACCTTGACATCTGAAATTAGAGAGAACAAGGGAGAGGGAGAGAGCGGTTACCAATTTCAGGAAGTCGTGATAGCGAAGTCGAGAGAGGAGACGAGCGGGTCTACTCTAGACAACGACGCCGAGAGAGAAGAGAGGAGTGGGTAGAGTAAGCAACAGCGACACCGAGAGATCCCTCCTGCGATTTCATCTGGGTGCTTTCGCAATTTCGCGTGAGTGAGAGAGAGTAACGGAGAGGGCTAACGGAGAATCGAGATATAAACGTACTATACCAATTTTACCCTTTACAAAATCAACGGCGGTAGTTGGCTCCGCCTAAAATTTTACTAAAATTTTAGTATGCACAGAAGCATCACTCTAAAAATAAATGGTGGATACAACACTCTTTTTTAGGTGGAGAGAAGAGAACAACAAACAAACTTCTTTCTATTATCAGCTCTTAATATTCTCTCTTACATATCCACTCTGCTTTCACCCTAAGTTCACACGAATATTAAAGCGGATGAGCAAAAATATTAAATCAGCGTGTACACATCTTACAGCGGATCGGAATGACGTGGAAACCATCAAACCCAAATTTTAGTCTAATGGGTGTGGGACCCAAATTGTTCCCACGAATTCATATCCCCGTCAATTTTGAATTCATATCCCCTGAGGAAGCACAATATTTCTGTTTAGATCTGGACCGTCCAATCAGAATTCAGAGGTGGAATGCACGGACCGCTTTAATATTGTGCGGATTTAGATCGAACTTTCAGATCTAAACAAAAATATTATGTTACCTTAATTAGTTGATTTGAATTTGTCAATTCCTACTATTTCCTTATGATCATGATCCAACGGATTATGTGTTTTGCATGTGTATAATATGACAGTTCATTAGCAAACCCAACATGGATGTTACTGGTAACATAGTTGTTACATATACTAGTGATGTCTACTGGTTTGATTTGAGTTATTGGTTATGTTAGTGTTGGAGATACATAGCAGCCCCAGCACACTTTACTGTTGAAACTTTCTATCTTTTGATTATCAAATACAACTGTCAAATCAATTCAGATCAATCAGCTGATTACTGTAATCTTGTGTATGTGCTGTCATAGGAAAATCCTAGTAGCTGAATAGGAAACAATAACTGATTATTAGCCTATATATATACTCAAGTTCTCCTCAATTTAAATTTTATAGTTGGCCAAACAATAAGCAAAGCCTCTCAGGTTGACTTTTCCATACACAGTAGAACCACCAATAATTTGGACAAATCTGTAACTCAACTGAGAATATTTTTATTGAACAAGTAGGCTATCAGAGATAATTAAGCATTGTTACTGATACTACAAAGCATAACCAATTTTATTAAAAATATAAATTCACAATTTCACAAGGTCATACATGAAATTAAATTCACAATCTCAAGTACCTAAAACAACAAACAGAAATCCCCATCATCATATTTGTAATAAGAAAAAAAACATATAGATAGTATGTACAACAGTCCACAAATTCAAAACAGCAACAACATCAGAATTTAAAAATTAAAATGTTTGATGGTGAGATTCACAAAGAAAAGTACTGGTAACTCAATAGAACACCACTTCAGTCTGATATATCTTCTTAATGCTATATATATTGATCACCTCTTTAGTGTTAGTGAATCAATAATTCAAACCAGCCATCGATTGATCAACACCATTGTTCGCGAATGTTTCAAAGACAGAGGAAGGCATATTACGTTCTCCGGTTATCTCCAATTGCCTAAGCAATGGACAGCAAGGCAGGGTATCCAGCTTTGGGCATCTAGAAATTACCAGATGAAGCAGTCGTGGGAAAGCAAGAGATGTTACATCTCTTTCTGCTGGATCATTTTCTTTCCAATTCTCTAAACTTGGCATGAATTCCAATTTTAAATACTCCAGCTTAGGAAACATCTGCAATGCCTGACACCTCCCATGCCCAACCATTGAACTCCTGCTAACTATATGCTTTAGGCTGTCGAGACTGAATAGAGACAGGTGTTGAAGCAATGGTAGTTGCCATACCGGTGGAAGTGATGTGCATATTGTGCACAACGACAAACTGAGGTAGGTAAGGTTTCTTAGTGCTCTGCAATTATGCATCCATGCTGGAAAAAGGGTACCATTGTAGCCTCTTATTTCCAGTTCTTCTAATCCTTCATTGGGTTCGAGACCTTGTAACATTTCCATAGCAACATCGTGGTCTTGTATTACCCTATCAAACGACAAACGTAGCTGTTTTAAGTTTTTCTTAGAAATTAAATTTGCAAGTTTTGCATCTAATGGATTCATTATCTCTCCTAGATCATAGAGCTCTAATCGACCTCCGAGATTAAGGTCTTTTAGTTCTTCAATGCCACAACCATTTTCAGGATCAACTCTATACATTGAGAGTGACTGTAGGAACCTGAGATTACCAAGACCTGGTGGCATGCGGCTCAATACATAACACCCATCAAGGTAGAGGTGCCTAAGGCTGCACATGTGCCTCATGCCTTCTGGTAGGTTTTTCAAATCCCGACAATTATTTAGGTTCAGAGTCTGTAGACAGAAGAGAGTAGAGAAGGACTCTGGTAGCTCCATTAAGAAACAACAATCAGAGAGATCAAGGTACCTTAGGTGCTTCATAATTCCGGGGTTAGCATCAATATATGAAATACAAGAACAATGCAAACTTAGAGCTCTTAATGATTTGGCTACGGACAAATCAAGTGTAGAACTGTAAACTATTGGTTTATTGCGGTCTCCTGGATGACCGAAATCCAATAGTGTACGAAGGAAAGAACATCTCTTCATGAGACTAACTATGCCTGGTTTATAGCATGCAAGTAGACACATGTGAGGTTTTGTTGGACATGTTATTTTGTTGATCATAATTTGATAAAGTAACATACTCATTGCCACCAAAAGTTTGTGCAAGATCATGTATTAAGTCATGCATTCTGCAAACAAAATGAGAACTAAAGCCCCCATTTTCCATCTTTTTCCGTTTCTTTTTAACATCTTGAAAGAATCCTCTCCAGACCAACTCATTGAAAATCTCAATCCCCTTTGCCTCCATTTGCAACTCTCCATCTGATGGAACAAAATCATTAGCCATCCAGAGCTGAATCAGAGTATCCCTGTCAATCTCGTAATCTTTGGGAAAGAGAGAACAAAATGCAAAACACCGCTTCATGTAAGAAGGCATGTTATGGTAACTCAGTTCCAGCGCAGGCGCTATAACTGAATTTTCCCAAATTTTACTCTCCAACACATCCAACCATTCTCTTTCTTCATTCTTATAACTCATTAACCCTCCCAAGGTATTTGCCATCAAAGGTGATCCACAACACTTATTAATCAACTGCTTACCGATATCGACAAGTTCGGGTCGTTCATCAACACCCATTCCAAATGCCCGTTGTCTGAATATACTCCACAAATCATCCTCCTTTAGCCCTTGCAAATTGTATGCACTCA
The DNA here is from genome assembly GCA_025461125.1 of Carex kokanica. Lineage (NCBI taxonomy): Eukaryota > Viridiplantae > Streptophyta > Magnoliopsida > Poales > Cyperaceae > Carex > Carex kokanica. Next base: position 202,451 of record JAJGRX010000248.1, read on the forward strand.
TTGTGCCCACAATCTGGCCAACTTTCTTGCTACGAGTCGTTACAATTATTATACTTCCCGGACTACCACACTCAAGCAAGAGCTTCAATTGCTCCCACTTGCCTTGATCTTCATTAGAAACATTATCTAGTACAAGAAGATACCGTTTCTCAGTTAATTTTGCTTGGAGAGCTTGGTACTTCATCTCCATAGGCTGGTGGTGGTCGGTCCACAATGGCAAATCAATAATTAATTTGACAAGACGGGCGACATCAAATTCGCCAGAGACACATACCCACATCTTGAGTGTGAAATGATTCTGAACAACGGCATGGTTGAAAAGCAGTTGAGAGAGAGTTGTTTTGCCGAATCCAGCCATGCCGACAATCGGAAGCACTTGAACACTCTCCTGCTGATCAGCTTCAGCTTGGCCCAAAACTATGGCCATAATTTTCTCTAAATCATCACTCCTACCAACAACTGTTGAATTGATGACCTCATAGTCCATAGGCCGATTAACAACAGTCATTGGCTGCTGCTTGGGGTACCGAATTGATAAATGAAACTGATTCATTTCAGCAACAACGGCCTTCATCTTCTCCAAAACTCCTTTCAACAATGGCGTACGGAGAAAGTTGACCCAGCAAGAGAAAGACAGAGAGAGTGGTACTGGTGTTGACTTTTTCTCAGACCGGATCTCAGTCTCGACCGCCTTGCTAATTGCGTGGTACTTCAACTCATCGAGCACATCTTCAGTTTGATACACTACATCCATCAGATCATGCAACCATCCTCTAACAGCGGGTTCGGTTCTGCTGCGCTCCTCTGCATCAGCAATGACAGATTGTACTGTCAGCAAAAGGCTGCACAGTTTCTGGCGATCCTGCTCCACACCTAGACCCACTGATGTGGTGAACTCCTTAAGGACAAAGTCTCTGGCCTTCTCTGTCACGGTAGAGATGGCAGCCGAGACAAACATTTCAACAGCCATTAGAGATAAAAGGAAATGCAAAGAAATAAAATTAAAGCGAGAGGGGGTCGAGATCTGGATTCAGGACTCAGGACTCAGGAGACATTGAATTGGGATGGTTGACTTCAAACGAATCTGGATCTTCTGTGACACAGCAGTGGCGAAATATTAACACACTCACTGTAAATATGCAGAACGTCAAGCATATAAATTGTAAATCTGGGCTTCAGGCCCAAAGGCCCAGATTCCTCCGGCCCATCAATCAACATTATTTCTGTTAGATCATCCCAAATATTTGGCAGTCTAGTTTTTACAAACTTTTGATGGGAAGGTTTATGAAGGCAAAAATTGTCTACAAAGAACAACTCCTTTGCCAGAAATGCCTCTATGAAATCAATCACTGGTTTGTAGCATCATAGCATTCATATACTGACAACAAAATCATCATACTTTTTTTTTTTTTTAAAGAGACAAATGCCCATAAATATTTATATACAAAAACCAGTTAGCCAGCAAAGCTGTACTGAGAGCCTCATACAGGGAGGCATACCATTGTTCAGAGTAGCATAAGAGGCATAACAGCCAGGAAATATACCAAGATTTTGAGATAGCTAATCTCTAAAAGTATTCTAAATTTACACTAACTAAGCTACACATTAAAAGCTAGGATAATAATCAAAAACAAAATTTGGGACTTCTGTATCTTCATTTCTGAGCTGGAGACCCTGGAAAATCATCATACTTTCAATTGAACCAAACACTGTAGTTCCCAGATCCTTGCCAATTATACAAGGAACAACTTTTATTTTTCTTTTTATCCTAGATTTTATTTTAAGGGAAAGCAATTGTATTGTGTTTTTGAAAGATATCACAAAACTATGTATGCAAAATATGAATGCATCTTAGATAACACAAAATTCTTTTCCGGATTTTTTCATAGCTTCAAGTAAAACTCATTATTTGTGGCTTATTTGATAATTGATATCGACTCGAATCTATTTCAAACGCAGTTCGTTTGATTACATTTTGGTCAGTTCGAGTTTGAACTTGAGTTTAAATCAAAATTATTTTAAGTTGGCTTACTCGATCAAGTTCGACTTGAAAAGGCAATTATCTTAATAACTTAAAATATATATAATAGAACTAGGGTGCTTTTAAGTTCATAAAATCTCTTTGTGAACTTAAATTTAAAATCAATTGAATTGGCTTCAAATAACAAATTCAAATTAACCATTGAAATCCATTTACCTTACGAGTGATGTGTCTACATACGGAAATAAAAAAAAATTGAATTAATTTTGTAGAGAGTTAAGTGGTTAAAAAAAAGTTCAAATAATATATGTTTTCAAATATGTTTTGTTATCGGGTCCTTAATTAGTTATTATTCCTTCCCATTTTCTAATTGATCATCGCCACAGTGAGAAAGAAGCATTAAAAACTAGATATATCCATTACCAGTACAAACAGAGAGAGATTTTAAATGGTCGCTCAGATTATTTATTATTATATTTATTTTGCTAACTCGCTCCGATACTATGTTGCTTCTCCTTTAACAATTTCACCAAGACCCAACCATAGAAGGAAAAATCGGAATCAAAATCGGGATCGGCACCGTCCAATTCCGCTCCGGATCGAAAAAATCGATCAGAATCGGCTAAATCGGATCGGAAAATCAGACTTTTTTGCCAGAAGTTTGTTTTATACTAAAAAAATAGGAAAAAATTGATAGAAAAATTTAGAAAAATTATTACAATCAAATAATCCACTAATACAATATAATACAAGCATTACAACTAAAAACACTCTCTTTCACTCCTAGAAACTATGTCATGCTAGCTGGATTACTTCATCATCGTCTGTATTATGATAGAAATGAGGGTATTGTTGCCCCGAACTGCAGTACATGCCGTTACGTTACCTCTTACACCGGCCAAATGTTGTTTACCTCTGTAATTCCACCCGAAATTGTTTTACCGCACCATACATTTTACTCTTTTCATTTTATCATCAAGTGATATGAAATGTTCCCAACCAATATCTTGTGATTTACTTGTATCTTTGCCTCTACCTGCCATATCTCTATTAAGTACTAACTAAAGAGAAATTAATAATTAACAAAATCAATAGGAATGATTGATAATTACCTGAATTCTCAATTTATACAAGCTTTGATGACTTCCGGTTGCTCAAAGAATGATTGACGGATGAATTCTCAATTTATACAAGCTTAAATATAGCCGTGATTGAATGAACAATTTTAGTCGTGATTGAATGAACAACTTTTTGCCGTGATTGAATGAACGATATTTGGCTGTGATTCAATATATAGAGAATATAAGTACACAACAGTATATATAACTTGGAACGGACTCTGCTACTTTTCTCTAAGAAAAGCAGGGTCCTGCTTTTCCGATCCAAACCATTCAAATTCGTTGAGATTTGTGCATGAAAAAGTTTCTTTATCGAGATACGCGAATGAAAAATTTTGAATGGTTGAGATCGGAAAAGCAGCAGAGTCGGATCCATATAACTTCTCAATCCCTGACCTTTTAATTTGTATTCTATCAATCCGTGACCTTTTAATTGGCCATGATACAACAGTATTAGTCTAGTCAAAAAAAAAACAGTGGACCGGTACAAATTAGAATTATTATATACAAAACAGTTGTATTTTATAACAACAAAGTTTTGATGGTGTGGTGGTCAATAGCTTTGCTCCCTTAGCTGCAGGGCAAGGGTTCGATTTACGCGTAGCTCAAAAAATTTTTGGAGTTTGTCTATTAATTTGCGTTTCGGCTGTTTCGGTTGAATAAGTCTATTTTGGCTGAAATTTAACTGGAATCGTTCTGGAACATCCAGAATTGGTTCTGAAACAGACGAAATTGGCTGAAATCTGCACTAACTGCATAACTCAGCCTGAAATCGGATCGGTACCGTCCGATCCCGCTCCGAAACGGCCAATTTTGCCTTCTATGGACCTAACTATTCAAACGGGCTCTATATAAAACCGACCCAGTAGTTCAACCACACATGCACTACAGATAGTAACGAGAAGAAAAAAAGAAAAAAGAAAAAACTACACATGCCAGAATCCTTTGTGAACACTTAACAAAGAGTTATCACTTAATTCTACAAGAGGGCTAAACTCTGTTTCTAAAGAGTTATGATTATTGTGACCAAATTTTTTCACCACCCCCAACTTTTATTTATCAAGAAAATAAGAAAAATGCAGCCAAATGGGTTCTTTAGCTGAGCTTTGTTTATCTGTAAAAGATCTAATCCAATTCAGTCATGTCTTGTTTACACGTAAACCTCTATATTTATTGCATAATACAAGACAACTCCTTGGTTGTGTCGACCTGTAATTGTAATGATTTTATACACATATATAGACATAGGATTTGTTGCACAAGGGCGACATATCTCATGAAATGCGTTCAATCGTTACCCGTGAGGTTTAAAGTGGTTAGAAAACAAATATTTTTTGAAATCCAAATTTATATCAGATATCTACACACAGATGACAAAATATTTTTCATTTGAAAGGCCAAATTTATGTCAGATAATAAAGGCCAATTGTATTTTTCGGATCAAGCCCCTCACAATACTCTAAATTACTGAGGCTGAGGCCATCAGTATTTAAATATTAAAAGCAGAATGGGAATTGAAATTTCTAACATCCATTTCCAATTGTTTACCCTGGATTTTGCATTAATTTTGTCCTTATTCAGTTATTTCTTCTACCCAAACCATGCCCCTTTTTCCAAGCTACCTTGATATTAAACGTCTTAGTCTCTCATGCCCCCTTTTCCACACCTTTCCCTATCAATCAAGCATCACTCAAAGTCCCTCAACAACTGTGTGTACATCATTGAGATGGAATCTCTTGATGCATCTATGGAAAGAATCGAAAAGAGCTAACGAAAGAACAATCAAGCTATTTATAGCCCCCTCTTAAGCTTCTTACACTTTATATTCCTTCTAGTCCAGATAATCTAAACAAAGTGGCTCTCTAACTAACTGAACTATTCATTGATCCATAAGGTTATAATAGTCATTTTCTATTTATGGTCATATTTAAAAAATTTATATATTTCCACAATTGCAATATCAACCTTGTCGAGCATAACAATGGAATAGTGGAAAACTTTAGAAAAGTGATTATTTTTCAATTCCACAATTCCTCTATTCCACTCCTATTCCATTTGTTGCTGAACAGGGCCAAATCCTTAATTGTGTGTGCTTTAAATTTCTACTTCCCACAATTTTCTAGAATGATTCGCTCTTGAAATGATTCTTCAAAATAGAGTTTGCAATTTCCCATACCCACTGTACTATTTAATAATTAATAGACATTTTGTACTTTATTTTCTAACAGCATCATAATTATTTCATAGATAATCTTCACATATTTTGGCAATGCTATTAAATCATCCGACTGACCTGGTAGCAATAAGTATTTGTTGCTCATTCAAATTCAAAGGGCCCGCTATCAGCATCATCATCATAATTATTTCATAGATAATCTTCACATATTTTGGCAATGCTATTAAATCATCCGACTGACCTGGTAGCAATAAGTATTTGTTGCTCATTCAAATTCAAAGGGCCCGCTATCAGCATCATCATCATAATTATTTCATAGATAATCTTCACATATTTTGGCAATGCTATTAAATCATCCGACTGACCTGGTAGCAATAAGTATTTGTTGCTCATTCAAATTCAAAGGGCCCGCTATCAGCATCATAAGCCTTTTTTCTTGCTGCTTGATGCTGATAGCGGGCCCTTTGAATTTATGTGGTCATAAAAAAGTATTTTATTTAACTGTTCCTTTCTAAGTCAATCTAAAAATCAGAGTCAGTCATCTGGTATCTTAGAAAGAAAAGATTTATGGGGTCACCAAGAAATATTTGATTTATGTGGTCATTATTTAACTTTCCTTTTCAGCTAATAAAGCCGAAGAAAAAAGTACATATATAGGAAACAACATGACCAAGGTGTTTTACCAACAACCTCAACAAACAAAGAGAAAAACAGAATTATCGTGCTTACTCATTTTCCTTCCTGCAATGACACTTATTGCACTTGTTTCCATTTCATTTCACTAGAGATAAAACACCTTAATATAAAACCGGCCCAGTAGTTCAACCAGTAGTTCAACCAAGGAGAACCCTAAAGAAAAAAAAAGAACCACACATTAATTTATACACCCAAAGAGTTGATAATTATATATGTGCCTATTCAATCTAACAAGTTTTACTCATATGTTGTTAATCAATAATCACTTATTCTACAATTTAGCAAAATTCTGTTTCTAAGGACGTATCAGATCGGGTACGGATCTTAGCTAAATTCTTCGGCAATCATGTGATGTGAAGCTCAAATTTTAAGTGTAACTTAAGGAGTATCCCTTCGGCAATAAAATTGACAACTTTCTTCAGAAATCTTTAAGCTTGGTAAAATACTTAAACCCATGTGAAATCATGACATAAAAACTTGGGTAAGCTTAAAAAATGTGAGCAAAAGAAGCACTAAAGAGGTGGCATGCATTAAGCTTGATAAAGGAGTATTCATTCGATAAGCTTAAAACTCCTTAGAGAACTAAGGAGCTCTAAGGAAGCTTAAGCTGAGCTTGCCGTACAACACCATTCATATTTGTGATTATTTTTTTTCGATCCGGCTAGAGTTGCAAAGAATTTACACTATGTTTCCAGTGGTAATTGTTATCTTAGATTTAATTTTACACTTGGATCCTGATTCGAGTAGAAACTGAATTGAATTGTAAACCTATATTCCTACTTAAATTCCTTGCACAGATGTATTTTCTTAATAGTATAATAAGAAAAATGTACTCTTAATCGAATCAATTGAGCAAGTAGTCTCGCAAATATCAGATTGCGAGTTGATAATAAGCATACATGTGACTATATTATTGATGCATCAATTAAAATCATAAAATATCTAAATGGCCCATATGATATTAAGATGGATGTATTGGTCCATAAACATTACCTTGTATATGTTATAAAAATGTAAGAGATTCATTTGTATTTTCGCTGGTGATGGTCGAATAATAAACTTTCTTCAAAACAACCAGCACATGAAAATTCATTAGATTAAAATTTTTTATGGTTCTTTAATGAATGTTCACATAGATTCTCTATTATTTTTCGTATCATTATTAATTTGGGATGGCCCAACCGGTCATGCTAACCTATAAACATATTTGATTTGTAAATAACTAATTTACTTCAACTATATTAATATATGTGTAGTACAAACCAGAGGACAACACATGTAATATTTTCTATATGCATTATTTACCTTAAATTATGCTAGTAAAGTAAAGATAGTCAACATTTTCTTCGTGATTCTCTCAACGTGGCATTCATTTCGGCGGATCTCTTAAAATTTAACAAATTTCTTTGAGATTTAGAAGAATATAATCTATCAATATATAGGGCTGGGCTTAGCTAAGCCATGAAGCAAAATGACTTGATACTCCACACCTCATTATTTTCATTTTGAAAATCCAAACTACCGATCCAAACCGTTCAAGTTGTTCTCCATATTGAAATGTGCTTGGAGACCAAATTTTACATTTTTTGGAATTTTTTTACTATTTATTAAGCCACTTTGAAAATCGCTGATCCATTGGTCCAGAATTTTTTACTGTTTTGCTACTGTTCACCCGGATCAGCGATTTTCAAAGTGGCTTAATAAATAGTAAAAAAATTCCAAAAAATGTAAAATTTGGTCTCCAAGCACATTTCAATATGGAGAACAACTTGAACGGTTCGGATCGGTAGTTTGGATTTTCAAAATGGAAATATTGCATGGAGTACCAAGTCGTTTTACTCCATGGCTTAGCTAAGCCCAGCCCTATATATATAAATATATATATATATATATATATATATATATATATATATATATATATATAAATATAGAGTAGGGCTATTGTACTTCGCGAAGTAAAACTTTGTTTTACTTCACGCTCATACTCCTATTTTCAAAATCCAAATCGTCGATCCGAACCGTTCAAGTTGTTCTCCATATTGAAATGTGTTTGGAGACCAAATTTTACATTTTTTGGAATTTTTTTACTATTTATTAAGCCACTTTGAAAATCGCTGATCCATTATGAATAGTAAAAAACAGTAAAAAATTCTGGACCAATGGATCAGCGATTTTCAAAGTGGCTTAATAAATAGTAAAAAAATTCCAAAAAATGTAAAATTTGGTCTCCAAGCACATTTCAATATGGAGAACAACTTGAACGGTCGGATCGACGATTTGGATTTTGGAAATGGGTGTATGAGCGTGAAGTAAAATATTGGTTTTACTTCATGAAGCACAATAGCAAAATTCTATAAATATATATATATATATATATATATATATATGTGTGTGTGTGTGTGTGTGTGTTCCTTCATGTAACAACAAGGTAGCTCTTCGAGAGTCTTCAATCAATTTTGTACTAGTATGATATCATGAGTTGTTGCGCTGTCAGCGAGACATATATTTTTATTATTGATATCATTGTTGACCAAAAAGAAAATTCATTCTTATTTAAATGGTATTGAAATAAAAAAATATTAAAATTTACTTTAGTTCTTCAACTAGTAGAGCTCTCGTGTTGATAATGCATTATAAATTAAAAATAAAGAAAAATAAATAAGAAAGAGAATATAAAAGATGGTTATCATTCATTCATATGTTTTTCATGTATAGAACACAATATAAAGTCTTTGTATATAGACTAGAAATTGTAAAGGAAAAATCATTAAATTAATTTTCATTAATAAATGGAGAAATGAAATATATTTTTTTAGAAGAAGTTTCAAAGTAATTAATGTTAAAAGTTACAAAATAAATGTACATCCACATTTATTATTTATTCATAACAAAAAAATAATTATAATTATTAATGAAACGGTCTTTGGATCAATTCCAACCGAAATTAAACAATACGTATATTTAATAATTTAATTTAATAAAATTATCTAAGTGTAATAAGTTTATCATTTTAAATTTATATGAATAATTTATCATAGACCACTTCAATACATCTAATGATAGGATATTAATGATAGTAACAGAAATAACGCCTAAATAATTCTCTTAAATTATCTTCTTCTTTTTTTATAATGCTGAGAAAGGTAGAATAGGAAATCTTCTGGGAAGGTGTGCTCCATCACCTTCCAGTTTTTTAATATATCAATGATAAGACAGATTAACTTTAACAAATGAGATTTAATTAGCTAAAAGTCTTCGACGACACTACTACAAAAAAAAAGATTATACACGGACAATAAAGGAGGAGCTACACGGATTTCCTACCGTGTTTAAATCGAGGGTGTACGATTAGTTCAATAACTACACACGGACTTTTGCCCGTGTGCAATTTTAAAGATTCTACACGGATAACTTCACAAACAGCCGTGTACAAAGATTAGAATGTGTCGCTCTCCATTTTACCGAGCTACATGGATATTACCTAAAAAACCGTGTACGATTCTTTTTGTACACGGATATTTAACTAAAAAACCGTGTAGCTTGACTCTTTCTACACGGACATTTAGTTAAATGTCCGTGTAGCTCTCCTCTTTCTACACGGACATTTAACTAAATGTCCGTGTAGCTCTCTTTTTTTATACACGGACTTTAGTTAAATGTCCGTGTAGAAAGAACATTTTTTTTTTTTTGTATTTTTTTTTTTCGGCTAGCCTCCACTTTTGCTAGCCAGTTTTGTTACAGAACTATTCCAGATTTTCCATATTTTCCATATTTTCCAGATTAGCAATAAATCCATATTTTCCAGATTAGCAAGAAATTCATATTTTTCAGATTAGCCAGAAATTCATATGCAATAAATTATACAATATTCATATACACCAAATTATACAAAATTATGGAAATCCATGTTGAGCATTGCAAAATTCCGTTACAAACCACCTTGCCCACACCCACTTGATATCGTCGATCTGCTCCTTGGTGTAATGCGGTTCCTTTGGCAAATTCTACAATTACAATTTGGTATTATTTAGTAACAAGAAAAGGTAGATGAAATACAGTTGCAAATATCAATTGCTATTATATAGGAACAATTAATATGAATTACATACCGCGTTTGGGAATTGAAATTGTATTCTTTCGACAAAGTCAAACATGAAAATCATCGTGTAGTAAGCACATTCCCAACCCGCCAACTGTTGCGGGCCCTGAAATTTGCATTTAGCGGCCTATATTAGAATGATAATATTTTTTTGGACAATATATATGAAATTATAAATTTATAGTGTGCTCACCAGCAACCACTTCCAACCCAACTTGGTTTTCTTGCTCTTGTTATGCAATCCTCCCTCTTTAACATATTTCGCAAAAGCCCTTACAAAAGACCAAATGAATGTTTATAGCAATTTTATAATTTGATATAATTGAAAAAAATTCAAACCAATTAAATTATTATTGCTTACTTGTTGACATAAGGAAATATATCTTTGCACTTGTTAGCCGGGATATTTCCTTCGGGCTTACAAGAATCAACAATTATGCTCGTATTTAGGTAAGGCACAATGATTATCAGACACCAGTGCTTGCTGTGGGAGGATAAAAATTAAAGTACTTTAGCATATAATAGTAACACGAGTGTTTGCTAATATGAACAATACATAAGCTAAGGTTAGAATTAACCTCTGGTGGTACGGCAAGATAATGAATTTCTTCTCCTCCTCCTCAGCACGATGCAGCGCTGAACACATGTACTCGATACCCTCCTTCGAATAACTTCTCAGGAATGTGGCACTCACTCTCTCGGGGTCCAGAAATATGCACAAGTTCTTCCTTTGTATCATCTCATTACAGTTTCGGATTAGCTTCCTGAAAACTCAAAATTTTACATTAGAATATATATATTTGAGTTGTATACAATAATGAAAATAATTTTGAGTCACTAACATGAGGAAAATGGAGATGAACGACACATCGAGCCATCTATCGGATGACGAGTGGTGGAGAATGTCCTTGAAGTCTTTGAACGACATAGTGATAATACTGCCTTCATGTAAAAACATCCCAAGTGGGACAGGGATGATGATATCCTTCATGCCTTCGGGTGCCGACATCAAGCGGTCGTGGAGAAGGTGCAAATCACCGGGCAAACGGCTGTATTCTTCTTCGGTGACCATAGGACGGTCTGGTGATCCTGGCGCGTCAGCCCCGACGTCGCAAGCCATAACAGTCCGTACCGGTGACATCATCTTTTGTGCACCAATGACATCATCTCCTCGTGTCTGCATTAAAATTAACATATCTTCTTCAAGCCTTTGAAAAAGAATGATTTGAATGTAACAAAAGAAATGGATTATTTAGAGATTACCTGATGCAAAACAATCTGACTCCTGGGCCATTGGACAAATGACTTGCGGGCATCATCAAGAACAAACATATCGCTGGTAGGGGCAGGAAGAGGTACGCGCCCCCATCCCTCCACGACTGAGTCAACCTGCACGCATGCATAGTCGGGCATGAGCTGAGCATGGTGTACACTTGGGGCTCCTGGAAGTACAACGCCCTTGGCAACGATCAGAGGAGAACTACCCTGCCACAGGACGAGGTCGCATGCTCTGGGATCTTGCAATTATCAAAAAGTTGTTACTTTTTAATGGTGCGATATTGTCTAACAATGTTACAAACAGATATGAATTACCTTTAGACTATAAAACAGTAGTGATTACCTTTAGATTACTATAAAACAGGTATGAATCCTCCTGCCTTCGGCACTTTTTTTCTTCACATGTGCAAGAAAATCAATTAGTTTTAGATAAATAATTGAAGATCGAGAAAAAACAAAAACTACTTTGGATAATGTTACATACCTTGAACTCTTCTGTGGATTTCAAAGCTTGAAACTCCTCCCACACCTCTTGTGTTAGCCAAGAATAGTACCCTACCGGATTTCTCCCTCTCTCCATGAAATCCGTCTTCAGCGTACTCTTGAATTGCTTCCAACCTTCGTTCATGATCCTCAGAGTCTTAGTCTTTGGGGTATCGCTCTCGATGTTCCACTGAGCCTGATTGACACCAAATTCACTGTATTTAATTTCATGTACAACAATGAAAATAAAGTAAAGAGTTGTTCGGTACTTTACCTTCACCATGTTCCACCAGTCGTTCTTCTCCTCTTTATCAAACTTATTCCAACTCTCTACAAGGATACTTGCATTTCGCTTCACCAAATTGCAACACCAATTTGAGTACGCCATTCGGTTTGGACCTTGCGCACGCCCGTCGTCCGTGAACTGGATTTCCAGCTGCTTCTTCTCGGACGTGCTTGTGCACATTGTCGGACCTCTTTTCCTTCTTTCTGACGAGGCAGTAGCTTGCTGATGCTCTTCTGCCATCACATCTATGTGCTCACCCTCAGCCGACATGGTTCTGCCATACAAAGAAATATTAAAAGAAATATTATATAAACACCAAATGGAATATATGTGGACCTATGTGCAAAACAAACACCACAGTAAAACAACACAGTTACAAAAAATAGAATATATGTGGATAAAAAAATTTAAATGTACTATGTTGATAAAAATTGCTACTTGAAAGTTACAAAAACAACACAGTTCTAATTGATCTGTTGATAAAAGTGGTATGACCAAGGCAATTTCAATTGACCCCACAGACAAAACTACAAACAAATATTTCTATATATCAATATTAATTTGTGTTACTTACTTAATTGAAGGAACACAAACAACAGCAGTTTCAATTGTTTCCACAGACAACAACAGTTTCACATGTACCAGTGTACCAATGATGTACTGTACCAGTAATATGTATACAAAAAACAAGACCTTAATACTATTTTCAGCAATATGTATACAATTTTCTTTGTAATCATTCAAAGAGCAAAATAAAAGAAGCAAACTTAAATTAAACTTTCAATTACAGAGTTATACAACCATGGATATACCAATAACATGTCTATTACAGCAACAAAAACTATATTACTAAATATATTAACAATTAATGACATAAAGAAAGAATAACATTATATATGGTACATGTTCTAGGCAGATGTTGAATTATTGATGCTAACAAGGAGACATGCTATCAGGATCAACAAATTCCTACTTCAACCATTACATGAAAGCATAATAACATAAACCTGCATATCAAAATACAAACCCTACATAAAACCAAGAGCAGCACATAGCAACTACTACACAGGATCATAATACCAGTCAAAATCAAAATACAGGTTTTAGTTCCACAAAAACCACAAAATACAGGTTTTAGCACAGCAAAGGCAGCACAACACAGCAAAATAAGCAAAAAAAACTTACAAATCAGTAGTGAGAACAGCAGGCGGCGACAATGAGCACAGCAGAGGCGGCGACAATGAGCACAGCAAGGCAGAAGAGGCGGTGACAGAGGCGGCGGAGAGGGTGACAGAGGCGGCTAAGAGGGAGGGTGATAGAGGCAGAGTAGTGAAAAGGATTTTGAAAGAGAAGAGAAGGATTTGAAGCGGCTCGTTTTTAGAAAAAAATTGGAAGAGAAAGCTTTTGAAAAACATTGTACACCTCTTTCTACACGGACATTTAGTAAAAGTCCGTGTACAAATCCCCGGTTTTTCTACACGGACTATTTAGTAAAAGTCCGTGTACAATTAGTCTTTCTACACGGACATTAACTAAAAGTCCGTGTACAAATCTCCTTTCTACATGGACTATTATCGTAAAATTCGTGTACAATGACTATTTATACACGGACTATTAACTAAAAGTCCGTGTACAAAAGTTCAAACATATTAAATTATGTTTCTTTTTATTTTTTATATTATTTAAACTAATAATAAATTAACTAAAATATATAGTATATCACATATAATATTTAAAACTTATACTAATATTAACTAATACCCGGTTTTTTTTTATTATTAAAATTTGAACTATAGACATTTAATATTTGTACTAGTAATTAAAAACTAATACTAATATTTTATATTTTATTTTTATTATATAATATCTTAACTAATATTTTGAAAACTAATACTAATATTTGAAATAGAAATTTTGTACCATTATTATAAAAAATGAACTAACATTTGAACCAGAGAGCTACAAATATTTTATTTTTGAACTACAAATATTTTATTCGTAATATTTAATATTCATACTAATATTTAAAAACTAATACTAATATTTTATTTTTTATTTCACTATTTCAGAATTCACTAATATTTTAAAAACTAATACTAATATTTGAACTAGAATTTTTTTAATATTATTAAAAAAATTAACTAATATTTGAACTAGAGGAATCTAATATTTGATATTTGAACTACAAATGTTTTATTATTACAAAGTTGTTTCTAAAAAAGAAATATTACAAGTTTAAATTTTAAACAAAAAATAAATATTACACACCGGGTTTTTTTTTCCTTTTTCTCTTTTTTTTCTCCTTTTCAACAGTACTCTCGGCCCATATTCCTTCATTGTGGTCGGATCGCATATAGTTTGCTCCGTCGTTTTCTTCAATTGTTGCTACCTCAATTTCTGGAGGTCCTCAATTAATGGTGCGAGATACACATCTATATCATTTCCGGGTTGCCTGGGTCCTTGGATTAGTAATGACATCATTATATACCTGCGTTTCATGCACAACCAAGGAGGAAGATTATAGATGTATATAAGAACTGGCCAAGTACTGTGCCGACTGCTCAAGCTTTCAAACGGACTCATTCCATCTGTGCTCACCACAATCCTAAGGTTTCTCATTTCGGAACCAAATTCTTTGAAGTGTCTATCAATGTTTCTCTACTGAGGAGAATCGGTCGGGTGCCTTAGTTTACTGTCTTTTTTGCTCTCTTCTTCATGCCAACGCAATAATTTCGCATCCTTGGAATTCGCAAACAACCGTTTGAATCTCGGTATTATCGGCAAATACCACAACACCTTAGCCGGAGGTCGGCCCTTTTTGTCCTCGTTACAATCATCAGTACTGTCCTGGTCCTTACGTTTATACCGTGAAACACCGCATTTAGGACAGACATGCATGGTCTCGTACTCGTTACGGTACAATACACAGTCATTCGGACATGCATGTATTCTTTCGATCTTCAACCCCATTGGACATATCAATTTTTTCGCCTGATATATTGTACCGGGTAACTCGTTGTTATCTGGGAGCATTTCTCGTAAAAGCTGTAATAAGGACGTGAAACTCTTATCGCTCCAACCATTGTCTGCTTTTAAGTTTAATAATTTCAACACAGCTGACAGTTTCGTAAATTTGGCACACCCGGGATACAACTGCTTTTTGGAATCATTAGACAAATTTTGAAATTTATCATAATTTTTATCACTAATTTCATCTTCCGCATCACGAAACATTTCCTCCAAATTTTCAATAAACTCGTGTTCTACATTTTCACCAGAATTCATCTCCAGCTCATAATCGTCGTTTCCGGGTTCAACATTATCAAAAATTTCCACATCCTCATAATTCTCGTTCCAATCAAATTCAAAATTATCAGAAATTTCTACATTCTCATCATTCAATTCACAACGATTAAAATCTTTATTGGTACTACTACTTTCACCAAATTTCTTACCGTGCATGATCCAACATGTATATCTCTTCTTAAATCCACGACAAATTAAATGACCTCTAATTTCTTCGGAGTCCACAAATCTTAAAATATTTTTACAATCTCTACAAGGACACAAAATGTCTTCTTCTTTTTTCTTCACTCTATACCTCTCAGCAAATTTTATAAACTCATCAACGCGAACCAAATATTCTTCACTGTCACGTCGCAATTCATACATCCAACTTCGATCCATCTGTAAATTAAATTATAAAAATGATTTGATCAATTAATCATGCATGGTCAACATATAAATTGTACCAAATTTTGGGCTTACAAAGGGTCGGTTTACAATCCTAACTCACTCTTTGAATATTATGTCCCATATGTGAACACATATTAGCGAGTTTTAATTAGTATTTGAGAAAAATTCGGCAGCATTTCCCCTTAACTCCCCAAGTATGTGTACGAACCACATACTCGTAGGAGCAATAAGGGAAAATACCGTCGAACTTTCCTAAAATACTAATTAAAACCCGCTAATATGTGTTCACATCCTAAATGAGACACAATATTCAAAGAGCAGTCCCAAAACGGGGACTGTCCAAAATTAATCCCTATTGAATTAATTTTGAACGGGCATGGACCTAAAAGCATCTATAGGTCGGTTATTGGACCACAATACACTAATTATATATTTACATTATCTAATTACTAATTAAATCAAGCATGCATGAATATATAACACACCTAATTAAATAAGCAATAATAATTAATGAACAGAAAATTAGAGAGGAAAAAGGAAAATATGTATATACTAACCTTCGAAAGTTAGAGAGGAGAAAATAAAGACTTCTAATTCCAGCTGCTAGCCTTTAATTTGCAGAAATCAGATCTCAGTTCAATACAGAGAGAGAGCGTATTAATTACTTGATCAAAAGGCGCTGGAAGGAGAAGTCTCTGGAAGAGAAGGGGCCCTTTTATACTGAAATAAAACCCTACATACCTTTTCTACATGGATTTATACTTAACAATCCGTGTAGCTCTCGCACAAGTTATACACGGTTATTTATTAAACAATCCATGTAGCATTACCCTTTATACACGGATATTTGATAAAAAAACCCGTGTAGCTCTCTAACTATTCTACACGGACATGTAACTAAAAACCGTGTAGCTCTCTTACTATTTCTACACGGTTATTTAATCAAATATCCGTGTAGCTATTCATACACGGATTTTAGTTTAATACCCGTGTAACTCTCTCAATCTTTTCCACACGGTTTCCTTCCACACGGATTTTTGATCCCTAATAAACCGTGTAGCTCTCTCAAACAATTATACACTGATTTATAACTAAGTGTCCGTGTATAATTCCCCTATATTTTTTGGCCTTTCAACATTTCATATTTGACACACGGTTTTTATATAAAATTAGAAAAACCGTGTACAATGTGCAGTGTAGAATTAGCTTTTTTGTAGTAGTGTGTCCGGAAAGAAAAATAATTTGCATAGAATGCTTCAAAATAATGCATCTTATTTGTTAGAGTTTTGGGATAAACAAAGGAACGAATTAACATTAGAAAGGCGGTGCATTATTTTATTTACAAAATAATAACATTTTTTTTAAACGTTAGAAAGTATAACATCATGAATAATTTACACTGAGAAAGAGAATAATACAATAATTACCGGAACAAGTCACATAAAAAAAAAACTAATATTTTGTTCCTTTGTTTATACGTACTAACAACCAGCTGAAAGGCACTGAATTGAATTGAAAAATACTAGCTGCATCTGGTCCATTTCACACAATAAAGACCGCAAGACTAAATATCTAATTAGAGTTTGTTTCTCTTATGATCTACTGGACTAGATCACACGGTCTACACCAAGTCCATGCATATATTTATAAATGACCTTATGGGCACCAAATATCTACACCAATTATTATCTTTGCATCGATCATTTAGCTTTTTCTGATTTACTTTATATAAATAAAGTCTTCTCCTTTGCTCTATGTTGCATGGATACTGGTACGGGTGTCGTATCGATCGGATACGATACGGATACGGCAATATGATAATTTTCAAAAATTCCGGATACGATATGTCAATTATATATTATTTTTTATTATTTTAATTATATTATTAATTACTATATAAATTAAATATCAAAAATCATGGATAAAGCATTTTGTATAAGTTAAATACAATAGCTGGTGCATTGTAACAACAAATTAAGTTAGTGTAGTGATTAAGACGTTCTTGCATTACCCACAATTCCCAGGTTCGAGTCCCGCGTTGGCACCAATTTTTGCTCAATTATCCACAAAAGACGCAGTTCACAGCTCACGGTGCACCAAAAATGAAATGGAGAGAACATTGCGGCCGACGCGTGGCTCACAGGTGAAAACTAAATCATCTGTTGGCTTATCGGCGCCGTATCGTAGCAGAGGGGGACCGTATCGGCACGTTTCAATGCGTATCGGTGACCGTATCAGGTGGTCAAGAATACGCCACGTATGCCGATATGCTAGCTGGCGTATCCGACACGTATCAGAACCGTATCAGATGCGTATCCTTATTGGATACGCACCCGATACGGATATGGAACACTAAGTGGAGTATCGGAGTAACATAGCCTTTGCTAAAGTTAGTATGTACTCGTGACTTATCAATGAGTGTTCAGATTGAATACGAGTCCCCATTGTGGCAAACAAGGACAAGATAGCTTTTATTAATTGGTCAAACACGCACTTAGTGACTTATTCTACTGATAATAATTATTTTTACATAAAAAAGATAAAAATTCACAATTTCTAATTTAATTTACATAATTTAAAGCTTCAGTTTACAGAGTTGTGTGATAAGGTTTACAGAATTCAAAACAATTGATTGTAGCATCTAGATGCAAATTTAAAAAAAAAAAATTAAAAAATTTGAAAAAAATTAAAATTTGAATTTTTTTTTACCGGTTTACAGTATTCAACAAAATTATCTATAAAGTTATGTGATAAGGTTTACAGAATTCAAAATAATTAAAGATAGCATTTAGATGCAGATTTGAAAAAAAAAATGAAAAAAAATTTGAAAAAAAAAATTTACCTGTATATGTTTACGGAATTTTAAAGTGGTTCCGGTTAATTACTAGTTTTGAAAAGTTGTTAGAGATCTTCTAAATGTGATTCCAGTGGTTATAGTCAAAGATCTAAAAGTGGTCCCGGCCAAAGTAGTTAAAGTTATTAAAGTGTAGGTTAAAGTGAAGATGTTTGGAGACCACACAGTAATGAAAAATTATGTTTACATAATTCGTTTAATTGGTTTATAGAATTTAGTATTGAAGTTTACAGAATCTTGTAAATCAGAGGATAATCCGAGAATTTGTGTCCAGGGACTGTTAGCAGCTTCCATACATACATATATATATATATATATATATATATAGGCATAAACTTATAGATGAAGCTAAAGCTAACTATAATAGTTAGCGCTTTAAGCTAGCTTCAGTTGTCCACTTGAACTAGCTGCATTAAATTATAAAAGTGAGATAATATCAAGCACATTCCAAATTAAGTTTGACTTGGCCCAAATATATATATATATGTGCTCCAACCAACCAAAACGTTATTCGGTTTACAACTTCAGTTGATCTTATCATAGAATTTATTATAGAATGAGCCTAAAAATAGAAAAACAACCATAAACCCTAAAATAAGTTTGACTGGGCTCACATAGAAAATGTTTGGGCCAAGTCAAACTTTGTGCGGTTCAAACTTCCAAGAGAGTTATAGTCAACTTAATTAATAATCATTCTGACACATAATTGCTCTATTAAAAGAGCAAATAATCCTCCTGTTTTCAATCCCAAAAGCCACAAACATGGCCTCTCATTCTAATTCATCTCCACAAAGCTCCTTGCGCCTGTTTCTCCTCTTCTTTGCAATAATCTTTCAGCTTGCTACTTCGACCAACATTTTGTTCAAGTGCTCTGACTCAAACTTCACGAGGAACAGTACCTACCAATCTAATCGCAACCAACTACTCTCTAACCTTTCATCGGCTGGATGGCGCACCGGCTTCTCCCTTCAAATCCTTGGAGAAAGTCCTGACCAAGTTTTCGGCCGTGCACTATGCAACGTCGTCCTTAATTCTTCTGACTGCCAAACATGCCTCCTAAATGCTGTAGAAGCAATAAAAACGAATTGCTCACGTAGCATAAGAGGTGGTTTATGGTATGACAACTGCTTCCTCCGGTACTCTGATACCAACTCCACCACCTCTGACGAAAATTCATGGTCACAGATACTCTACAACACAGGTAACATCGCAAATCCTGACAAATTTGAAGATGTGTACAGCAATCTGATGGGTAGCCTTGCAGATAGAGCTGCTAATTCCACAAATTTGTTCAAGGTTGATACAGCAAAATATACTGGAAGTATCACATTGTATGGACTGGTACAATGTATTCAAGACATTTCGTCAGACGATTGCTATACATGCCTACAGCAATATATCTCCCAGTTCCAAGCCACTGCATGGGGGCAGCAGGGTGGGGTCATGTTAGGCTTCCAATGTTACATACGTAATGATATCTATCCATATTTTAATCTTTCTCTCATCGATGCAACGCCCCCTGCCTTGCCTCCTGAGCTCTCTCCCCTGCCAAAGAAAAGTACAGGTATGCACAATTATAATTAATGAACTAGTGTAAATTTCTTCTCCTGTGCGCCAATAACCAGCGTAGGAACTTAACTGCAAGTATGGAACAGTTTGAATAGTCACTACTCGCTCATTATTCATTAGGCAATTAGTTAGTGAACAACATTTTCTATACCGCGTTTAGTAGTGACTATTCAAACTAATTAATTGCCTAACGAATAATGAGCGAGTATGTGACTATTCAAACTGTTCCATACTTTCGGTTACGTTCCTATGTGGACCGTACATTTGTACCTTTGTACCTTTGACTATACAACAGGTGACTATTCAAACTGTTCTATACGGCGTTTGTGGACCGTACCTTTGTACCTTTGTATAGTCACATTTTCTAACCGCGTTTAGTAGTGACTATTCAAACTAGTGCAAATGCCACCTGTTGTATGTTTGTGGACCGTACCTTTCTTCTTCATGCTCAGTGTTATGTGTAAGTCTAAATTAATTATTGTTTTGTATACAACGAAGAAATTAAAATTGACTGTTCAACAAAGAAGATAAAATCGACTGTTCAAAGAAGAAAACAAGTTGTTTAGTCACAGCAACTCCCAAGTGGAGGTTAGATATTTGGTTGATGTAGCCATGTGGGACATCTGGTTGAATGAGCGAGGATGTCTAATTAATTTCAAGCAAGACTATTAGTAGTCAACAATGTCCCCATCAATCAATTAAATTATTGTGGAAAATCAAGACGCATGAAACAAATACTAAATTCAGGGAATTGACTGGAAGCCTTACTTTCAGATAAGGCCTAAGATCAAATTAGCTAACAACAAATAATTGTTAAATGTAATCCAAGTCAGCAAGGCATAGAAGGTGCAGATTAGAAGCAGCAGTTTTTTCTAGTAGCAGGTTTATTTCTGGTTTGTCAAAAATAGGCAGCACGTTTATAGGTGTGCTGGAATTGGTTAGAAAAGGGTAGTCTTTTATTTTTAGTTAAAGTCATGTAGTGGGTTTAGTGGTAGGCTAATTATGGCAGCTTTGTGATGAAGTTAGTGGGTGCTAAATTAGGAATATGCTCCATCTTAAATACCGTGATTTGTATCTGTTTATTTATTAATCAAGTTGTGTGAAAAATCCAATTCTGTGTTCTTTTCTTTACCGAATAATTCCCAACAAAATTGGTATCAGAGCCAAAGGTGAGAGATCAAGGCAGATCCGACCATGGCAGAGAACATGAGCGTTTCGAATCCCTCGATTCCGCTGTTCAAGGGAGACAACTACGAGTTCTGGAGCATCAAGATACGAACTTTGCTCAAGTCGCAAGGTCTATGGGAATTGGTGGAGAAGGGAGCACCGGCCACAGATCCCACACCAACAGAAACAGCGAAGCGAGATGCGAAGGCGTTGTTCTTAATTCAACAAGCCGTTGTTGACACGGTGTTTACAAAAATAGCAGCAGCGGCATCAGCAAAGGAGGCATGGACAACCCTGAAAACCGCCTTCCAGGGAAATTCTAAAGTTCTCGAGATAAGGCTACAAGGCTTGAGAAGAGACTTTGAGACGTTGAACATGAATCAAGGCGAATCTGTTCAAGCATTTCTCACAAGAGTCACATCCATCGTCAACCAAATCAAGAGTTGTGGCGAAGATCTCACAGAAAAGATCGTGGTTATGAAGGTGCTCCGCAGCCTTACAGCAAAATTCGACCATGTCGTGGCAGCAATCGAAGAGTCCAAGGACCTGTCCACATACTCTTTCGACGAGTTGATGGGTTCGCTGCAAGCCCATGAAGTACGACTTCTCAGATCTGAAGAGAAGGACGATTCTAAGGCGTTCCTCACCAGAGGCAACTCAAGTAGAGGAAGAGGTCGCAGCGGTAGAGGCCGTGGAAGAGGCACGAGCAGCGGAGACAACCGTCAACAACAACAAACAACAAAGAAGGATATCGAGTGCTACTATTGCCACAAGTTCGGTCACGTCAAGGCAGATTGCTACAAGAAGAAGAGGGAAGACGGACAAGGCAAGCAAGGCGTTGAATGCCACTATTGTCACAGAATCGGCCATGTGCAGGCTGATTGCTACAAGAAGAAGCGTGAGGAAGAGCAAGCCAATGTCGTAGAGGACAAAGGCAATGAGAAAGGCACCGAAACCATGCTCTTCATGGCAAAACCTGACGAGAAATCAGACGTGAGTCAAGTTTGGTTTCTGGACAGCGGATGTTCTAATCACATGTCCGGTTACAAGTATCTCTTCGAAGAATTGGACGAGTCATACAAGAAGCCTGTGAGACTCGGCAACGACAAACAAATACAAGTTGAAGGTATCGGCAAGGTGGCTGTCCAAACAGCAAACAATACAAGGTATCTACACAATGTATACTACATCCCGTAACTTTCACAAAACCTCCTAAGCATCGGGCAAATGATGGACAGCGGGTATGCGATCAAATTCGAAGGCAACACTTGTAAAATTGAGGAGTCATCAACAAAGCATGTGATGGCAACCATTCGGAAGACACAAAATAACTTGTTTCCGCTGGAAATTACAGAGGTTGATGATACTGCACTTGCAGTTATGGAACCTAATCAAAGCAGATTATGGCATCTAAGGTACGGGCATTTAAATATTAATGGTTTGAAATTGCTAAACCAGAAAAATATGGTGATAGGACTACCAGAGATAGAGGAAGTCGGGTTATGCGAAGGGTGTATTCTTGGCAAACAATCAAAATTATCATTTCCGAAGGATCAATCTCTCCGTGCAACTCGAGTACTTGAATTGGTGCATACCGATCTATGTGGGCCCATGGAGACGAGTTCAATGGGAGGAAGTAAATATTTCATGTTGTTCATCGACGATTTCAGTAGAATGACATGGGTATTCTTCATTACCTATAAAAGCGAAGCATTTAAGATGTTCAAGAAGTTCAAAGCCATGACTGAAACACAAACCGGCATGAAACTGAAAGCGTTAAGATCGGATCGGGGAGGTGAGTATCAATCAACCGAATTCAAGCAATTTTGTGAACAAGAAGGCATCCTGCAGCAACTAACCACACCCTATACCCCCGAGCAAAACGGTGTAGCCGAGCGAAAGAACCGAACCGTTGTTGAGTTGGCAAGAAGCATGTTGAAATCAAAAGGCATGCCAAATTCTTTTTGGGCAGAAGCTGTAGCCACAGCAGTCTACATCCTCAACCTTTCACCGACAAAGGCAGTCATGAACAAAACTCCGTATGAGGCGTGGTTCGGAAGGAAACCAACTGTGAGTCACTTACGAGTCTTTGGATGCGTTGCGTACACTCTTATCAACTCGCACAACCGAAAGAAGTTGGATGCCAAATCTGAAAAGTGCATATTCATAGGGTACTGTATTCAATCGAAAGGATATCGACTCTACAACCCTGAAACAAAGAAGACAATTGTCAGCCGCAACGTGATGTTCGACGAGAATACGAGTTGGAGATGGAATTCGGAAGGTGTTGAAGTATCGACTGCTTTACAAAATGAGGAGGATGAGGACAGCGAGCAGCCTCAATTTGAAACAAACCTAAACGAAGACATACCAACACCATTACAAGTTTATACAAGAAGAAGCAACCAACCGCCACAGCAAAAGACCAAAACCTTGCAAGAATTATATGCAACAACACAAGCGCTTTTGGTGGCTGATCCCGAGTGCTTTGAAGAAGCTGCTGGAAAGGAAGAATGGGTTACAGCGATGAAAGAAGAAATGCGAGCAATTGAGGAAAACAACACTTGGGAGTTAGTTGAACTACCAAAGGATCACAAGGAAATCGGGGTCAAATGGGTCTACAAAACCAAGCTCGGTCCTGATGGGAAGGTGCTCAAATACAAGGCAAGATTAGTTGTGAAGGGATATGCACAAAGGCAGGGAATTGACTACAACGAAACATTCTCCCCTGTTGCGAGGTTTGAAACTGTTCGACTCTTGTTAGCACTAGCTGTCCAATTAAAGCAACCGGTCTTTCAACTCGATGTTAAGTCTGCTTTCTTGAATGGAGAACTAATGGAAGAGGTGTATGTCGAGCAACCTGAAGGCTTCAAAATCAGAGGCAAAGAAAACTGGGTGTATCAGCTCTACAAGGCACTTTATGGCTTGAAGCAAGCCCCACGAGCGTGGTATAGCAAGGTAGATGCATGCTTTCAGACCTTGGGGTTCACAAGAAGCAAGAACGAGCCGAATCTCTACATTAAACATAACCTAAGTCTGCTGGTTGTTTGTTTATATGTTGATGATATGATCTATTTTGGTACAGATCAAGGAATGGTTCAAACATTTAAAGAACAAATGATGCGTATGTTCAAGATGACAGATTTGGGTAAGATGCACTACTTTCTAGGGCTGGAGATTGAACAAGAAATAGGTCATATGTTCATTTCTCAGAGGAAGTATGCCAAAGATCTAGTCGAGAAGTTCGGAATGAAAGGATGCAATCCCGTGCAAACACCATCTAATGTCAACGAAAAACTCACATCAGAGGATGGCACAGAACATATTGATGCAACACGATTCCGGAGTTTGGTTGGAGGCTTGATGTATTTGACACACACACGTCCCGACATCTCGCACTCAGTTGGGGTCATCTCGAGGTTCATGCAAACACCGACCAAACAACACATGGGTGCAGCAAGAAGGATATTAAGGTATGTTGCAGGCACAACGAGCTATGGTCTGTGGTACAAATCTGTGGAGAATCCGAGCTTAATTGGATATAGTGATAGTGATTGGGCAGGGAGCCTAGATGATAGAAGGAGCACATCCGGGCAAGTGTTCTTCTATGGCGACAATGCAATTTGTTGGAATTCGAAGAAGCAATCAACTGTTGCACTTTCCACAGCAGAAGCGGAGTACAATGCTGTGACTTCAGCTGCACGTCAAGGTGTCTGGCTTAGACGCATGTTAGAAGAGTTAAATTGCAAGCAAAAAGGAGCAACAATAATACTATGCGACAACCAGTCAACGATAGCAATGAGCAAAAATCCGGTGTTTCATAGTCGTACGAAGCATATTGATACGAAGCAACACTTCATCCGAGAGTTGGTTGAGCAAAAGGAAATCGAATTGGAGTATGTTAATACGAATGAACAAGTTGCAGATGTCATGACCAAGGCTCTTGCAAGAGAGAAGTTTGTTTGGTGTCGAAGAATAATGGACGTAGATGACTTTGGATTAAGGGGGAGTGTTAAATGTAATCCAAGTCAGCAAGGCATAGAAGGTGCAGATTAGAAGCAGCGGTTTTTTCTAGTAGCAGGTTTATTTCTGGTTTGTCAAAAATAGGCAGCACGTTTATAGGTGTGCTGGAATTGGTTAGAAAAGGGTAGTTTTTTATTTTTAGTTGAAGTCATGTAGTGGGTTTAGTGGTAGGCTAATTATGGAAGCTTTGTGATGAAGTTAGTGGGTGCTAAATTAGGAATATGCTCCATCTTAAATACCGTGATTTGTATCTGTTTATTTATTAATCAAGTTGTGTGAAAAATCCAATTCTGTGTTCTTTTCTTTACCGAATAATTCCCAACAATAATAAGCTGGAATAATCTTTCTTTCAAATTATACAATAGCTCACAGCAATCTGTTTTTAATAACCATGGTTGCTGACTAGTTAATACAAAAATATATTGGGTAGAATTATCATTATCATCAGCTATATCGATTACCCAGATAGGACTAGTGTTTAGAAATAAATATATTTAGCACTTTAAAGATTGGGAAAATTGGTTATTTGCCACTTCAAAACCTTCAAATTGTCAAAATACCATCCCGAATTTTGAAATTGTAAAAATGTCACTCTAAACTTTATTAATTCCTAATTTTGTCATTTATACCGTATTAGTGTTGTTAAAAAAAAAAAAAAATTCGGACTAAAATACCCTTTCTGAGAAGGGTTTCACTCTCCAGTCTCCATCAAAGGGTTTTACTCTCCACACCTCACTCTCCAGTCTCCACCGGAGCAACAGGCCGGTGAATGCACACTGAGAACCATACAAACACAGTAAAGAAGGTGACCATGGCCCCACATGCAGCCGCAAAAATCAGAGCCAGTATTATGCCCCATGGATGACCAATCCGTCTAAGTACGTGCGGTTTAGGTCAAGCCAAGTATTTGTTCGGATCGAGCGGCTCAGAATGCATCAGATACGGGGCTCCGTGGCAGGCCGCAAACATCCATTCATACACAGTACAGTTTTGGGTGCCTTTTGCTATGATTTGGGTTGAGGAGTTGTCAGCTGAAGTCAAAGAAGAAGTAAAACCCACCACCATGGCTTCTCTCCATAGCACATTGGACAAGTCGATTGGGTAAGAAGCAATTGGCATCTCCGGTTTAGAAGTCCTCGATCTACCAAGCCACACTTTTAGTTGATTTGAAGTCCCATCGTAATCGATCCAAGAATGCAGCTTCTCGGTATTGTTGAGCACGAACTCTATTTTTTATTTTGATTGGTACGAAGCCACCCACATCAATCTGTAAGTGATTTTCAGTGGAATTGGTGAAGCGGGTATCAGTATCAATTGAACTGACAAAGCCCCGGCAGCCCCTCCGCCTCAATCACCCCGAGTAGGCAGCACCTCCGCCTCAACCGCCCCGGCAGCCCCTCTGCCAAATAACCATGTTTGAAGAGGAGAGGCGATTACAACTGGAGGCATGCGGTGCCAAATAACTAATTAATTGTATGAGGGTATAATCGAAAATACAGAAATACGTATACCAAAATGGTATTTTTCATATAATTTTTAATAAAAATAGTATTAGAATACAGTATAAATGGCAAATTAAGAATTAATGAAGTTTAGAGTAGCATTTTTACAATTTCAAAATTGTAAAGAGAGAGAGAGAGAGAGATGTATGCATTCAGTTGTAATCGCCTCTCCTCTTCAAACATGGTTAAATGACAAATTAAAAAAAGTTGCATTGCATCTTCACTTTTATCCGTTGTTATTGTGCCAAACAAGTCTATTACGGTAGCTTCCCATTTCCATTGTATAGTGTCCTTTTCCGAATTTAGGACAATAACAACGGATAAAAGTGAAGATGCAATGCAACTTTTTTTTTCTGTCCCGAAATTTAAAAAGGTTGATAATAATATTTTGTTTATAACATTGATGCTTACTTTATAACACTTGTATTTGTAATTTATTCTGAATTCATGTGTTCAGTCTAAACTTAGGATACTGAATATGTCCGTTCAAAATGAACCGTAAATGTATGCATTCACAATTTTATTTGAACAAATGATTCAAGTTGAATTATGAACCCTCACGTTCCTAATACAGTCTATTGTCCCCCATACAGGCAAGAAGAAACCTTCTACTGGTACAATTGTGGCAATCACTATACCGCTGATCTTTGCTTTTGTTGTAATCACTGGTCTTTGTGTATGCTTCTTAAAGAGGAGAAAATCTGGGCTGACAAAACCATTGCTGAGTAAGAAAGATCAAATTTAATTTTGATCAACTTTTTTCTCAAGTAAGCTCGACACATGCTGATTGATTTTGGTGTCAATGTACAGATGTGAGTAATCCTGAGGAGATCAGAAGTGTCGAGTCACTGCTTCTTGATCTCTCTGTATTAAGAGTTGCGACAATTAATTTTGCAGAGGAAAACAAACTTGGTGAAGGTGGATTTGGAGCTGTATATAAGGTAGGAATATATATACTCAAATTAACTTCATTGCCAATTATATGGAAATTTATTGTATCTAATTACTTTTTTATTCTTCCATTAGGGTATACTGCCTGATGGCCAAGAAATAGCAGTAAAGAGGCTCTCTCAAAGCTCTAGCCAGGGACTAGGCGAATTGAAAAATGAGCTAATTTTGGTTGCAAAGCTTCAACACAAAAATCTTGTCAGACTTCTTGGTGTTTGCTTGGAGGGCCAAGAGAAATTGCTTGTTTATGAATATGTACCTAACAAAAGCCTTGATCAAATCCTTTTTGGTAAAAAATTTCATTTTGTTGACTCCTAATTCTAGATTAACAGCCATAACATTAATATTCTCATGTGATTTTTGGTGAATTTCAGTTTTTTTTTCTTAGATTTGACCCAAAGCAATTAGTTTGGTATTAGCCTTCACAAAAATAGTTAAACATACCCCTTTGTCACTTGCCAACCAACTCTGTAGATACTAGATACTATGCTTTTATGTTACTTTTGCTTGCCAGATTGGCATTATTGGTTTAAATTATTTGGAAATGCCGAGTTTTTGGCATATATACTCAATACTCTATAAATTGTAGATAGCTACGTATAGTAGTTCAAATATTGGAAAAAGTACATTTTTAGTCCTAAATAAGGTCCTCATTATCTGCTTCTCTAGATACTGAGAAACGGCGCCTACTAGATTGGGGAAAAAGGTACAGGATCGTTTGTGGAATTGCAAGAGGGTTGTTATATCTACACGAGGATTCTCAACTAAGAATTGTTCACCGAGATCTGAAGGCAAGCAATATCTTGCTCGATGCAGAGATGAACCCAAAGATATCAGACTTTGGTATGGCTAGACTTTTTGGAGGAGACCAAACTAAAGAGATCACAAGTCGAGTTGTAGGAACATTGTAAGTACTCAAATTATATTACAAGTACTGTACAGTTATATATTGAAGTAACCATAATAAACTTGACAATGATATACATATTTTTTGTAGTGGATATATGGCCCCGGAGTATGTAATGTGGGGCCGATTCTCGATCAAGTCAGATGTTTTCAGTTATGGTGTTTTAGTTTTAGAGATTATATTTGGAAAGAAGAACAGTGGTACCTTTGAGAATGATGAAACCAAAGATCTCTTGAGCTTTGTAAGTAGCACTGATCCTCTCTATCTATTATTCTATAATCAGCAAAGGAACTGTATACTAACAAAACTGAAATTACCATAACATATATAGGTATGGCAGCACTGGACCAATGGTACCATTACAGAAGTAGTAGATCCATCTTTAGGTCAGCACTATCCGAGGAGTGAATTGTTGAGATGCACACAGATAGCGCTGTTGTGTGTCCAGGAAAACCCAGCAGACAGACCAACTATGTCAAACGTGGCCGTGATGCTTAGTAGCGAAACAATATCCCTCGAGACTCCGTCTAGGCCTGCATTTTGCATTGCCAAGAGAAGTATACGTGGAGGCAACGCTGACCTGATGGCATCAAATGTGGTTACAATTACTGATATTGAACCCAGGTAGATTGGAACTTAAGGTTAGAAATGCTCTGGTGGATTTGATTTGAGGACAGTAAAAGTCAACAAAGTTGAATCAATGAGCAGCAGAGATTTAGTATGTTAATTAACACTTAAGGTTTGTAAAATAAGGTCGGTACTAGGCCTCATTTTCTTTTTTCTCTTGCACAATTGTAAGAATTCATCAGGAACTTTTGATAGCACTCAGTAAACTCGGAGCAGAACTCATACTCTTCAGAAAAATGAAATCTTCTGCCTTTCTTATTGTTTGGTTGATTATTTGTCAGTATTGGTTCTTTTAGATGTTTCATATTTGTAATAAAAACAAATTATATATTGCCGTAATTGGCCTTTGTAAATAAAAAAAACTTATTGGAAAATGAGTTATGCCATAGGTTTCAGAGTTATACCAAAGGTTTCATGGTATCTACATGTGAAACAAGTCTATTACGGTAAAATTGAAAAATTTGGGAGCTCAATTATACAAAATTTACGGTTCCCCAATTCCGGTGTATATCGGCTGATAACAATGGTGGCGTTGAAGTTGATGGTGCATGATCCTTTCATATTTGCCAAACAAGTCATTCAAATCTTCTACGTTGAGAATCCCTGTAAGTAGAGGAGATAATAACAAATTGGGCTGGAGACTATAAGTAGAGGAGAGTTTGTGTTTTGTTTTAGGGGGAAATTTCATGTATACCCCTTAAAAACTTCAAAATTACATATTTTTCCCTCTAAATTTCATAATATCATATTTACCCTTCTAAAATTCAAAAACTCACAAATTTACTCATTTTAATGTCTTTTCTATCAAAAAACATTTTTTAATTTATGAAGTATCTATTTTACCCTTCATTAAAATGGGTCACATCTCTCTAGATTAGAAGTTGTTTCTTGTGAAGAAATGACCAATCAAAGCTGATCATGTCTATATATTCCAACTGTTCATTTTCTTCTAGTAATTTTAGAGGGAAAAATACGTAATTTCAAAGTTTTTTCAACAAGTGAGATCGCTAGCAATCCGTTCTTCCTGAACACTCTGCATCATCAGTCTCTTTCTTAATTATGCCTATATCGAAATAATATATATTCTAATCAATATATACATATATCAATAAAGTATTTTATATATCATACAAATACTACTGTAGTATCAGGAAAATCCTTATATATATAATTAACTTATTTATAATAATCCTCTGATCCATCTTTAATTAATAAAGGTATCCATTTTATATACTCATTAGTTATGTAATTCAACTTCAATCCAAAATCATATATGTCCAATAATTCACGGTCCAAATTATTTTAAGTTCAAGCAATCCATGTCCAAGACCAATTCAATCCGGATTTTCAGTCCTGGGTTCAAAGCCCTGATTGTATTCTTCTACTTTAAATAATTTCTTAAACAACCCAAAATATGTTTACAATTTTCAGTTATAAAGTTACCATCTAGCTGAAGCCGAAATTTTTATTAATAGAAAATAAAATAATAAAATATCGACATTGAAGAAGATTTTCGTTGAAATTCGAGATGTAACAAAAACTTCATAGGAGGACGTTATGGACCATCATGGCCTGATTAGCAGAATACCGATTTGGCATTTCGACGGATTAAGCAGGACGTTATGGTCTATCACAGCCAGAGAGAGCTGAAAAAATTAAAATCTGGCCATTATGGTCTCTCATGGCCAGGGGAAGAGCCGAAAAAAAAAAATCGGGCCATTATGGTCCATCACGGCCAAGTCACGGGAAAAAACAAAATTCTGGACGTTGATTTGTACAACGTCCTGTCAGCAAGAACAGTAAAAGCAAGACGTTATAGTCCACAACGGCCAGACCCCTGTCGGAAAAAAGTGATATTCTGAACGTTACGGTCCATAACATCCAAACGGTTATAAAACACATCTCTTCTGTAAAGCTCCAACTAGTATGCTAACTACAAAAATAAAAATAAAAATACTGTAAAAACAAGTAGTTTGATTACAACTAGTTTGCTAACTACAAAAATAAAAATACTTTAAAAAAAACTTTAAAAACAAGTACATACAATTGTATAACTAATTCATAAGAATCAAATACGGTAAAGAGGAAAAGAACGAAAATTAGAAAAATTGATTATAAATTTCAATTCAAGTTTTGAGACACTAAATGGTATTTCTTATTTCTAAGCTAAAATGGTGGATTTTAATTATAAGGGATAAACCCGAAATCATTGTAGATGGAACTTCACGCTTATTGTCCGGAAAGAAAAATAATTTGCATAGAATGCTTCAAAATAATGCATTTTATTTGTTAGAGTTTTGGGATAAACAAAGGAACGAATTAACATTAGAAAGGCGGTGCATTATTTTATTTACAAAATAATAACATTTTTTTTAAACGTTAGAAAGTATAACATCATGAATGCATTAGACTGAGAAAGAGAATAATACAATAATTACCGGAACAAGTCACAGAAAAATAAAACTAATATTTTGTTCCTTTGTTTATACGTACTAACAAACAGCTGAAAGGCACTGAATTGAAGTGAAAAATACTAGCTGCATCTGGTCCATTTCAGACAATAAAGACCGCAAGACTCAATATGTAATTAGAGTTTGTTTCTCTTACATATATATGATCTACTGGACAAGACCACACGGTCTACACCAAGTCCATGAATATATTTATAAATGATCTTATGGGCAGCTAAATATCTACACCAATTATTATCTTTGCATAGATCATATTACTTTTTCTGATTTACTTTATATAAATAAAGTCTTCTCCTTTCCTAAAGTTAGTATGTGATTAATGAGCGAGCCTGAGCGAGTTGGGGTATGCTCATGCTCGGCTCATTAGTTTAATGAGCGAGTTGCCGAGTTGTTTAAAATACATCATTCAAAAACTAATTTTCATTTATAGAAGTTAACAAATTGTCATAATCTAACCTAATTAAACAATACATAATTTAACAAAAAATTGTCCATAAGCAAATTTAACAAAATCAAACAACTATCTTCTTATCGTTCTCACGACCCTACATGTCACATATTCAAAGGTCAAAGCTATCTTCTTGTCACATACCTACAAATTTGAATTATCAAAACAATAATAAAATTGTAGAATTTAAAAATATACAAATCCAGAACGGTGTATTAATGATCAAATTTTGGATTATATTAATGATCAAATTTTTTGTGATTTAATGAGCGAGTTGGGATATGCTCATGCTCGGCTCATTAAGTTAATGAGTGAGTTGTTAATGAACGAGTTATAGCAAGTTGATAATCAGCGAGTTGTTAATGAGTATTTAGCGAGCAAGTTAGGAGCAAGTTACAAGTAATTTACTCACCCCTACACGTCTGTATAGTGTCTATGCAGAAAGAGAATGTACACAGCACATGGGCGGGTTCCACCAGCATAATGGAGACATTAAGAATGGATGGCAAGACTTGAAAACGGTCAGATTCAACATTCAAGTAGTCATTTTTTCCTGCAACTTTAATTTTCATATGCGTGCTCTGTGTGCCTGAGAACGTGTGGTTTACGTTTCATAAACGAGAGGCAGGTTAAAATTGGATTTGTATTGTGGTTCTTCTCAGAAGATGCTACATTGGAACTTTAGCTGCTGGTGTCAGCAAGACAATGTAAGCAGAGACTTCTCTTTTTGATCTTTTACTACAACTTGTGTGAACGCCTTCATGTTGCCATTTGATGAATGGGTAGAAATCGTTTTTCGTTTTCTTTTTCTTTTTTAAAGGAATTCTAAGATAAAAATTCGTATATAGTTATCTAACTATAAAAATAGAAAGCAAGAATACCCATAAAAGATTTCATATTAGGATTTCAAACCTCCATTCTCTTACACAGGATATCGATTTTAGTCAACGGATTTTTTTTTTCTTTTCAATGAATGCTTTGGATCATATGGCTGAAGTTTTTCCATTATTTTCTTTTCCTGATTGTACATTTGGAAAGCTGATTGTATTGCCTAAAAGTAATATATGTTATGCACTTTCATTTGTTTTGTAAAATTTGTAAAAAATTTGTGTCTCCAACATGTCCTCACTTTGAAAAATTAACCTCCCAAAATTACCAATATCAGTGCATTTTTGTAAGCATTTGATGTCAATCAAAATAAAATTAAAATGTCGTATTCTTTTACATATGCGTAAAGAAAATGATATAGATTTCATATCTAACTATTATTTTGATATTTGAGTTAAAAATATTATATTACTAAAGTTTTAAAAATTAAGATATTAATTTGAACTCTTCTCAATTTTTGGATATTATACTATGATGATTTTTCGGATATTAAGATTAGACGAAATAAAATCTTGCGGCACATGTTTCATCATAGAGATTGGAGAGATCGAGGCATGTAAAAATTGGATTTTGCATTGCCGTGCTTTCAGAAAATGTTACAGAAGAACTTCATATGCTTGCGTTAGCAGGAAACGATAAGCATAGGCTTTTCTTTTTGATCTTTTGCTTCAACCTGTATGAATTACTTCATGTTGCCAATGATAAACGAGCAAATATCGTTCCCTTTTTTTTTAACGAAAGCTTTGAATTCATCCGATATATATTAATGGAGGGGCAGAAGTTTTTCCACTAAAAAAGTTATATTCTGTTTCAATGATCTGAAACAAGTAGGGCTGCACAAAAAATTCGTAGTTCGTAATTCGATTCGAGTTTGATTTGAAAAAGTTTGTAAAAAGTTCGATTCGAAATTGAGTTCGTTCGAAATTATTTCAAACCAAACTTAGTTCGAAATTAATTCAAACCAAACTCAAACTGGACCTAGTTCGTTCGAAATAGGTTTGCAAACCAAATTTAGTTCGAAATTAACTCAAACGTGAACCGTTAATTTCTGCTGATAACTTATGTTCACTTATGAAAATATAAGTTGTCCAGTCCATAATTGCTTTGAATTCTGACTTTTGAAATAGAAAGCCCGGTCCAATTACAAGGTCAAATAAAAAATTCAACAACAAAGCCCAAAATAAAAAAATTAAACAAAACCAACCATAACCCATAATCGTTGGTTGCGAACTTTTGGTATTCTCACTGTTGGTTGCGAACAAAACCAACCATAAAAAACCTAGCCAACTTTCCCTCTCTGTTGGTTGCAAACTTGCGATACCAAAGTCAAAACCCTAGAGTTTTCCTTTGTTAGCTACTTGGCTGCGATACCAAACTGGGACCGGCTGCGAGGCGACCCTCGTTGATCTCTGCTTTGTTGGTTGATTATTGGGACCGGCCGTGAGGCGAGGTGACCCTTGGTACCGGCTGTTTCTCTTTGCCCTTCTTGCGATTTGCTCCTCTCTAGGTAATTAAAAAGTACACCATTTTTATTGTTGTTTGTTTTATAGATCAAATAGCATTAACTTCTCAGCGCTATGCCGCTATCCAATAATAACTAATATACTCTATTCCTATAATCATCATGAAAATAGAATATACTTATTTATTTTATCTCTTCCACAAATATTATGGTATGAGAGCCTTAAAGATGGCACACGCCAGTTTAATTTTTTTTTTTCCTTTTTAATTTGATCCCTTGTCATACCAGAAACTTCTCATACAATAGTCTAAACCAGAAATAAAAAAAATATAGAAAATCAGCAAAACCAGCAACAGAGATCAGTCATTTACCAGCATCAGAAAATAAAGTAAAAAAAACAGCAAAGCCGATTTCGCAAATCAGAAAACAAAAGCACTGTCTTTGCTCTCAGCCTTCTCTGAACAGCCTACCTCTTGTCTTCTTTGAACAACCTACCTCTTCTTTTTTTAGAAGAGTTTTTCAGTAGTTAGTACCTAGTTGTAATGCACTTTAATGTTTTATTTAGGATAATATTTG
This sequence comes from Carex kokanica, assembly GCA_025461125.1. Taxonomy (NCBI): domain Eukaryota; kingdom Viridiplantae; phylum Streptophyta; class Magnoliopsida; order Poales; family Cyperaceae; genus Carex; species Carex kokanica. The sequence goes on from JAJGRX010000248.1 coordinate 237,706, forward strand.
GGTTTGTAATAATTCTAAAACTTTGGTGATTGTTCTGTACTTCTATTGATATTTAAATTGTACTTCGAATACTTGGAGTGCTTGAGTTTTTATTTAAATTGTACTTCTATTGATATTTGGATTTTATTTAAATTGTACTTTGAATATTTGAGTTTTTATTAAGTGCTGTAATTTCGCACTATGGCCTAGTCATAAGTCATAGCTCGTAAGTCGTAACAAAGTTCGTAAAGGTTCGAAATTGAGTTCGTAAAAAAATCGGTTCAAAATTGAGTTCGTTCGAAATTAATTCAAACCAAACCTAGTTCGAAATTAATTCAAATCAAACTCAAACTGGGGATAAGTTCGATTCGGTTCGGTTCGTTTGCAGACCTAGAAACAAGTCATTGAACGTTGATTGGATTGCTTATAAGTATTATAATTTATGTACTATAATCTGTTTTGCATAATTTTTAAACCAAGTTATTGCACATAATTTATTATTATCAATTTGTATCTGATGTCGTTATTTGAAAATTCAAAAGCGGAAGCAATTTGTTTCTAAATAATTCCAATTCGGGCACCATTAGACTTTCAGATCTTATTGTTTGGGAGGATGGAATTAATGGCCATTTAGGATTCACTGCTCTCTCTGTACTTAGTCAGAATATCATTATATTTATTTTATTTAATTTCTGACCGGTACCGTGTTGCGTCATTAATGAAAAGGACATTCACTGCTCTCTCTGTACCTAGTCTTTTCATATCCTTTCACATTTAGGATTTTTTTAAAAGATAATGATTTCACTTGTAATAAAAAAAATCGCTTAGATTTTATGTAATACTAAGTTCATTATTATTTTTTTCTTTCGGATAATTCCGGTATATTTTGGGGAGTAATTCGTTACGACCTTTAATTAAAGCGGAAGAAAAATTATGTATTGTATGAGAGAGCCAAATTATGTTATCATTTTTTTTCTAAAGATTTTAAATTTGATCAAAATTAAGAAGTTCAGCTCTCTTTTAACAATTTACTATTTGGTTTTGAAGGAAAAAATATAGAAACTACTTTAAAGAACATTTAAATGGGAACCAGTTGGTGGTTAGATAGTACTACGGCTTCAATCAAAGAGTAGGTCCACTACTGTTTAGTGTCCTTTAATGTGGAGTACTGTTAAAGACCTCTAGTCAATATAAAGTTAAATGAAACATTAAATTTCTCAATATTTAATTTTTATCCTTATTACTACACCTCTTAACATAGTATATAATACATAAGAATATTTAATCTTTTAATTTGAATAATTTTATAAAAATATTCAACAATTTTAAAACATCAAACAAAATACTATTTCTTCAAACTTATTATCAAAATTTCTTTATGGAAACCAATTAATACACATTCTTCTTGATTAACTCTCATTACCCTTCTCATTTAATTTATTTTTGCTAGCATATGACACTGATGAAATCCCTTTAATAATTAATGGGCATTCGTGGAATTTACTCTTAATCTAACGGCTGGCTCTAATTAATGGCTCAGATTGACTCCATTTTTTCTCCAAAAGATACAGCTACAGAAACTTCAGCACCTTTTGTAGATAAAAAGTAAAAAGCACTGACAGAAAGAGTTTTAATATAAGAAATATGGGTCTGTCCATGTCACTATCCAGGTTATAGACATCTTTAGTTTCAACAAATGTTAGTTATAATTAGTTATATATTTAACAAAATGAGTTAATTATTAAATGGACTAACTTATGTGTCAATAATATAGCAGTACATGATAACCAACGGAAGAACCGGAGGACAGTACCTGAAAATAGGGGTGAGTAAATTGCTCATAACTCGTAACTCGTTCATAACTCGCTCGCTAATTGTTCATTGACAACTCGCTATAACTCGCTCATATACTTAATGAGCCGAGCATGAGCATATTCCAGCTCGCTCATAACTCGCTCATTAAGAAATTTGATCACAAAAAATTTGATCATTAATATAACTCAAAATTTGATCACAAAAAATTTGATCATTAATACACCGTTCTGGATTTGTACTATTCTGAATTTGTATATTTTTAATTAAATTCTACATTTTTATTATTGTTTTGATAATGCAAATTTGTAGGTATGTAATAAGGAGATAGCTTTGACCTTTGAGTATGTGATATGTAGGGCCGTGAGAATGACAAGAAGATAGTTGTTTGATTTTGTTAAATTTGCTTATGGACATTATTAAATTATGTACTGTTTAATTAGGTTGGATTATGACAATTTTTTAAATTCTATAAATGAAAATTTGTTTTTGAATGATGTATTTTAAACAACTCGGCAACTCACTCATTATCAACATGCTCATTAACAACTCGCTCTAACTCGCTTATTAAGCTAATGAAATCCTTCTACCTTATGGGTCATGCGTCTACATGTGAAAATTTTAAATTTTCGAATTAATTTAGTATAAAGTCAAGTGTCAAAATTAGAAAGTTTATAAATTAATTTTAATGCATTCATTTTTTGGATGTCTTTTGACCACTTGACTCTATACAAAACTAATTTGAAATTTGAAAATTTTCACATGTAGACACATCACTAGTAAGGCAGAAGGATTTCAACAGTTTGGATTCGTTGTTTGAAGTCAATCGATAGATTTTAGAGTTGAGTTCACAAAGGGGCTTGGTGAACTTAGGAACACCCTAGTTTTACTCTATATATATATATATATATATATATATATATATAGAATGGCTAATATCAAAACGTTTGTTCCTGGGTTCAGGAACAAACGGTTCCGTTCTCCAATTTCTAAAGTTCAAACAACAAATCCAAACCGTTAGATGTTCAATCTATATTAAAATCTGCTTGGAGACCAAATTTTACATTTTTTGGAATTTTTTTACTATTTATTAAGCCACTTTGAAAATTTCTGATCCTGGTGAACAGTAAAAACAGTGCAACCAAATTCTGGACCATGTGATCAGAAATTTTCAAAGTGGCATAATAAATAGTAAAAAAATTCCAAAAAATGTAAAATTTGGTCTCCAAGTAGATTTTGATATAGAGATCACATCTAACAGTTTGGATCGACCATTTGGACTTTGAAAATCCGAAAACGACTTGGTTGCACGTGGGGCTTGGTGCAAACGTTTTGATATTAGCCACTCTCATATGTATGTATGTATGTATGTATGTATGTATATATATAGGCATAAACTTATAGATGAAGCTAAAGCTAGCTATAACAGTTAGGCTCCAAGCTAGCTTCATTTGTCCACTTGTACTAGCTGCATTAAATTATAAAAGTAAGATAATAACAAGATATTCCAAATTAAGTTTTGACTTGGCCCAAATAGATGAGTCTGCATCGTCTGCATTAACTCAAAAGAGTAACTTTTGAGTTAATTCATCTCGGCTGTCTGATTTTAAACGGAGCTAATCCGGCCCTAGCCTATAATGCAGAGGCCTTTTAATATTAGTGTAGATCTAGTCTTCACGGATCTTAAAGCAGATCGTACGATCCACACGTATTAACTCAAAAGATTCTTTGTTGAGTTAATGCAGAGGATACGAATTCCAAATATATATGCTCCAACCAACCAACCAAAACGTTATTCGGTTTACAACTTCAGTTGAATTTATTATAGAATGAGACTAACAATAGATAAACAACCCTAAACCCTAAAATAAGATTGACTTGGACCAAAATTCAAAGAGAGTTATAGTCAACCTAACTAATAACCATTCTGACACATAATTGCTCTATGAAAAGAGCAAATAATCCTCCTGTTTTCAAACCAAAAAGCCAAAACATGGCCTCTCACTCATCTCCACAAAGCTCCTTGCGCCTGTTTCTCTTCTTCTTTGCAATTATCTTTCAGCTTGCTACTTCGACCAACATTTTGTTCAAGTGCTCTGACTCAAACTTCACGAGGAACAGTACCTACCAATCTAATCGCAACCAACTGCTCTCTAACCTTTCTTCGGTTGGATGGCGCACCGGCTTCTCCTTACAAACTCTCGGAGAAGACCCTGACCAAGTTTTCGGCCGTGCACTATGCAACGGCGTCCTCAATTCTTCTGACTGCCAAACATGCCTCCTAAATGCTGTAGAAGCAATAAAAACCAATTGCTCACGTAGCATAAGAGGTGGTTTATGGTATGACAACTGCTTCCTCCGGTACTCTGATACAAACTCCACCACTTCTGACGAATATTCATGGTCACAGATACTCTACAACACAGGTAACATCGCAAATCCCGACAAATTTGAAGATTTGTACAGCAATCTGATGGGTAGCCTCGCAGATAGAGCAGCTAATTCCACAAATTTGTTCAAGGTTGATACAGCAAAATATACTGGAAGTATCACATTGTATGGACTGGTACAATGTATTCGAGACATTTCGCCAGACGATTGCTATACATGCCTACAGCAATATATCGGCCAGCTCCAAGCCGCTGCATGGGGGAAGCAGGGTGGGGTCATGTTAGGCTTCCAATGTTACATACGTTATGAGATCTATCCATATTTTAATCTTTCTCTCATCGATGCAACGCCCCCTGCCTTGCCTCCTGAGCTCTCTCCCCTGCCAAAGAAAAGTACAGGTATGCACAATTATAATTAATGAACTAGTGTAAATTTCTTCTCCCGTGCGCCAATAACCGGCATATATAGGAATATAACAAAAAGTATAGAACAGTTTGAATAGTCACTACTTGCTCATTCGTTAGACAATTAGTTAGTCAACACCATTTACTATACCTCGTTTAATTATGCCACCTGTCGTATGTTTGTGGACCGTACCTTTCTTCTTCATGCTCAATGTTATTTGTAATTTGTAATACATCCATTTGATACATTAATTTTTTGTCTTTGAAAATTGTCAAAATAAAAAAGGTGTTATAGGCGTTGTTGTGAGTTTTGATGTGTTTTATGCAGGCAAGAAGAAACCTTCAACTGGTACAATTGTGGCAATCACTATACCGCTGATCCTTGCTTTTGCTGTAATCGCTGGTCTTTGTATATGCTTCTTAAAGAGGAGAAAATCAGGGCTGACAAAACCATTGCTGAGTAAGAAAGATCAAATTTAATTTTAATCAACTTTTTTTCTCAAGTAAGCTCCACACATGCTGATTGATTTTGGCGTCAATGTACAGATGTGAGTAATCCTGAGGAGATCAGAAGTGTCGAGTCACTGCTTCTTGATCTCTCTGTATTAAGAGTTGCGACAATTAATTTTGCAGAGGAAAACAAACTTGGTGAAGGTGGATTTGGAGCTGTATATAAGGTAGGAATATATATACTCAAATTTACTTCATTACTAATTATCTGGAAATTTATTGTATCTAATTACTTTTTTATTCTTCCATTAGGGTATACTGCCTGATGGGCGAGAAATAGCAGTAAAGAGGCTCTCTCAAAGCTCTAGCCAGGGACTAGGCGAATTGAAAAATGAGCTAATTTTGGTTGCAAAACTTCAACACAAAAATCTTGTCAGACTTCTTGGTGTTTGCTTGGAGGGCCAAGAGAAATTGCTTGTTTATGAATATGTACCTAACAAAAGCCTTGATCAAATCCTTTTTGGTAAATTTTTCTTTCTCTATCAGAATTTTTTTCTTTTAATTTGCTGACTCCTAATTCTAGAGTAACAGCCATAACATTAATAATCTCATGTACTTTTTGGGCCAAGAGAAATTGCAATTAGATCGGTTAGAGAGTAGTTGGTTGCGATTAGATTGGTATTTCTCTTAGATTTGACCCAAACCAATTAGTATGGTATTAGCCTTCACAAAATTAGTTAAACATACCCCTTTGTCCCTCACTAACCAACTCTGAAATATTGGGAAAAGTACATTTCTAGTCCTAAATAAGGTCCTCATTATCTGCTTCTAGATACTGAGAAGCGGCACCTACTTGACTGGGGAAAAAGGTACAGGATCATTTGTGGAATTACAAGAGGACTGTTATATCTACACGAGGATTCTCAACTACGAGTTATTCACCGAGATCTGAAGGCAAGCAATATCTTGCTCGATGCACAGATGAACTCAAAGATATCCGACTTTGGTCTGGCTAGACTATTTGGAGGAGACCAAACTCAAGAGATCACAAGTCGAGTTGTAGGAACATAGTATGTACTCAATTATATTACAAGTACCACACACACACACAAAATTACCATAATAAAACTGACATTGATATACATACTTTTTTGTAGTGGATATATGGCCCCGGAGTATACAATGCAGGGCCACTTCTCGATCAAGTCAGACGTTTTCAGTTATGGTGTTTTAGTTTTAGAGATTATAACTGGAAAGAAGAACAGTTTCTTCGAGAATGATGAGCTTGAAGTTCTCTTGAGCGTTGTAAGTAGCAGCACTGATCCTCTGTATCTATTATTCTATAATCAGCAAAGGAACTGCAGGTATATCTACTAACAAAACTGAAATTACCATAACATATATAGGTATGGCAGCACTGGACCAATGGTACCATTACAGAAGTAGTAGATCCGTCTTTAGGTGAGCACTATCCGACGAGTGAATTGTTGAGATGCACACAGATAGCGCTGGTGTGTGTCCAGGAAAACCCAGCAGACAGACCAACTATGTCAAACGTGGCCGTGATGCTTAGTAGCGAAACAATGTCTCTCGAGACTCCGTCTAGGCCTGCATATTACAATGCCAAGAGCAGTATACGTGGAGGCAACAATGACCCGATGACATCAAATGAGGTTACAATTACTGATATTGAACCCAGGTAGATTGGAAATTAAGGTTAGAAATGCTCTGCTCTGGTGGATAAATTGGATTTGAGGACAGTAATAAAAGTCAACAAAGTCTACTCAATGAGCAGCAGAGATTTAGTATGTTAATTAATACTTAAGGTTTGTAAAATAAGGTCGGTACTAGGCCTCATTTTCTTTTTTTACTTTTTTTTTCTTTTTGCAAAATTTCATGCCCTTAGGCTTGTATTCCACAGCATTTCTCAGTTTACATGCTTGCAATATTACATAAGAATCCGTAGCTTCATCATTGCTCATTCAACAAATTAACAGAATTTAAAAGATGGAAATTGTAAGAAGTCAACAGGAACTTTTGATAGCACTCAGTCAACAAATCTTGTGCCTTTCTTATTGTTTGGTTGATTATTTGCCAATATTGGTTCTTTTAGATGTTACATATTCGTAATAAAAACAAATTATATATTGCCGTATGGCCTTTGTAAATATATAAACTTCTTGGAAACAGAGTTATGCCATAGGTTTCTTGGAAACTGAGTTATGCCATAGGTTTCAGAGTTATGCCAAAGGTTTCATGGTATCTACATGCGAAACAAGTCTATTATGGTAAAATTGAAAAATTTGGGAGCTCAATTATACAGGATTTACGGTTCCCCAATTCCGGTGTATATGGGCTGATAACAATGGTGGCGTTGAAGTTAATGGTGCATGATCCTTTCATATTTGCCAAACAAGTCATTCAAATCTTCTACGTTGAGAATCCCTGTAAGTAGAGGAGATAATAACAAATTGGGCTGGAGACTATAAGTAGAGGAGATTTTGTGTTTTGTTTTAGGGGGAATTTCATGTATACCCCTTAAAAACTTCAAAATTACATATTCTTCCCTTTAAATTTCATAATATCATATTTACCCTTCTAAAATTCAAAAACTCACAAATTTTCTCATTTTAATGTCTTTTCTATCAAAAAACATTTTTAATTTATGAAGAATCTATTTTACCCTTCATTAAAATGGGTCACATCTCTCTAGATTAGAAGTTGTTAATTTATTGTGAAGAAATGACCAATCAAAGCTGATCATGTCTATTCCAACTGTTCATTTTCTTCTAATAATTTTAGAGGGAAAAGTACGTAATTTCAAAGTTTTTCCAACAAATGAGATCGCTAGCAATCCGTTCTTCCTGAACACTCTGCATCATCAGTCTCTTTCTTAATTATGCCTATATCGAAATAATATATATTCCGATCAATATATACATATATCAATAAAGTATTTTACATATCATACAAATACTACATTGGTATCAGGAAAATCCTTACATATATAATTAACTTATTTATAATAATCCTCTGATCCATCTTTAATTAATAAAGGTATCCATTTTATATACTCATTAGTTATGTAATTCAACTTCAATCCAAAATCATATATGTCCAATAATTCACGGTCCAAATTATTTTAAGTTCAAGCAATCCATGTCCAAGACCAAGTTCAATCTGGATTTTCAGTCCTGGGTTCAAAGCCCTGATTCTATTCTTCTACTTTAAATAATTTCTTAAAAAACCCAAAATATGTTTACAATTTTCAGTTACAATCTCGGCAATATCTACCTCAATTATTATCTTTGTATCGATCATTTAACTTTTTCTGATTACTTTATATAAATAAAGTCTTCTCCTTTGCTAAAGTTAGTATGTACTCATGACTTATCAAGGAGTGTTCTGATTAGGCATTTGAAGACGGGCCGGTCCGGTACAGTCCGGTCCAAACCTGCCCGGTTGACGGGTTGGACGGGTAAGCTGGGTTCAACGGGTCAGGTTCCACAGGTTCGATTTTCTACGGCCAACCCGTGCTCAACCCGTGGTTCGCACGGTCCACGGTCCGATCCAAGTCCTTTTTTTTTTCCTGTTGTGATTTTTTTTTCCAATTCAATAAGATTGTTATTTGAACCGAACAATTTTTGTTATAATAAAATATAAATCAAAATTCACGACATTCCAATACTTTTATTAAAACTGATTTATTTTAAAACAAAACCGAATTAGATCATTTATTTCGAAAATGTATCATGGACGCTGGATTGAGAGCATAAATATGGTGGTGTATCAAGGAGGTAAATAATGGAGAAAATGCATTCATGATATCTTTTCTCGATGTTTTATCTCCTTCATAGACCACCACATTCATGCTGTCAGTCCAGTGTCCAAAAATAAATTATTTAAAAAAACTATTTAAAAAAATATTTACTTCAGAAGAATAATAGGAAATAAAATTCGGTTTTGATATTTACAAAAATTCCTTAAATCAATTACTTTAGAAAAAAAATACGAATTATTTGATCTTTAAAACCGAATTATTTTAAAACAATTGATTTAAAAACAAAAGTTACCCTCCTTTATTCCGGGCTTGGGACCGGCTATGTAAAATAACATAGGCGGAGTTCTAACTTTTTTTTTTGTTAGTAATTTTCTTAAAAATGAATAATTTAAAAAAGTAATTGTTAAAATTTTAATTTTAAAAAAATAATCATAAAGATTGAAAGTGTTTAGAAAGTTATACCGACACTTGCTATCTAGAAGTTGTTGTTTATATATCATAGATCGCTCTCTTGCTCACCGTTAGAATCCTCGTTCAGCTCGTTACCGCTTTCTTGAGTTTCGACACCGGATGATGTTGCTTCTATGGATGCATGTTGCGTGCTTTCCGCATCAATCCAATCTTTCAAGCACACAAGTCTCTCAAAAACATGTGCACCCAATTAACTGCATTTATCGGTGAGAATCATGTTCACCGAACTAAAACATGATTCGGAAGGGACGATTGACACAGGCACGGCAAATATGTCGCGGTCCATCATCATATTCATGCTCGAATGTAAATAATTATTGCAAATAATATGTTTATATTTAAAAACCCTGCATCTCGAATGTAACATGTACTATATATACATGAGTAGTTAATTACATATCATACATATAAGAAAAAATGATAAAATTTGATGTCAGTTTACCCTTTATTAGATTATATATAGTTAAAATGGTTCAAATTTAACAAATTTGGCTTCTTAAAAAATATATATATAGAGTTTGGCTACGGTGCTATGCATATATAGTGTAATGTGGTGCTATGCATTTTTTAGCCGTCGGATGAGTTTCAAAACCCGTGCAAAAGTTTTGTCGCTGATTAATTTTAACGGAGACTAACGGAGATTTGAATTATACTCCTGTCTCTCAGTTACAAACTTAAGATGTCTGTAGCAATTCGAAATTTGATGTAAATAATTATTGAAAATGAGAGAAAGATGAGGTTTAATTTATAGAGGTTTTTTTTTTGTGGGAAAGAATGGAGCTGTTGGATTCAAAAAAATTCGAATTGCTACAGTAAAACATCAAATTGGGGATCCGGGCGGGTCTAGCGGGTTCTAGTCCGGGTCTGGCGGGTTAGGTCCAGTTCGGGCGGGTTTGGGTCCGGGTAGGTTGGGTTAGGCAGGGGTTAGGTGGGATCGGGTCCGGTCCGGGTGGGTTTAATCACAGGTTAGGTGGGTCTGGGTCTGGGTCCGGTCCGGTCTGGTCTGGGACAGGTTCACGAGCCTACACGGTTCGGGTTTAGACGGGTCTAGAGAAAAAAAACCAAACTTGTGTCAGGACCGACCCTAGCCTAGCTTGGTCCGGTCCGGTCCGGATTTGAGGCACGGTCCGGGTCGAAACCCCGGGTGGTCCAATCCTGGACCGGCCGGATTTTTTTAAGCCACTAGTTCTAATTGAATACGAGTCCCCATTGTGGCAAACAAGGACAATATAGCTTTTTTGAATTGATCAAACACTTGCATGCACATGCATTTGTACCCCTTTGAAGTCTAGCTAGCTAGAAGATTTTTTCATTTTTCTCAAGAAAAGAAAAGTCTATAGTAAGATTGCTAGGAAGCTATATTCCCCAACACATTGTCTTAAATATTTTCAAAATATCTTCTATTTAATATACATGTATATAAGTATTGTTAATAAATAATTGAATGGACAGTTAAGTAACAGTAAGGGATGAGCAGATGCACACATTAAGTTCCGAAATTTTTATTGATAAGAAAATGAAAAAATAAAATATTAAAAATGAGGAACTCTGTGCGGGAATTTTAAAAATGGAAAGGCGGTCATGAGCCATGGCGCCCCTACAAGACATCTCCACCCCGTGAAAAAAAAAATTATATTTATGGGACGCCATGGCTCTCTCAACTCCGGTAAAAGAAAAAAAAAACTGGGCCGCCATGGCTCCTCTCAAGCCACCAAACGAACAGAAAAAATTTCGCTATTTTATTTTTGGCTACTGTAATAGAATGGGAGAGAGCGACGAGAAATGAGAGGGTATAGGGTTGAACGTGTGGGAGCCATGGCGACCCACTTTTTTTTTTTTTTCTTTTCGTGGGTTGGGCTAAGCCATGGTGGCCCAATTTTCATTTTTTCTTTTCTTTTTTTTCAAGTTGGGCTGAGCCATGACAGCCCATATTACATTTTTTTTCATTTTTTTATACAGTCTTGAGCGTGCCATGGGCGCCATGGCCCCCTACTGCCTTCCCATTTTTCAAATTTCCACACGATATTTTCTATTTTTCATATTCTTTTTTATTTTCTTATGTATAAAAATTTCGGCATTAAGTTTCTCTATTTAAGGGACTAGTTAGTATGTGTTGTTTATGTAAACTCAACCAATAAAAATTTCCACACAAGATCCCTTGCCATTGGCAGTGGTGCAGTGACAAGTTCCATGAGAAGAATTTGGAACTTGAAGGAGAGAAGTGCTGATAGATCAGTCTTACTAGTGGTTACTATGGCAGCGAGAGAAAAGGGGATAAGGTTAAGAGGAGGTGAATAGTGAGCAAGCTATAACAACGTTCCATGATTTGTGTATTATGGGCAATGTATTTCTCTAACAGAGTACTGCTCTTCTTAAAGTTAAAGGTAGATGTAAGGTTAGAAAGAAGTTGACCACAAGAGATTCCCTCATGAGTCATTCTAGTGCTGACTGTTATTCTGTCTTGTATGGACTTTGGAATTTTGAAGTACTTTATTTTCTAACCGTTAAGACCGGGTTGGAGATGACTGGCTATGAAAGTTGGGGCATGGAAGTGGAATTGTGACTCATTTTACACTCAGAACGTACTGATGGAGTCTTTTGAATATGACTCAAAAATTCAGAATATGAAATTAAGCTGGAGATGAGTTGCTATGAAAGTATGAGAATGAGACAACTCAGAATATCTAGAGTCAACAAGCAAAACAATATCAGTACGACACGGTAATGAAATTTATCTTAATTACTACGATTTATAGGAAACTTACACAAATTATGAAGGGCCTAACTTGTATTTACCGATAGAGAAAGTATCGTTAAATACATACAATCGTTGCTCCAACTATTTTGACCAATAAACTAAATAGTAATACAACCTAAGAATTAAGAGACAAATAAACTAAATCCAGTGATGCTCCGGCTAATTTATGACGAAACTCTGACTAACACATTTAAACTGAAAAATGAAAGACATAAGATGAATACCAAGTTCAATAAATTGAACATTAAAATAATAATGCAGTTTAAGCCTTATATTTCAGGTTTCAAATCAAATAATTAAGATGAATTAATACTAAAGTTAATAACCTAAGTATTTGACAGCTGAATATTAAAACAATAATTGAATAACAAAACACACAGCTTTGTAGTTCGTCGGACCATCACCAAAAAATTCGTCAGAGCACACAATGTCGGCAGGAAAGATAATTAAAACAGTGTTAAGTTAACTAGTCAAAATAAAATAATGTCTAATCAAATTATTTGATTAGATGTGAAGTTGTAGTACTTGATTCAAGTTAGGCTTAGTTGTCTGTAGCGATGACATTATTCATAGAGTTAGGTGGGTTATTATATAATGATGATTGATGAGTTATAATTTTGTAATATTTCGGAATGACTATCTAAAAACAATGATTTTGTACATATCTTAAAAAATAGTAAAAAAATTTCAAAAAATATAAAATTTTATCTCCAATCATATTTTAACATGGATATCACGTTGAATGGTTCGGATCGTATGTTTCAACTTTGAAATTGAAGATAAAGATGTTATGATACAATTGTTTAGTGGCACCTTGCCAACGAACTTAAAAATATATATATATAGAACTGTATTTGGTGTTGACTTGCAAATGACTTAAAAATGAGAGTGAGCGTGTCTCTTATGTCTTTAATTTGCTAGGAAATGGAGCTGATATTTTAAGGAAATTGTTTCATCTAATTTTTGCATTACGAAGAGAGATGTAATTGAATTTTTAAAGACAAATTTTATTCTATTTTTGAGTTGATTGATCAAGTATTATAATAGATGTAACTTTTATTCCATTTTTTTATGATCAAAATTCATTGAGCAATTCATGCTTTTTTTGGCTCTTTTGATTGTATTGTATTTCTATTTTATCAATAAAATATAATATTAGAAGCCGGTCCCTTCCTATCTTATTACACACAAAAAAAGGATTGCCAATTTGTCATCTCCTTATCCAGTTATTTAGTTATTTGATTTGAAGGAATGTAAAAGAAAAACAAGGGAAACACTTTTGAGATTTTCTTGGTACGTATTAGTACTGTTTTTTTGTGCTTTTCATATTTGATTACTAACACATGTGAATGTGATAAAGGAAGAATGACTAGAAGGACTGAAACAAAATCAGTAAGCTAAATGAAATTTCAGAAACAAAATAGAGATAGGTGAAAAATGGATGCCTCTAACAATTTGCAGGATAATACAATAATTAATTAATAATCTGTTTTACCGGGACAAGTCACAGAAAAAATAAAACTAATATATATTTTGTCCCTTTGTTCATACTAACAAACAGTTGAAAGGCACTGAATTGAAGTGAAAAATACTAGCTGCATTTGGTCCATTTCAGACAACAAAGACCGCAGGACTAAATATGTAATTAGAGTTTGTTTCTCTTATATATATGATCTACTGGACTAGATCACACGGTCTACACCAAGTCCATGCATATATTTATAAATGATCTTATGGGCAGCCAAATATCTACAGCAATTATTATCTTTGCATCGATCATTTAACTTTTTCTGATTTACTTTATATAAATAAAGTCTTCTCCTTTGCAAAAGTTAGTACTGATATTTTTATTAATAACCTAAAAAAAACAAATATCAAATCTAACCGCGGTCTGAAATTATTTTCAAATCTAACTCAAACGTCCAATGATGGGGCGGTTCGATATCCCAAACAAACCGCTCAATGATGGGGCAGTCCACTACCCCCACCTAACCGCCTCCCTACCGGAGGGTTGGTCTATTTTTTTTTTTACAGATATGTTAGGATATCTTTTTTATTAAGATATATTTTTATTAAGATAGATTTATAAGATATATATATTTTTTTAGATATATTAAGATATATTTTTTTTTGTAAATAATTTTTTATTAAGATATATTTATAAGATATATATATTTTTTTAGATATATTAAATAGATATATTTTTTTTATAGATATATTAAATATATATTTTTTTGTAGATATCTTTTTATTAAGATATATTTATAAGATATATGAAGATATATTAAGATATATATTTCTGTTAAGTTTATATTATTTTTGTAAGATATATTTTTTCTATTGTAATTTTTATATGAAAATGATTTAATTTTTTTTATTGTAATTTTCAATAAAATTTAGTTGAGTTTGGATGCGTCGTTTGACGTTAGAACCGTCGATTCTTTTATAATAATTGTCGATTATACGGCTGTTGTATTGATTGTCGATTTGGCTAACGTGGTAAACAGTGGAAAATATGTTCTGAATGGTAAGTCTACCAAAAAAACATAAAAACTACGTAATCTAAATGTCCGCAAAATAAGATAAAACAGTCCAAACCGAATATACAATAGTAGAAAAGCTATCAAACTACAAGAACAAAAAACCTAACGACGAGGACGAGGGCGACGACCAGAGAGATCCAACCTACGAGGTGGATGGCGGTCCCTGGGCGGCTGTACACGCCTCACGTGAACCTCCTCCTCCTGTGCGGCTGTATCCGCCTCGGCCCATGGATCCTCCACCAGTGGGGGGATGGGCGGTATGGTAGGCGTCTGCATGCTGTTTACCACGGATCCTCCTCCTGTTTACCATGGATCCTCCACCAGTGGGGGGATGGGCGGTATGGTAGGCGTCTGCATGCTGTTTACCATGGATCCTCCTCCTGTGCCAAATATAGCAGATGCATAGGCATCTGCATGCTGTGCTCCACTCCCACTGGCCTCGTTGTCGTGCTGTCTGGCCTCCGGATATCGTGGTATGTGGAGGCTCGGTCCCTCATCCCCGGCATCATCTCCAGTAAGGTCAGCCATAGTGAACTCCGGGGTGGCATGTCGTGGGGGAGCTCCATCCTTAATGCAAACAGTGTTAGTTTCGCTACAAAAAAATAACTAGTAAGTTGATTAAATAATAAATTTTTGCTACCTGGCCAACCTGCACCGGAACTCCATACTCATTGTAGTAAGCGTTCCACGCATTATTATTCAACACCCATTCGTGGAAGCCCCAACCTGATTTATCCACTG
This sequence comes from Carex kokanica, assembly GCA_025461125.1. NCBI lineage: Eukaryota > Viridiplantae > Streptophyta > Magnoliopsida > Poales > Cyperaceae > Carex > Carex kokanica. Next base: position 253,036 of record JAJGRX010000248.1, read on the forward strand.
CATAATTGAATTTTTTTTAATGAGAATAGGTTTTTTACTGAGAAATGACTGTGTACAACAAAATCAAATTACCTGTAGGAGGTGGCGGCATCTCATCAGCGTAGATAGCGACTCCGGACTGATCCAGATCTAGCGGTGGGGCTCTATCTCGCGCCAGTTTATGTTCTCCTCACTGTCATGCAACATGCCAATGAGGCGCCCGTCAAAGCCAGAGTCCTCCACCATAGGGGCACTGTGCTGGAGCATTGTACATCCCACTGCTCGCCAACCTTCTTTTGCCATGCATACCAAGCTGTGTGCCACTCCTTTAATACCGGTAAGAATCTACACAAAGTATTTTTTAATTATTATAGGAAAAATAAATAAACATTTACTGGTTCGAATATGTCAGTTTCGTAAGTAATTACCTGGAGAGCCTGGATCAGTCCGAAAGACACAAAACCTCTCGACCTTGCACGAGAAAGCCTCCGTCGAAGGGTCTCACCCCAATGGCCCGTGAGGTATACCGAGGGCATGCCCCACCTCTGGTACCAGACTAAGTACCTCAAGGTCCCAGGCCCTGCGCCCAATGTGACATCATCGCCGTAGGAGGATGACATATGTGAAAATGTGGAGACTGTGCTCGGAGGTAATGATCCGCGTGGCGCACTCTCCAGTCGATGTTGGGCTTATTGTGTTTAGTCCTGCAGTACATTTAAATTAAAAAAACAATGTTAATAACGTGCAAAACTGAACAAGTAACGGAATATACAAGCAATTAAGTAATTTTAACTTACTTGTGCAGCTTGGTGGTCTCACTCTCTCCCAGGTCTGGGAAATGCAGGACAAATGCATCCAGGCCAAACTGTCGTGTCACACGATCTGGATACGTGTACTCAATAATCCAGTAACATACGCACGGCCCTCGATAAAACCAGAGATGCCTCTGCTCCAATGTCAGTCGACAAAGTGCGTTCCTCTCGTAGAACTCCTGATAGGGGAACCAGTCGACGCTACTCTCGTGAAGCATCTGGAGCTGACTCCGGACATAAGAAATCCCCACAGTTCTCCCCTTGCCCGTGTTCTCGTACGTGTGGTGACTTCCCCATATGACACCGTACGCGGGACACCTCTCGGCATCCTGTCTCGTCAAGTATGGGACAAGAGATGGACGAACTGGCCAACATACCGGCAAATGAGACCACAACCATTGCTGGAGTAGAAGCAGTGGTCCGTGGATCTGTATGTTCTTCGCCTATATTTTGGACATGAGGTAAGAATGTTGGTGATTATTGAATCCTAACTATTGTAATAAAAATTCCGAAATTATTTAAAATACAATATCATTCAAAAACTAATTTTCATTTATAGAATTTAACAAATTATCATAATCCAACTTAATTAAACAATACATAATTTAACAAAAAATTGTCCATACGCAAATTTAAGAAAATCAAACAACTATCTTCTTGTCGTTCTTACGACCCTACATGTCACATACTCAAAAGTCAAACCTATCTCCTTATCACATATCTACAAATTTGCATTATCAAAACAATAATAAAAATGTAGAATTTAAAAATATACAAATTCAGAACTGTAAAAATCCAGAACGGTGTATTAATGATCAAATTTTTTGTGATAAAATTTTGGATTATAGTAATGATAAAAAATTTTGTGATCAAATTTCTTAATGAGCGAGTTATCAGCGAGTTGGGGTATACTCATGCTCGGCTCATTAAGTTAATGAGCGAGTTATAGCGAGTTGATAATAAGCATTTAGCGAGCAAGTTATGAGCGAGTTACGAGTAATTTACTCACCCCTAATGGTAACTTTGTTGTAACTCAAAATTGTGATAACTAGATTCCTCCTATATATGTATATATGTATATATATCTATAGAGAGAGAGAGAGAGAGGCTATCATGCTTTGGAAAGTAAAGATGTTATTTTACTTCTCGCTCATATCTCCATTTTCAAAGTTCAAATAGTCGATCCGAACATCACAACATGATCTTCATATTGATATGTGCTTGGAGACCAAATTTTACATTTTTTGAAAATTGTTTACTATTTTTTAAATTTTTTGAAAATAACAGATTTCATTAAATAAAAAAATAGTAAAAAATTCACAAAAACAATGATTTTCAAAAATAAAAAAAATAGTAAAAAAATCTCCAAAAAATATAAAATTTGGTCTCCAAGCACATATCAATATAAAGATCATGTTGAGAAATTTAGATCGACTATTTGAACTATAAAAATAGAGATATGAGCGGGAAGTAAAACACCCTATTTACTTCCCAAAGCACCATAGCATCACTCTATATATATATATATATATATATGCATAAACTTATAGAAGAATCTAAAGCTAGCTATAACAGTTAGGCTCCAAGCTAGCTTCAGTTGTCCACTTGTACTAGCTGCATTAAGTTATAAAAGTAAGATAATAACAAGATATTCCAAATTAAGTTTTGACTTGGCCCAAATATGTGAGTTTTGCATTAACTCAAAAGAGCAACTTTTGAGTTAATGCATCTCAGCCGTCTGATTTTAAACGGAGCTAATCCGGTCCTAGCCTATAATGCAAAGGCTCTTTAATATTAGTGTAGATCTAGTCTGCACGGATCTTAAAATTGATCGTACGATCCATATGCATTAACTCAACAAAGAATATATGTATTAACTCAAAAAATTCTTTGTTGAGTTAATGCAGAGGATACGAATTCCAAATATATATGCTCCAACCAACCAACCAAAACGTTATTCGGTTTACAACTTCAGTTGAATTTATTATAGAATGAGACTAACAATAGAAAAACAACCCTAACCCCTAAAATAAGTTTGACTTGGCCCAAAATTCAAAGAGAGTTATAGTCAACTTAACTAACAACCATTCTGACACATAATTGCTCTATGAAAAGAGCAAATAATCCTCCTGTTTTAATTTCAACCGGAAAAGCCACAAACATGGCCTCTCATTCATCTCCACAAAGCTCCTTGCGCCTGTTTCTCTTCTTCTTTGCAATAATCTTTCAGCTTGCTACTTCGACCAACATTTTTTTCAAGTGCTCTGACTCAAACTTCACGAGGAACAGTACCTACCAATCTAATCGCAACCAACTGCTCTCTAACCTTTCTTCGGCTGGATGGCGCACCGGCTTCTCCTTACAAACCCTCGGAGAAGACCCTGACCAAGTTTTTGGCCGTGCACTATGCAACGTCGTCCATAATTATTTTGACTGCAAAACATGCCTCCTAAATGCTGTAGAAGCAATAAAAATCAATTGCTTATGTAGCATAAGAGGTGGTTTATGGTATGACAACTGCTTCCTCCGGTACTCTGATACCAACTCCACCACCTCTGATGAAAATTCATGGAATCAGATACTCTACACCACAGCTAACATCGCAAATCCCGACAAATTTGAAGATGTGTACAGCAATCTGATGGGTAACCTTGCAGATAGAGCAGCTAATTCCACAAATTTGTTTGAGGTTGATAAAGCAACTTATACTGGAAGTATCACCGTGGATAGCGTGCTATATACTGGAAATATCACCATGTATGGACTGGTACAATGTATTCGAGACATTTCGCCAGACGATTGCTATACATGCCTACAGCAATATATCGGCCAGTTCCAAGCCGCTGCATGGGGGAAGCAGGGTGGGGTCATGTTAGGCTTCCGATGTTACATGAAAATTACGAGTCGTGATCTCAATCGACATTTTAATCTTTCTCTCATCAATGCAACGCCCCCTGGCTTGCCTCCTGAGCTCTCTCCCCTGCCAAAGAAAAATACAGGCATGCACAATTATAATTAATGAACTAGTGTAAATTTCTTCTCCTGTGCGCCAATAACCGGCATATATAGGAACATAACCGAAAGAATGGAACAGTTTGAATAGTCACTACTCGCTCATTCGTTAGACAATTAGTCAACAGCATTTTCTATACCTAGTTTAGTTATGCCATCTGTCGTTTATTTGCGGACCGTACCTTTCTTCTTCATGCTCAATTTTATTTGTAATTTGTAATACATCCATTTGATACATTAATTTTTTGTCTTTGAAAATTGTCCAAATAAAAAGGTGTTTTAGGCGTGGTTGTGAGTTTTGATGTGTTTTATGCAGGCAAGAAGAAACCTTCAACTGGTACAATTGTGGCAATCACTATACCGCTGATCCTTGCTTTTGCTGTAATCGTTGGTCTTTGTATATGCTTCTTAAAGAGGAGAAAATCCGGCCTGACAAAACCATTGCTGAGTAAGAAAGATCAAATTTAATTTTGATCAACTTTTTTCTCAAGTAAGCTCGACACATACTGATTGATTTTGGTGTCAATGTACAGATGTGAGTAATCCTGAGGAGATCAGAAGTGTCGAGTCACTGCTTCTTGATCTCTCTGTATTAAGAGTTGCGACAATTAATTTTGCAGAGGAAAACAAACTTGGTGAAGGTGGATTTGGAGCTGTATATAAGGTAGGAATATATATACTCAAATATACTTCATTACTAATTATCTGGAAATTTATTGTATCTAATTACTTTTTTATTCTTCCATTAGGGTATACTGCCTGATGGCCGAGAAATAGCAGTAAAGAGGCTCTCTCAAAGCTCTAGCCAGGGACTAGGTGAATTGAAAAATGAGCTAATTTTGGTTGCAAAGCTTCAACACAAAAATCTTGTCAGACTTCTAGGTGTTTGCTTGGAGGGCCAAGAGAAATTACTTGTTTATGAATATGTACCTAACAAAAGCCTTGATCAAATCATTTTTGGTAAATTTTTTCATTTTATTGACTCCTAATTCTAGAGTAACAGCCATAACATTAATATTCTCATGTGATAGTTGGTGAATTTCAGTTTGTTTTCTTAGATTTGACCCAAACCAATTAGTATGGTATTAGCCATAGAAGGCAAAATTGGCCGATCCGGAGCGGGATCGGACGGTGCCGATCTGATTTTGATCAATTTTGGTCACTTTTGGTCAATTTCAGTCGTTCTGGCCCGATTCCAGCCCGTTCCAGTCAAATTTCGGCCGAAACGCGAATTAATAAACACAGAAAAAAATTTTGCGCTAGGCGTGAATCAAACCCTTTCCCTGTAGCTGGGGAGCAAAACCATTTGCCACCATACAATTCAAGTTTTGTTGTTATATAACACAACTCATTTATATATATATATATATAGAGAGAGAGAGAGAGAGAGAGAGTGACTAAGGTCAAAGTGGTAGTTCCTAGCCCCCGGTGCTACCAAGTCGTTTTCGGATTTTCAAAGTCCAAACGATCGATCCGAACCGTTCAAGTTGTTCTCCATATTGAAATCTGCTTGGAGACCAAATTTTACATTTTTTGGAATTTTTTTACTATTTATTAAGCCACTTTGAAAATTACTGATCTGGGTGAACAGTAAAAACAGTGCAACCAAATTCTGGACCATGTGATCAGCAATTTTCAAAGTGGCTTAATAAATAGTAAAAAAATTCCAAAAAATGTAAAATTTGGTCTCCAAGCAGATTTCAATATGGAGAACAACTTGAACGGTTCGGATCGACAATTTGGACTTAGAAAATCCGAAAACGACTTGGTAGCACCAGGGACTATGAACTACCACTTTGACTTTAGTCACTCTATATATATATATATATCAATTATAATTCACTAATTTGTAGCAATCATTCACTCACGAATTGATAACTGTTTTCTTTTATATATATATATATATATATATATATAGAGAATTGCTAATATCAAAACGTTTGTTCCTGGGCTCAGGAACAAACGGTTCCGTTCTCCAATTTCCAAAGTTCAAATAATAAATTCAAACCGTTAGATGTTCAATCTATATTAAAATGTGCTTGGAGACCAAATTTTACATTTTTTGGAATTTTTTTACTATTTATTAAGCTAGTTTGAAAACCGCTGTTTTTCAATGCTGCAGAAAATTAATAAAAACAGCGATTTTCAAACAAGCTTAATAAATAGTAAAAAAATTCCAAAAAATGTAAAATTTGGTCTCCAAGCACATTTTAATATAGATTGAACATCTAACGGTTTGGATTTGTTGTTTGAACTTTGGAAATTGGAGAACGGAACCGTTTGTTCCTGAGCCCAGGAACAAACGTTTTGATATTAGTCATTCTCTATATATATATATATATATATATATATATATATATCAAGGATAATTCACTAATTTGTAGCAATCATTAACTCACGGATTGATAACTATTTTCTTTTATATATATATCAATTATAATTCAGTAATTTGATCGTAATAATTTTTTAAAATTTTTTATGAATTTTTTCCCATTTTTTTAGTATAAAACAAGCTTCTGGCAAAAAAGTCTGATTTTCTGATCCGATTCAGCCGATCCGGACCGATTTTTCCGATCTGGATCAGGATCGGACGGGGTCGATCCCGATTCCGATTTTGATTTTTCCTTCTATGGTATTAGCCTTCACAAAAATAGTTAAACATAACCCTTTGTCCCTTACCAACCAACTCATACTAGATACTATGCTTTTATTGTTAATTTTGCTTGCCAGATTGGCATTATTGGCTTAAATTATTTGGAAATGCCGAGTTTTTGGCATACATACTCTACTCTATAAATTGTAGATAGCTATGTATAGAAGTTCAAATATTGGAAAAAGTACATTTCTAGTTCTAAATAAGGTCCTCATTATCTGCTTCTCTAGATACTGAGAAGCGACGCCTACTAGATTGGGGAAAAAGGTACAGGATCGTTTGTGGAATTGCAAGAGGGCTGTTATATCTACACGAGGATTCTCAACTAAGAATTGTTCACCGAGATCTGAAGGCAAGCAATATCTTGCTCGATGCAGAGATGAACCCCAAGATATCCGACTTTGGTATGGCTAGACTCTTTGGAGGAGACCAAACTAATGAGATCACAAGTCGAGTTGTAGGAACATTGTAAGTACTCAAATTATATTACAAGTACTGTACAGTTATATATTGCAGTAACCATAATAAACTAGACGATGATATACATATTTTTTGTAGTGGATATATGGCCCCGGAGTATGTAATGTGGGGCCACTTCTCGATCAAGTCAGATGTTTTTAGTTATGGTGTTTTAATTTTAGAGATTATAACTGGAAAGAAGAACAGTTTCTTTGAGAATGATGAGATTGAAGTTCTCTTGAGCTTTGTGAGTAGCAGCACTGATCCTCTGTATCTATTATTCTATAATCAGCAAAGGAACTGCAAGTATATCTACTAACAAAACTGAAATTACCATAACATATATAGGTATGGCAGCACTGGACCAATGGTACCATTACAGAAGTAGTAGATCCATCTTTAGGTCAGCACTATCCGAGGAGTGAATTGTTGAGATGCACACAGATAGCGTTGTTGTGTGTCCAGGAAAACCCAGCAGACAGACCAACTATGTCAAACGTGGCCGTGATGCTTAGTAGCGAAACAATGTCCCTCGAGACTCCGTCTAGGGCTGCATTTTGCATTGCCAAGAGAAGTATACGTGGAGGCAACGCTGACCCGATGGCAGCAAATGAGGTTACAATTACTGATATTGAACCCAGGTAGATTGGAAATTAAGGTTAGAAATGCTCTGCTCTGGTGGATAAATTGGATTTGAGGACAGTAATAAAAGTCAACAAAGTCTACTCAATGAGCAGCAGAGATTTAGTATGTTAATTAATACTTAAGGTTTGTAAAATAAGGTCGGTACTAGGCCTCATTTTCTTTTTTTACTTTTTTTTTTCTTTCTGCAAAATTTCATGCCCTTAGGCTTGTATTCCACAGCATTTCTCAGTTTACATGCTAGCAATATTACATAAGAATCCGTAGCTTCATCATTGCTCATTCAACAAATTAACAGAATTTAAAAGATGGAAATTGTAAGAAGTCAACAGGAACTTTTGATAGCACTCAGTCAACTCGGAGCAGAACTCGTACTCTTCAGAAAAATGAAATCTTGTGCCTTTCTTATTGTTTGGTTGATTATTTGCCAATATTGGTTCTTTTAGATGTTACATATTCGTAATAAAAACAAATTATATATTGCCGTAATTTGCCTTTGTAAATAAATAAACTTCTTGGAAACAGAGTTATGCCATAGGTTTCAACTTTAAAATTTTGTTTGCCAGCACAATTTAATATAGAGATCAACTTGAATGGTTAGGATTGACGTTTTAAACTTTAAAATTGAAGATATAGACGTGAAGTAAGATACTCGCTTTACTTCTTTGGAATGTTTTAAAATTACTTATTTTTTATGGTCCACAATTTTCTGAAAAACAGTGATTTTAAAGTTCCAAAAAATTAGTAAAAAATTTCTAAAATTTGTACTCCAAGGACAATTTAATATGGATATCAACTTCAACTATTAAGATCGACGTTTTGAATTTCAAAATTGAAGATATAGACATGAAGTAAAATACTCGCTTTATTTCGGTAGCCCAACTCTTATCTATATATATATATATATATATGCATAACCAGATAAACTTATAGATGAAGCTAAAGCTAGTTATAATAGTTAGCGCTCCAAGCTAGCTTCAGTTGTCCACTAGTACTAGTTGCACTAAATTATAAAAGTGAGATAATAACAAGAGATTCCAAATTAAGTTTGACTTGGCCCAAATATATATGCTCCAATCCTCCAACCAAAACGTTATTCGGTTTACAACTTCAGTTGAATTTATTATAAAATAAGCCTAACAATAGAAAAACAACACTAAACCCTAAAATAAGTTTGACTTGGCCCAAACTTCAAAGAGAGTTATAATCAACTTAATTAACAACCATTCTGACACATAATTGCTCTATGAAAAGAGCAAATGATCCTCCTGTTTTCAACCCCAAAAGCCACAAACATGACCTCTCATTCCAATTCATCTCCACAAAGCTCCTTGCGCCCGTTATTCCTCTTCTTTGCAACAATCTTTCAGCTTGCTACTTCGGCCAACATTTTTTTCATGTGCTCTGACTCAAACTTCACGAGGAACAGTGCCTACCAATCTAATCGCAACCAACTGCTCTCTAACCTTTCTTCGGCTGGATGGCGCACCGGCTTCTCCCTTCAAATCCTCGGAGAAGTACCTGAAAAAGTTTTTGTCTGTGCACTATGCCTCGTCACATATAATTCTTCTGACTGCCAAACATGTCTCCTAAATGCGGTAGAAGCAATAAAAACCAATTGCGCACTTAGCATGAGTGCAGGTTTATGGTATGATAACTGCTTCCTCCGGTACTCTAATACACCCTCCACCACCTCTAAAGAAGATTCATGGGTAGTAAACATAACTGGTTCCTCCAGTACTCTGATACACCCTCCAGCACCTCCTCCACTATCCGCCGGCATCGTAACTATAACTAACATCTCACATCCCATTGCAAATCCAGACAAATTTGAAGATGTGTACAGAAATCTGATGGGTAGCCTTGCAGATAGAGCAGCTAATTCCACAAATAAGTTCAAGGTTGATACAGCAAATTATAATGAAAGTACCACATTGTATGGACTGGTACAATGTATTCGAGACATTTCGCCAGACGAAAGCTATAAATGTCTACAGCACTATAGATCCCAGTTCCGACTCAATAAATGGTGGGAGCAGGGTGGGATCATGTTAGGCTTCAATTGTTACATACATATGGAACTCTATCCATATTTTAATCTGTCTCTCATCAATGCAACGCCCCCTGCCTTGCCTCCTGAGCTCCCTGCCTTGCCACCTGAGCTCCCTGCCTTGTCTCCTGAGCTCCCTCCCCTGCCAAAGAAAAGTACTGGTATGCACAATTATAATTAATGAACTAGTATAAATTTCTTCTCCTGTTCACCAATAACCAGCGTAGGAACGTAACCAAAAGTATGGAACAGTTTGAATAGTCAGTTAGTCACTACTCGCTCATTCATTAGTTAATTAGTTATTCAAAATGCAGAACCAATACCCAAATTACATAACCATCTGACTCAAAATGCTGTCGTAACAGTCTAATGGTACGTGCTAACATTAATCGGACTGAACCCTGCTACTCTGGAGCTTTAGGATCTTAACATTTGAATCCAACATGACAAACATTTGCCACCTAATTTCGACTTTCTGAATGTATTTATCCACTAGTTCCTTCCGAATGTTGAATTTTTTTCTTCAGTCCTCATCTATGCAAAATTGCAAAATAACTAAACTATATATATATATATATATATATATTGATATCTGTTGCTATTTCAACCTCACAAATTTCTTCAGGAGGAAAGAGGCGCCTCATTATAATCATCAGTGTATCTGTTATATTTCTAGGATTTTGGAAGAGAGAGCAGCCAACGAAGAAGAAGATTTGGGGCAATTTTCTGTATTCTCTTACTACAAAGTTTTGAGTACAAAAGTATTAAAAGGTAACTTTACAAATATAACCCTATGAAAATAGGAAATAACAGATGGTGAGAAAAGAGACATATATATAACAATCTCCACCTTGGATCGAAATCTCACCTAAAAGAGAAAACAAATAAATAACAAAAACTATCAACCAACAGAAATTAAATTTGAACAATGGTTGAACTTCATGGTCGGTATAGGCTTGGTGAGCATATCGGCTGGATTGTCGGCAGTGCCAATCTTCTTTATCTCTACTACACCCTTCGAGATAACATGCCGAACAAAATGATACTTGACATCAATGTGCTTGCTTCTTTCGTGATACACATGATTCTTCGCCAAATGTATGGCACTTTGACTATCACAAAAGATGGTAGTAGAACCACCATGTGCTGAAATTTCTTCAAGCAAGCCCTTAAGCCATATTGCCTCCTTAACGCTTTCAGTAACCGCCATGTACTCAGCTTCTGTGGTTGACAAGGCAATGGTAGATTGCAAATTAGCCTTCCAACTAATTGCACATCCACCTAAAGTGAACACATAACCGGTCAAAGACCGTCTTTTGTCTAGATCTCCCATAAAATCTGAATCTACATAACCTGTTAGCCTTTCATCGTTTCTCCCGAACTCCAAACGTGCATTTGCGGTACCTTTCAAATAGCGGAGTATCCACTTGACCGCCTCCCAATGCTTCTTACCGGGACATGACAAATAGCGACTCACCACGCTAACGGCATGAGCAATGCCAGGTCTAGTGCAAACCATCAAATACATGATACTCCCAACGGCACTAGAATATGGGACTCTTGACATGTCTTCCTTCTCCTTCTCAGTTTGCGGACTTAGTTGCCTCGACAACTTGAATTTGGTCGCAAGAGGAGTAGATACGGGTTTTACATCCTTCATGTTGAAACGATGCAACACCTTCTCAACGAAATCCCGTTGTGAAAGATACAATTTTCCATTTGACCTCTTCCTTGTGATCTCCATGCCTAGAATCCTCTTGGCAGCCCCGAGATCCTTCATCTCAAATTCCGAGCTTAATTGTTCTTTTACCTTCTTAATCTCCTCCTTATTCGAGGCCGCAACTAACATGTCATCTACATAGAGAAGTAGATACATGAAGCTCTTGTCCGGCAACCTCTTGAAGTAGACACAACTATCAAATTCGGATCTACAAAATCCGATGCTCAACATGAAAGAATCAAACCTTTTGTACCACTGCCTTGGTGACTGCTTTAGGCCATACAAAGATTTCTTTAACAGACACACGTGATTCTCTTTACCCGCAACTGTGTAACCTTCTGGTTGTTGCATGTAAATTGTCTCCTCGATGTCACCATGTAAGAAAGCAGTTTTCACATCTAACTGCTCTAACTCCAAATTTCCCATAGCAACCAAAGAAAGCAACACTCGAATAGAGGTGTGCTTTACCACGGGTGAGAAGACCTCATTAAAATCAACGCCTTCAACTTGACTATAGCCTTTAGCCACCAATCTTGCTTTGTATCTAACCCCGGCAGTGTCATCCTTTTTCTTGAACACCCATTTGCAACCCACAATTTTCTTTCTTTTAGGTGCCTCAACTAGTGTCCAAGTTTGATTCTTTAGAAGAGAGTTAATCTCCTCTTCCATAGCGGCTGTCCAATTTGCCGCATCAAAAGAAGACATCGCTTCCTTATAATTTGAGGGATCACAACACTCTACATTTTCGGCCATAGCCAAACAATATGCAAAGTCTGAATAACCATACCTCGTAGGTGGTTTGATTTCCCTCCTTGAACGATCCCTTGCTAAAGCATAGGGTTGCTCCTCTTGGTTCTCCTCATCAGACTCATCTGATTCACCAACAAAGTGAGGAACATCAACATGCACTGAATGAGGTTGAGTCACACTAACCTGTGAGTTTGGAGTCTCCAACTCCACCTCCTTTGTAGCTCTCTCGACCTCCTTAACCGGCTCGGGCATTTGCTCCTTTGCCCGCAACATAGCCGACTCATCGAATTTCACATCTCTTGAGATAAGGAACTTACCCTTTGAATCTGGACACCATAAACGGTATCCCTTAACACCTGAAGCATACCCGAGAAAGATACACTTCTTGGCCCTTGGCTCGAGCTTCCCCTCACTAACATGTGCATAGGCCGGGCATCCAAATACCCGCAACCCCGAGTAATCTGCCGGTTTACCCGACCACATCTCCTCGGGAGTTTTACACTCAATCGCAGTATTTGGTGAGCGATTCACCAACCAGCAAGCAGTGTTAATGGCTTCCGCCCAAAACTCCTTACCCAAACCTGCATTGGAAAGCATACACCGAGCCTTCTCAAGTAGGGTTCTATTCATGCGCTCGGCCACTCCATTTTGTTGTGGAGTAGCAACAACTGTACGATGCCGAGCTATTCCTTCATCCTTGCAAAAACTGTTAAACTCCTCATTGCAAAATTCTAAACCATTATCGGTTCTCAACTTCTTGATTTTCTTTCCGGTTTGGTTCTCAACAAGTGTCTTCCATTGCTTGAATGTGACAAACACTTGACCTTTTTCCTTCAAGAAAAACACCCAAACCTTTCTCGAAAAATCATCAATAAATAAGAGCATGTAACGAGAACCGTTACCTTTTGAGGGAACACGAGAAGGACCCCACAAATCTGAGTGAATGTAATCCAAAATACCTTTTGTGTTGTGGATGGCTGTGCTGAAACTGAGCCTCTTTTGCTTGCCGAAGATGCAGTCCTCACAAAACTCCACCTTGCCGGTACTCTGGCCACATAGAAGGCCTCTCTTGCTCAACACTGCCATGCCACGCTCGCTCATATGTCCCAACCTCATGTGCCACAGCTTGGTAATGTCAGAATCTGAGGTAGAGCCAGCAATGGCAGCCGAGCCTGTGATCGTGGTACCCTCCAAGAAATAGAGAGTGCCCACCTTCTTTGCCCTCATCATGGTGAGAGCCCCTTTTGACACTTTAAGGACTCCACCTTCACTCTGAAACTTGCAACCAACATCCTCAAGAGAGCCCAAAGAGATCAAGTTCTTCGTCAAATCCGGGATATGTCTCACACCCGTCAAAGTACGGGTAATCCCGTCATGCATCTTGATCTTCACGGTACCAACACCTGCAACCTTGCACAGATGATCATTACCCAAAAGGACTCCACCTTCATTGGTCACCTCATATGTGGTAAACCACTCTCGATTTGGGGTCATGTGCTGAGAAGCACCCGTATCCATCACCCAATTCTTATCGAATTTTTCTTTACCGTCCCCAACAAATAACAAATCACCAACTTCTGAGTCAGCTACATTTGCCTCTCCTGAACTGGTACCTTTCTGTGCCTTCTGTTTATTCTTGAGTTTGTAACAGTCGGCAACAATGTGTCCCTTTTTCTTGCAATAGTTACATGAGAGGTTCTTATGTGCGGATTTGGAACGGCTTCTTCCTTGGTGATGTTTTCGCTCATTGTTTCTCCCTCTCTCAACATACAAACCAACCTCCTGGTTACTTCTCTCAGATGTGGTCAAGTTATTTTCAATGTCGGACTTGACCAACAAATTGCTCTTCACATCCTCAAGGGTGAGTGAAACCCTACTATGAAGCATGGTCTCCTTAAATCCCTGATATGACTTGGGCAGCGAGCATAGCAAAACAATGGCCTTATCTTCATCCTCCACCTTTATACCAATCCTCTCCATGTCATTGAGAAGAGCGGTATATTCAGAAACATGAGCCTTAACAGAGGTATTTTCTGCCATTCGCAAAGAGTGAAACCTTTGTTTTAATCTCAACCGGTTCGTAACCGATTTCTTCATAAAAATTTCCTCTAACTTCTTCCAAGCATCAGCTGCATTTGTTTCTGAGAGAATTTCTTGAAGTGTTGAATCACTCAAACACAATTGAATAGTTGAGAGAGCCCTATCATTCATTGTCTCCCACTCCTTGTCCTTTGCACCTCCTTCTAAATCCTTAGGCCGACCCGTTATGGCGACCTTAACACCCAAATTAGACAAAATTGCTTTCATCCGTACTTGCCACAGCGCAAAGCTACTTGTGCCATCGAATTTCTTAATATCAAATTTGGTAGATATGGATGAACTTGAACTCATGATAACAATTGTTTAATTACCAAGAGTAATTACCAGATTCGATAATTTGACACACACTAAACCAGAAAATCAGAATAGATTTACCAGTAAATACTGACATTGACTGGCGGGTTGCTGAAGAAAACACAAAATTCAGATTTGACTTTTGGCTCTTGTGGGGCTCACGGAGCAAAGTAAATGGAGCAAATTGGTTTTGGCGTTATCCACCAGAATTAATATCCACCCAAAAATTTTTGGCGCTGCATAGAAAAATCCAAAATAACAACGGAAATGCGGCTAACCAAAAATACTCAAATCGCGGCTCACCACTTCGGCGACACGGTTCACCAACAGAAACGACAAAGGAGATCGCGATTTATAGCAGAATGGATCTGATCGGACCGGAGAAGAAAAACTTCGACAACAGAAAACCAAATCAGAAAACCCTAGCAGCAGCGGAACAACGATCCGAACCCTGAACCACCGATCGAAACTAACGACGGCGAAAATGGCTCTGATACCACTTGTTATATTTCTAGGATTTTGGAAGAGAGAGCAGCCAACGAAGAAGAAGATTTGGGGCAATTTTCTGTATTCTCTTACTACAAAGTTTTGAGTACAAAAGTATTAAAAGGTAACTTTACAAATATAACCCTATGAAAATAGGAAATAACAGATGGTGAGAAAAGAGACATATATATAACAGTATCTGTGGCATTGCTTATTATTGGCTGCTTCATCGGCCTTTTGTTGATCAGAAAACTGAGATATGCAGGTTTAATTAGCTCTTTATATAATTGAACAGTACTTGTCAACATGTTCATTTGCATGACAATGTAGCTAACACTTTATACCTTCATTAATGATTTAGAAACAAAGATTTCTCAAGAAGAAAAAATGCTTGCAACTAACAACAACACACTGGATCCATGGAGCAGAGAACGAAGTGCAGATTTCCCCCTCTTCGATTTCAATGAAATAGCAAATGCGACAAGTAACTTTGCATTGGACAATAAACTCGGCGAAGGTGGATTTGGACCCGTCTATAAGGTGCTTCCTATTTCCTTCCTTCTCGATACTACTTTCCTTTTTTTCTTTCTTATTTATTTGAATTACTATTTTTGTAGAGCAAGAAAACCATTAGGTAACGTGGCTGTTAAAGTATAGGAAACCATTAAAAGAACCGACAAATTAGAAAAATGCATACAAATACTTTATGATGAACTTTAAATTAAGAAGAATTAAATTTTATTATGATTAATTCGAAGTTCTTCTTCTAGGGGGTGCTACAAGATGGACTTGAGATAGCTGTCAAGAGGCTTTCTACATATTCGGGTCAAGGTCTAGTTGAATTTAATAATGAAATCCAACTTATCGCAAAGTTGCAACACAGAAACTTAGTCCGGCTCGTCGGGTGGTGCATCCAAGGAGACGAGAAAATATTGATTTATGAATTTATGCCTAACAAGAGCTTAGACTATTTCATTTTTGGTATGTCTCTAGAAACCTATTTTTGCAAGGCTTTTGTAATATTTAATTTATCAGTTTTTCAATCCATTTTGCAAAACTTATTTCTTTATAGGAAATTAAGTTTTCTTTGTTTTTCTTAGTATTTACTGATTCATCGATCTGTAATAATTAAATCTCTGGGGTTGTTATCTAACCACTAATTCAAGACCAAGGAAATTTTGAGTTGTTGGAATGTAATAGCAAAGATCATTCAAATCATCATTTTCCTAACTATATTACTGTATTTGTTGTATCGATCACAGATAAAGCAAGAGGAGCAGCTCTAAATTGGGAAAGGCGATTTGAGATAATTGAAGGAATTGGTCAAGGACTCCTGTATCTCCACAAACACTCGAGGCTAAGAATTGTTCATAGAGATTTGAAAGCGAGCAATGTTCTCTTAGACACTGAAATGAACCCAAAGATATCTGATTTTGGGTTAGCCAGAATATTTGGTCCCAAGGAGCTCCAAGCAAATACCAATAGGGTGGTAGGAACACAGTAAGTATGATGATATTAATTAGTGTGTAAACAAAGAGATAAAGAAATTATATTCTGATTAGGATTTATATCATCATAATCTGAGGATTTATTTTTATCAGCGGTTACATGGCTCCAGAGTATGCATCGGAGGGTCTTTTCTCAATGAAATCAGATGTATTCAGCTTCGGTGTATTGCTTCTCGAGATTGTAAGCGGCAAAAGGAATATGGGTTTCCACCAATACGGACACTTTCTCAATCTCCTTGGATATGTAAGCTAGGAGCTCATATATATATTGACATATATTTACTCACTTTTATACATTTAAATTATTTTTACATAATTTAATCTTGGAACAAATTAAATAAAATTTCTCTTTTTCAGGCATGGGTTAGATGGAAAGATGGGAGTTTTTGTGAACTAATTTGTCCAACATTAACCCAAGTGTCCCAAACACAGATAGAGAGATGCATTCATGTGGCTTTATTGTGTGTACAAGAAAATCAAGTTGATCGACCCATCATGTCAGATGTGATCGTGTTTCTTACCACAGAAAGTCTAATTTTACCAGAGCCTAAGCAGCCAGCATACTTCAATGTAAGAGTAACGGAGGAAGCAGTGGGATCATGCTCTATAAATTATGTCACCTTGACCAACCCACAAGTGAGATAATTTTACTAGAAGAGATGACATCAATTACAATGGAAGTACCATGGATTAACATAACAGCACAATTCATTCTTTCTTTTATTCTTTCTACTTCATCCTGTTTCCTTTCTTGTCTATTTACCGTTGTTTTTCTTTCCTTTTTTTTATTAGTATTTTTTATTAGTATTCAAACGGCTCTCTAAGCCTTCAACATTATTTATGGTTTGTAATGTAGATTGTAAAGATTATGAGATTTACATCAATAAAGCAATTAATTCATTCAATTAGATAAATTTCACATGGTATCAAGCAATGGTAAAGATCAAACTACATACCGATAAATGAGAATTACATTCCAGTAAAGAGGCTTTGCAAAAAAAATACCAGTTAATTGCCTAGTGAACTGCAAACTTAATGGAAATATATATATATATATATATATATATATATAGGCATAAACTTATAGATGAAGCTATTTAAAGCTAGCTATAATAGTTAGCGCTTTAAGCTAGCTTCAGTTGTCCACTTGTACTAGTTGCTTTAAATTATAAAAGTGAGATAATAACAAGAGATTCCAACTTAAGTTTGACTTGGCCCAAATATATATATGCTCCAATCCTCCAACCAAAACGTTATTCGGTTTACAACTTCAGTTGAATTTATTATAGAATGAGCCTAACAATAGAAAAACAACACTAAACCATAATTCGCAAAATCGAAATCGGAATCGGAATCGGACTCGGTAACTTGAACGTGAAATCGGAATCGGATGAATCAATCGGAATCGGGTGAATCGGATCGGTAACTCGGATTTTATTGGCAAAAGCATGTTTTGTACTAAAAGAATAGAAAAAAATTAGTAAATAAAATACTTTTGATTAAAGAAAAGAACTTAATATATACAAGAAAAATAAAGGAAGAAAAGGAAACAAAAAAAAAGTGGAAAGCATGAAAAATTAATTCAAAAGCATATGCACAAATTGCAAAAAGCTGTTGAAATGGACGGGTCCAATGAAAACTGAAATGGAGAGGAGCTGGAAAAGGTGGAGGCTACTCTAAATTTTTCATTAAATGTTACAAGTGGCCCCATCTCTCCATGAGAGCTTTTCGTAGCTCCGCTCTACTACAGAAATGGTCATTGTGCACGGACATAAACAGGGGAGCTACACGGATTTCCTGCCGTGTGGAGTGCGAGGGTGTATAATCCCTGAATAAATTATACATGGATATTTACCCGTGTGCAATTCCTGAGAGCTACACGGATCATTACATAAACAACCGTGTTCAATTCCTTGCCAAGTGACGCTCTCCAAAGCCGAGCTACACGGATTGTAACATAAACAGCCGTGTAGGATTACTCTGTTTACACGGCCTTTTTAGGTTAATATCCGTGTAGAAATAGTTATTATGCACAGCTTATTACTTGAACAACCGTGTCCAATTCCTTGCCAAGTGGCGCTCTCCAAAGCCGAGCTACACGAATTGGAACATAAACAGCCGTGTAGGATTACTCTGTCTACACGGCCTTTTTAGGTTAATATCCGTGTAGAAATAGTTATTCTGCACGGCTTATTACTTAAACAACTGTGTCCAATACTTGCCAAGCGGCGCTCTCCAAAGCCGAGCTACACGGATTGGAACATAAACAACCGTGTAGGATTACTCTGTCTACACGGACTTTCTAGGTTAATATCTGTGTAGAAATAGTTATTCTGCACGGCTTATTACATAAACAACTGTGTCCAATTCCTTGCCAGTGGCGCTTGCCAAGCTGATTATTACATAAACATCTGTGTATGATTACTCTATCTACACGGACTTTTAGGTTAATATCTGTGTAGAAATAGTTATTCTATACGGCTTATTACATAAACAACCGTGTACAATTACTGGAGATCTATACACGGATATTTAACTAAACGGCCGTGTACGATCATGTTTCTGCATGGACATCTATCTAAATATCCGTGTAGAATAACTATTTCTACACGGATCATTACATAAGCAGCCGTGTAGCTGTCTTATATTTTTATTTGCTCTTTATTTGGCTTTCTACACGGACTTTTGTGAAATATCCGTGTAGAATGGTAATATTTTTTTCAATTTTTATTTTATATTTTGGCTAGCCTCCAGTTTGCTAGCCATTAAAAATCAATGCCAAAACAGAGAATTTCCAATCAGAATACAACCCCTAAACAAAATTCATGTACACTAAATTATATCAAAAATTCATGCACACTAAATTATACAAATCCATAATCTGGTTTACAAAATTCCCGTTGAAACTACCTTGCCCACATACATCTAAAATAATCTATCTGGTCCTTGGAGTAATGCCCTGCCTGTTTCTTCGATTTATGCTACCAAAAATTCAAAATATGTAGGTTAGAAAAATACAATATAACAACTACATCTCTGTTTTGCTTTATAAAAATAAATATTGTAATTATAACAATGCAACTAATAAAACAAATTTAGTAGAATAAAATATTAGAGGAAATCAATATTAATTATATGGACAAGTCAAGGCAAACATATGAATTACATTTAATATGAATTACATACCGGATATTGTGGCCAATTGAATTGTATGGATTCGACAAAGTGAAACATATAAATCATCGTGTAATAACCGCATTCCCAACCCTCCAACTGTTGCGGGCACTGAAATTTACATTTAGCGGCCTATGTTAGAATGACAATAATTTTTTGAACAAAAATATGAAATTATAAAATTATAGTGTGCTCACCGGCTGCCACCTCCAACTCAACTTATTTTTCTGCTTCGAATTCGTGCTTTGCATTCCTCCATCTTTAATATATTTCAGAAAAGCCCTTACAAAATTGAGTGAATGTAATTAGCAATTCCACAATTTGTTATATATAATTGGAAAAAAATCAAACCAAGTGAATTACTATTGCTTATCCTCTTATTTGAGTGCAGATCATTTTGGACTGCTGAGGAGTTATGTTTCCTGTGGGCTGTGAAGAATCTATGAAAAACACCAAATTTTCAAGTGGCACAATCACAATCAAACACCAGTGGCCCCTTTGGTGGTATGGCAGGAGAATAAATTTCTTCTTCTCCGAATGAGCTTTATGCATCGCTGAACACAAGTACTCGACAGTCTCTTCCGGATGATATTTCACCATCGTACCATTAGTTTTGCCGGGGTCCAAGAATGCACAGGAGTTCACCTTACCTTTCCCACAATCCACAGCATGTTTTCGGTGTAACATCCTGAAAAATCATCATTTCACATTAGAATATATATTTGAGTGTTATACACATGATATATATGATTTTTGGTCACTAACATGAGGAAAACGGTGAGGACTCCCACATCGAGCCATTTATCGCTTGACGAGGCATGTAGAAAGTCCTTGAATTCTTGGAAAGGCAGCAGGACCGTCCTGCCTTCGTGTAGAAGAATCTCGGGGGGGACAGCGAATATTACTTCCTGCATAGAAACTGGTGCCTTAATCAGGCAGGCATGGAGATTCCGCAAATCCTCGGGCAAACGGCTAACCTCTTCTTCAGAGAGCCCCGTACGGTCTACCCGCGCAGCCACTAGCGCATCAGGAGATTCTTGCACATCAGCCCCGACGACTACTTCCAAGCCTTGCCGTACCGGTGACAAAGCTTCGTCCGCAACGTTGGAAACGCCTCTTCGGGTCTGTATCAAATTTTGAACCTTTTTTCAAGTATTTCAAAATAATGATTTGAATGTAACATAAGATATCCGTGTTTTATTTAGAGATTACCTGATCCAAAATAATCTGACACTTGGGCCATTGGACAATCTTTGCACGGGCATCATCAAGCACCAGCATGTCGTCGGTAGTGACAGGAAGAGGTATGCGGGCAGCCCATTCGGTCATGATCATGTCAACCGTTACGGGGAGATGGTTGGGCCTTAGCTGATAACCGGCTGGGGGATGTACAATGCCCTTAGCAAGGGTCAGAGGAGTTTTATCGTGCCACATGACGAGGTCGCATGCTGTGGCATCCTGCAATAATTATCAGCAATTAGTTAATGAACAAGTCAAAATTACGGGTAGATTATGAACAAGTAGTGATTACCTGTAGATTGTCCAACACGCCCAGCACTTCGGTCCCGGATGCTTGACTGCTTCGCCGAAATCCCGGCGAAACGGGAGGTTGTTGCTCGGATTGCTGCATAAGAGATGTAATTTGGTTCATCCACCTTGATTCCATCTCAGCCATCCTTCCATCGTACTCCATTCTAATCTCCTCGCATACCTCCTGGCGTACCTATGCCAACCTTGATTCCATCTCGTCCGTGCTAACTATGGCACGCGGTCTTCTTTTTGGTTTTGGTCCGTCGTATACATCCTTCCAGCCACTGTAGACCGAGACACCCCTAACTCGACCCGTGTGTTCTTTACTCCCGAGCACTGCAGACAAGGAATCATCCACTCTTTCGACAGTCAGGGAGCTCAAATTTACCTCCTCCTCCACATCCAACTGTTAATAAAAAAAATTAGTTATAGCAAAAGACAAAGTAATGTACACAAAATTACAACAAAGACTCTTACCATTTTCTGAGCCACGGGTTGCACGTCATCTGGGAGTACTATCCTCCCGTCAGCTGTTACCTCGGATCTTCCCATGAGCCAGTGCTGGCCCCTAGGATTTTGGATCCTAACCACAGGTGAGTCAGGATCTTTATTTTTGTCCAATACTGCCGCCCATTCGGCCGACTTACCCTCGTAACCACCTGACCCTAATTTGTGCGGGTACTTGTTCAATTTCGCGATCCTCCTGCCCTCGTCACTTTTTATCTTCACACATCAAGGTAAATCAATTAGCTAGTTTAAGGAAGATAAGTACATATCGAAAAAGAACAAAGACTAAGTTGGCTAAATTTATATACCTTGAACTCTGCTGTGGACTTCAAAGCTTGAAACCCCTCCCAGTCCTCTTGTTTCAGCCATTTATAGTAGCCTACCAGATTTCTCCCTTTCTCCGTGAAATCTGTCTTCAACGTGCTCTTGAATTGCTTCCAACCTTCATTCATTTTCCTCAAAGTCTTTTTCTTTTTTGCGGACTTTGGGTCGTCATCCTGGATGTTCCAATGAGCCTGCATGATTGACAACAAAATTACTGCATGTAAGTTCATTCAAGTTTTCAGGTCAGGTATAGACATATATAACTTGCAGGAAGACAACTACATGATGCCTAGCAATTTGAAAAAGTTATTATTTACTTATAAAAGCAAATTCCAAATATGCTAAGGTTAAGACATGCTAGAAAACTTGTATCCAACAAAAAAAGAAATAACAAACAGAGAGAGAATAGGAAAAATGAATATATAATGCATGTACAGTTTTATATATTTTTTCAATTACTAAATGGTCCTGAAAAATATAACTCAAGAGATTAAAGAAAGAACTACACATGAAGGTTGGTGGGTGTTCCAGTCAAGGATAACGCAGCCATCGTTCCAGTCAAACGAATTAACCAATTACCGATCATGAACAATAATCAAAATAAGGTTTATAATTGTTAGGTACTTTACCTTCACAATGTTCCACCATTCGTTCTTATCTTTGTCATCGAATTTGTCCCACCTCTCAACCAAGATAGATGCATTTTGCTTCACCAAATTGTTACACCAATTTGTGTACTCTGCCCTACGTGGACCCTTCGGACATCCGATTTTGCTGAACTCGATTTGCAAATCCTTCGCCTCTGAGGTCTTCGTGCACATTGTCGGACCTCTTTTCCTCCTTTCTTCCTGAGCCTGCGGCTCCTCTTCTTCCAATATCATATCTGCCTGTGGTTCCACTGTTTCCAATGTCATATCAACATTCTCACCTGCCTGTGACATGGTTCTTTCTACAAAAAAGAAACATTATTACAAATGCTATGAATGTAAAATTTAGGTCTAACTTATGTGTTGTTGGGTCATTTGTTCAATCATAGTGTTGGTTTTGCAATTTAGTCCCTGTAACATTAGGTTCTGTCCATGTCACCAGAATAGGTCAGTTGAGGTAACTTTTCATTTAACCAAAATACAATCAGAGATAAGGGTTTTGATTTAACCAAGATACAGGGAGCATTGCAACTTAGAGAGAGAGAGAACCTTTCAAAGAGAGAACAGCAACTGCGCGAGAGGAGCTTAAAGATTCAATTGGCGAGTTCAGAGGAGAGCGACAGAGGAGACCGAGCTAGTACCAAGAGAGAGAACGATGGTAGCACCACAGAAAGAGATAGGAGACTAGGGGATTTAAGTTTTAGGAGAGACGAGGGGATTTTGAAAAGATCGAGCGACAGAGACGAGGCGCGCATTTTATTTCGCGTAAACTAAATCTACACGGACATTTAATTAAACAACCGTGTAGAAACGTAAGAGAGCTACACGTTTAATTAAACACCCGTGTATAATTAGTTTACGCAAAATTATGAAATGCGCGCCTATATATGGTTTTTCTAGATTAATTTTTCAAATTCCAAATTCCATATTTTTCAAAATGGAAAACTTAAAAATAAAAAAAAACCTAATTTCAGTTTTATTTAGCTTGAAAACTATTTTATCCATGTATCTAACAGAACTTAATAATAAATGCAAATAAATATTTCAATTTCTACACGGACTTTTATATAAATAGCCGTGTAGAATTTTCTTTTTTTCCTAACAATTTTTTATCTTTTTTTTCTAGCCTCCATTTTTGCTAGCCAGTATTTTTCTATGTTTTCAGAAAGCAAAACAGATGACAATATCAATTTGCTAACAATAAAATGATATAAACAGCCGTGTAGAATTTTCTTTTTTTCCTAACAATTTTTTATCTTTTTTGGCTAGCCTCCATTTTGTTAGCCAGTATTTTTCTATGTTTTCAGAAAGCAAAACAGATGACAATATCAATTTGCTAACAATAAAATGATATAAACAGCCGTGTAGAATTCTCTTTTTTTTCCTAATTATTTTTTATTTTTTTTAGCTAGCCTCCATTTTTGCTAGCCAGTATTTTCTTTGTTTTCAGTTAGCAAAACAGAGTAAGATGAAAATATCAATTGCTAAACAAATAAAATGAAAAGTGCCAGTAGGGTTTACATAGGATAATATGGAGATACATGTTTACAGAGGGTAATATGAAGATACATGTTTTAACAGTAGGCCTTTGTCAGAATCTTCGTATTTCTCCTCTGGATCTTGCTTGCCCGAATTAGTTTAGAACATGCAAGGAACTAACCAAAAGACTACTTAGGTTAATGTAACCAAAGTAAGGACTACTTTAGTTACATTAACCTAAGTAGCATTTTGGTTAGTTTCATATGTTCTAAACTAAACACCTTAGCAAGATCTAGAGGAGAAATACAAATGAACTTCCAAGATCTCAGATCCGGCCTCCAGTTATAACATCTATCATCATATTACCCTCGAAAAACACTTTAGCGCATAAATCAGACCAATTAATTGGGGAAATGAAGCACTTCGCATGGGAATTCGAGATGTAGGTTATCAATTATATCGGACCGCTCATATGTGAGCTCCCAAAATAGTTATCAATTATATCTGTGAGCTCATATTGATATAATTTGCGATCCGAAACAATTGATAAACCTACATCTCAACCCAATTGTTAACTGTGAGAGGGAGAGTATAAATTGATCAAAACGGCGCTGGGGAGAAGGCCTTTTATATAACCAAAAACCTAAAATAACCTTTCTACACAGCTCTTTATTAAACGTCCGTGTAGCTCTCTCAAGACTTTCTACTCTGTTAATTAAACAAAAAACCGTGTACAATTTCGACCTTTCTACACGGCTCTTTATTAAACATCCGTGTAGCTCCCACAGGTTATCTACACTGTCATTTAAACATTTATCCGTGTACAATTCTTGCCTTTCTTCACGGTTCTTTAATTAAGTATCCGTGTAGCTCTCTCAAGGCTTTCTCCACTGTTATTTAAACAATAAGCCGTGTACATTTCCTGGTAAACGTCCGTGTAGCTCTCTCACGTCTTTCTACACTGCTTCTTTAATAAATATCCATGTAGAGATCCTACAGATATTTCAGGCATCCAAAAAATTACAACTTCTACACGGTTTTTATATAAAATTGTCAAATCCGTGTACAATGTGCCGTGTACAATGACCATTTTTGTAGTAGTGCCGGGTTCACTATGGACCATATGATTATTCTATTTGTATACTTAACAGACTAGTAGACCAAATCTATTTAGGTGAATCCATTTTCTTTTCTCCTCCACAGCTCCTTGGGTTAGAATCTGCGATTATTCTCAACAGAATAAGGACCCTGCTATCCCTTTTTCTCTCTATCTCTCTCTTCAAAGAGGAGGAGAGAGAAAGAGAGGAGAGAGAAAGAGGAGAGAGATAGAGAGGATAACAGGAAATAGCAGGGAGTTTGGATAACAGCAGATTTCATTCCCAGCTGTCATTATTTCCCTTTATCTATCTTCTTTTACAAAGATTTCTATACCAATAAAAAATTCTCATGGTAGAACAATTAATGCGAAATTAATTTTCATCTCAATTATTCTAGATAATTTTTTACTTTCGCTTTGTTATGCTTCATGTCAAGGTAAATGAGGAGAGCGGATGAAAGATGAATGATATGACATTTGCTAAAAGATTAGATTTCATTTATTTTTGCCAAGTAATTCAATAGTTAAAACGGACTAGCTTTTAGTATAGCTCTACTAACAATTTATTTTTGCCAAGTAATTTCATTTATTTAATAATTCAATAATTTAGGTATCTAAATTAAATACCTAAATTACATAGCATAAATTAATTAAATAATCTTAAAAAATACAGTTCAAAAGACATAAAATTCACTTTTATTATAATTAATAATAGAAATTAAACAAATTAAATAAAAAAAATTGAATGAAGATTGGGAACAAATGAATGATATAATTAAAACAATTAACTACACTCTAATTAAATTAAATCGGGCGGAATAGAAGGTGGGATGCCCGCACGTGCACGACATGTGGTTAGTCCTTCATTTACGTGCCATTCG
Source organism: Carex kokanica (assembly GCA_025461125.1). Classification (NCBI taxonomy): domain Eukaryota; kingdom Viridiplantae; phylum Streptophyta; class Magnoliopsida; order Poales; family Cyperaceae; genus Carex; species Carex kokanica. The sequence continues at coordinate 279,139 of JAJGRX010000248.1, forward strand.
GGGAGGAAAATAATTCTCATACTTTTCATTTACGTGCCATTCGGGGAGGAAAATATGGTATATATTTTGCCAACAATCCCTGTTTAGTTAAGTCCTTTTATTTTCAAACAGCGACATAAGTACTTATACTTAATTAAAAGCGGGGCCCAACCACAGTGCTTCTCTTTTTAATTTTTTCTGCCCGAGCTTCTACCCGCATTGCCCATGATATCTTCTTCTCCAATCCGAGATTTGACCAAGTCAAAATCAATAATTTCTCTCTCCGTCTCCTCCATTTCCCTCTTCTCATAGACGCATCATAGGCTCACATTGTGAGAATCAGTCCGATTTGGACAAAAACTCAGCTGATTCCAGTCCGATTAACTAATTTGGCCGATTTTCGCAGCAAAACTCGCCCACCGCGTAACTCGGTCAAAAATTGGCTCAGCCTGGTCCGATTCCAGTCCGACTCGGCCGATTCCGGTCTGACTCGGCCGATTTTGCCTTCTATGCACTAAACCCTAAAATAAGTTTGACTTGGCCAAAGTTTGACTTGGTCCAAACTTAATATTATGGGGGAATTTCATGTATATCGCTCAAAAGTTTCAATATTACGTATTTATTCCTCCAAAATCAATAATTACAAATTTATCCTTGAAAATTGTACAAACTCACATATTTGTCCAATCTAAGTCTATAACATATAAGAATATGTTAACCATTATGCCTTTTCGTTTATGTTACTTTAGTCTACCTGAGTTCTCTTCTCTTTAAGACGCCGAACCTCCCGTTTCTTTCTCCAAACGTTCCAAATCACACATTTCTCCCCGCCTTCTCTTGTGGCCTCCCCTCTCACATATTTCTGCCACCCCTCGCTTCAATTTTCCCATCTTTGTTTGGAGAGAGAGACGGGAGTTTTGGCGTCTTAGAGAGAAGAGAACTCATGCGGACTAAAAAGACAGAAACGAAAGGCATAATGGTCAATATATGATTAATTAATATTGTAAAAATTAATTTTTAAATTTTTAAAAATATTATTTAATTATTTTTTTGGAGGTATTTGATATGTTATAGAGTTAGATTGAACAAATATGTGAGTTTCTACAATTTTCAAGAATAAATATGTAATTACTGATTTTAGACGGATAAATATGTAATATTGAAACTTTTGAGGGATATACATGAAATTCCCCTTAATATTAACAACCATTCTGACACATAATTGCTCTATGAAAAGAGCAAATGATCCTCCTGTTTTCAACCCCAAAAGCCACAAACATGGCCTCTCATTCATCTCCACAGAGCTCCTTGCGCCTGTTTCTCCTCTTCTTTGCAACAATCTTTCAGCTTGCTACTTCGGTCTTGTTCAAGTGCTCTGACTCAAACTTCACGAGGAACAGTACCTACCAATCTAATCGCAACCAACTACTCTCTAACCTTTCTTCGGCTGGATGGCCCACCGGCTTCTCCCTTCAAATCCTTGGAGAAAGCCCTGACCAAGTTTTCGGCCGTGCACTATGCCTCGTCGCATATAATTCTTCTGACTGCCAAACATGCCTCCTATTTGCGGTAGAAGCAATAAAAACCAAATGCTCACTTAGCATAAGAGCTGGTTTATGGCATGATAAATGCTTCCTCCGGTACTCTGATACCAACTCCACCACCTCTGATGAAAATTCATGGTATCAGATACTCTACAACACAGCTAGCATCGCAAATCCCGACAAATTTGAAGATGTGTACAGCAATCTGATGGGTAGCCTTGCAGATAGAGCAGCTAATTCCACAAATTTTTTCAAGGTTGATACAGCAAAATATACTGGAAGTATCACAATGTATGGACTGGTACAATGTATTCAAGACATTTCGCCAGACGATTGCTATACATGCCTACAGCAATATATCGGCCAGTTCCAAGCCGCTGCATGGGGGCAGCAGGGTGGGGTCATATTAGGCTTCCACTGTTTCATGCGTAGGGAGATCTATCGATATTTTAATCTTTCTCTCATCGATGCAAAGAAAAGTACAGGTATGCACAATTATAATTAATGAACTAGTGTAAATTTCTTCTCCTGTGCGCCAATAACCAGCGTAGGAACTTAACTGCAAGTATGGAACAGTTTGAATAGTCACTACTCGCTCATTATTCATTAGGCAATTAGTTAGTGAACAACATTTTCTATACCGCGTTTAGTAGTGACTATTCAAACTAATTAATTGCCTAACGAATAATGAGCATGTGACTATTCAAACTGTTCCATACTTTCGGTTACGTTCCTATGTGGACCGTACATTTGTACCTTTGTACCTTTGACTATACAACAGGTGACTATTCAAACTGTTCTATACGGCGTTTGTGGACCGTACCTTTGTACCTTTGTATAGTCACATTTTCTAACCGCGTTTAGTAGTGACTATTCAAACTAGTGCAAATGTCAACTGTTGTATGTCTGTGGACCGTTCCTTTCTTCTTCATGCTCGGTGTTATGCATGTGTAAGTCTAAATTAATTATTGTTTTGTATACAACGAAGAAATTAAAATCGACTGTTCAACGAAGAAGATAAAATCGACTGTTCAAAGAAGAAAACAAGTTGTTTAGTCACAGCAACTCCCAAGTGGATGTTAGATAGTTGGTTGATGTAGCCATGTGGGACATCTGATTGAATGAGCGAGGATGTCTAATTAATTTCAAGCAAGACTTTAGTAGTCAAGTCAACAATGTCCCCATCAATCAATTAAATTATTGTGGAAAATGAAGACGCATGAAACAAATACTAAATTCAGGGAATTGACTGGAAGCCTTACTTTCAGATAAGGCCTAAGATCAAATTAGCTAACAACAAATAATAAGCTGGAATAATCTTTCTTTCAAATTATACAATAGCTCACAGCAATCTGTTTTTAATAACCATGATTGCTGACTAGTTAGTACAAAAAAATAATGGGTAGAATTATCATTATCATCAGCTATATCGATTACCCAGATAGGACTAGTGTTTAGAAATAAATATATTTAGCACTTTACAGATTGGGAAAATTGGTTATTTGCCACTCCAAAACCTTCAAATTATCAAAATACCATCTCAAATTTTGAAATTGTAAAAATATCACTCTAAACTTTATTAATTCCTAATTTTGTCATTTATACCGTATTAGTGTTGTTAAAAAAAAAAAAAATTCGGACTAAAATACCCTTTCTGAGAAGGGTTTCACTCTCCAGTCTCCATCAAAGGGTTTTACTCTCCACACCTCACTCTCCAGTCTCCACCGGAGCAACAGGCCGGTGAATGCACACTGAGAACCATACAAACACAGCAAAGAAGGTGACCATGGCCCCACATGCAGCCGCAAAAATCAGGGCCAGTATTATGCCCCATGGATGACCCATCCGTCTAAGTACGTGCGGTTTAGGTCGAGCCAAGTATTTGTTCGGATCGAGCGGCTCAGAATGCATCATATATGGGGCTCCGTGGCGGGCCGCAAACATCCATTCATACACGGTACAGTTTTGGGTGCCTTTTGCTATGATTTGGGTTGAGGAGTTGTCAGCTGAAGTCAAAGAAGAAGTAAAACCCACCACCATGGCTTCTCTCCATAGCACATTGGACAAGTCGATTGGGTAAGAAGCAATTGGCATCTCCGGTTTAGAAGTCCTCGATCTACCAAGCCACACTTTTAGTTGATTTGAAGTCCCATCGTAGTCGATCCAAGAATGCAGCTTCTCGGTATTGTTGAGCATGAACTCTATTTTTTATTTTGATTGGTACGAAGCCACCCACATCAATCTGTAAGTGATTTTCAGTGGAATTGGTGAAGCGGGTATCAGTATCAATTGAACTGACAAAGCCCCGGCAGCCCCTCCGCCTCAATCGCCCCAAGTAGGCAGCACCTCCGCCTCAACCGCCCCGGCAGCCCCTCTGCCAAATAACCATGTTTGAAGAGGAGAGGCGATTACAACTGGAGGCATGCGGTGCCAAATAACTAATTAATTGTACGAGGGTACAATCGGAAATACAGAAATACGTATACCAAAATGGTATTTTTCATATAATTTTTAATAAAAATAGTATAAGAATACGGTATAAATGGCAATAGGAATTAATGAAGTTTAGAGTGGCATTTTTACAATTTCAAAATTCGGGATGGCATTTTGACAATTTGAAGGTTTTGGAGTGGCAAATAACCAATTTTCCCTTAAAGATTTGTTTCTTTAAATGTCCTGGTCCATATAGAATTTTGAACCAGCCATACCGGGCATGAGCTAACTAACGAATTTAGATAGCTGGATCGAGAAAAGGAGGCTAGGACCCTCCGTTTAAAGAGAGATAGAGAGAAAAGAAAGGAGAAAGACAAATAGAGAGAGAAAAGAGAGAAGGAAAGAGATAGAGAGAGAGAGAGAGAGAGAGAGAGAGAGAGAGAGGAGGGTCCTTTTCTTGAAGAAAATGAGCAGATTTGGTTCTGCTGGATCGCACCCACAAGTTTTCTACGACAAGTAAATATAAATATGCTGCGCCCGCCTCCAATGTACTCACTAATAAAAGAGCTCCATAGCATGGGTCTCAAGCACAATAACAACGGATAAGAGTGAAGATACAATGCAACTTTTTTTTTTCTCTGTCCCGAAATTTAAAAAGGTTGATAATAATATTTTGTTTATAACATTGATGCTTACTTTATAACACTTGTATTTGTAATTTATTCTGAATTCATGTGTTCAGTCTAAATTTAGGATACTGAATATGTGCGTTCAAAATGAACCGTAAATATGTATGCATTCACAATTTTATTTGAACAAATGATTCAAGTTTAATTATGAACCCTCACGTTCCTAATACAGTCTATTGTCCCCCATGCAGGCAACAAAAAAACTTCAACTGGTACAATTCTGGCAATCACTATGCCGCTGGTCCTTGCTTTTGCAGTAATCGCTGGTCTTTGTGTCTGCTTCTTAAAAAGAAGAAAATCCGGGTTGACAAAACCATTGCTGAGTAAGAAAGATCAAATTTAATTTCGATTGACTTTTTTCTCAAGTAAGCTCGACACATGCTGATGGATTTTGGTGTCAATGTACAGATGTGAGTAATCCCGAGGAGATCAGAAGTGTTGAGTCACTGCTTCTTGATCTCTCAGTATTAAGAGTTGCGACAATTAATTTTGCAGAGGAAAACAAACTTGGTGAAGGTGGATTTGGAGCTGTATATAAGGTAGGAATATATATACTCAAATTAACTTCAGTAATAATTATCTGGACATTTATTGTATCAAATTACTTTTTTTATTCTTCCATTAGGGTGTACTGCCTGATGGCCGAGAAATAGCAGTAAAGAGGCTCTCTCAAAGCTCCGGCCAGGGACTAGGCGAATTGAAAAATGAGCTAATTTTGGTTGCAAAGCTTCAACACAAAAATCTTGTCAGACTTCTTGGTGTTTGCTTGGAGGGCCAAGAGAAATTGCTTGTTTATGAATATGTACCTAACAAAAGCCTTGATCAAATCCTTTTTGGTAAATTTTTCTTTCTCTATCAGAATTTTTTTCTTTTAATTTGTTGACTCCTAATTTTAGAGTAACAGCCATCACATTAATAATCTCATGTACTTTTTGGGCCAAGAGAAATTGCAATTAGATTGGTTAGAGAGTAGTTGGTTCCGATTAGATTGGTATTTTTCTTAGTATGATATTAGCCTTCACAAAATTAGTTAAACATACCCCTTTGTCCCTTACGAACCAACTCTGAAATATTGGGAAAAGTACATTTCTAGTCCTAAACAAGGTCCTCATTATCTGCTTCTCTAGATACTGAGAAGCGGCACCTACTACACTAGGGAAAAAGGTACAGGATCATTTGTGGAATTACAAGAGGACTGTTATATCTACACGAGGATTCTCAACTAAGAGTTATTCACCGAGATCTGAAGGCAAGCAATATCTTGCTCGATGCACAGATGAACCCAAAGATATCCGACTTTGGTCTGGCTAGACTATTTGGAGGAGACCAAACTCAAGACATCACAAGTCGAGTTGTAGGAACATAGTATGTACTCAATTATATTACAAGTACCACACACACACACAAAATTACCATAATAAAACTGACCTTGATATACATACTTTTTTGTAGTGGATATATGGCCCCGGAGTATGCAATGCAGGGCCACTTCTCGATCAAGTCAGACGTTTTCAGTTATGGTGTTTTAGTTTTAGAGATTATAACTGGAAAGAAGAACAGTTTCTTTGAGAATGATGAGATCGAAGTTCTCTTGAGCTTTGTAAGTAGCAACACTGATGCTCTGTATCTATTATTCTATAATCAGTAAAGGAACTGCAAGTATATCTACTAACAAAACTGAAATTACCATAACATATATAGGTATGGCAGCACTGGACCAATGGTACCATTACAGAAGTAGTAGATCCATCTTTAGGTCAGCACTATCCGATGAGTGAATTGTTGAGATGCACACAGATAGCGCTGTTGTGTGTCCAGGAAAACCCAGCAGACAGACCAACTATGTCAAACGTGGCCGTGATGCTTAGTAGCGAAACAATATCAGTCGAGACTCCGTCTAGGCCTGCATTTTGCATTGCCAAGAGAAGTATATGTGGAGACAACGCTGACCCGATGGCATCAAATGAGGTTACAATTACTGATATTGAACCCAGGTAGATTGGAAATTAAGGTTAGAAATGCTCTGGTGGATTTGATTTGAGGACAGTAAAAGTCAACAAAGTTGAATCAATGAGCAGCAGAGATTTAGTAAGTTAATTAATACTTAAGGTTTGTAAAATAAGGTCGGTACTAGGGCTCATTTTCTTTTTTCTCTTGCACAATTGTAAGAAGTCATCAGGAACTTTTGATAGCACTCAGTCAACTCGGAGCAGAACTCATACTCTTCAGAAAAATGAAATCTTCTGCCTTTCTTATTGTTTGGTTGATTATTTGCCAATATTAGCTCTTTTAGATGTTTCATATTCGTAATAAAAACAAATTATATATTGCCATAATTGGCCTTTGTAAATATATAAATTTTATTGGAAACAGAGTTATGCCATAGGTTTCATGGTACATACCCACCACTGCACCACAACTCTCCTCGTTTCATATCAGAGACAAGGTGTCAGACTGTCAGCTCTGCTCTCCTCAGATCACCTCTTACTGGTTCGTGGCTCCAGGTAGCACTGCGAATGCATTCGAAGGCTGCTCAACTTGCAAATTAAACTTAGCTCGCATTACTCGCCTACACTCATAGGCCACACTGTTCATGCACAGTGGCATCACAGTTATTTGTTTTATGAGTAGAACTAGGGTGTTCCAAAGTTCACCAAGTCTCTTTGTGAACTCAACTCTAAAACTTATCAGATCGACTTCAAATGAGGAATCCAAACTGTTGAAACTCATCTACCTTACGAGTGATGCGTCTACATATAACAAATTTAAAATTATCACATGTAGTCGCATCACTCGTAAGGTAGATAGATTTCAACGGTTTTGATTCATCATTTGAAGTTCATCCGATAGGTTTTAGAGTTGAGTTCACAAAAGATTTGGTGAACTTAGGAACACCCTAGTTCTACTCTTATTTTACATATTAACATAGAAGGCAAAATCGGCCGTTCCGGAGCGGGATCGGACGGTACCGATCCGATTTTAGGCCGAGTTACACAGTTAGTGTACATTTCATCTAATTTCGGTCGTTCCGGCCCAATTCCATTGGAATTTTGGCCATTTTGAACTGATTCCAGTCAAATTTATGCCGAAATAGACCGATTCCACCGAAACATGAGTTAAATAACCTCCAAAAAAAATTTAGCTCTGCGTGAATCGAACCTATAACCTCTAGCTAAGCAACCAAAGCCAACTACCACCACACCATACAACATTTGTTTTTCGAAGGTTAGTGGCTTTAAATACCTGCTAACAATTTCATTGATTAAAAAATGTATTTACAATAGGTCAAATGATCGTAATTCCTAAATCTATTCTTTTATTCTCATAAAATCCTCTAAACTAATATAATATTTTAATCCTCTCGTAATAACTCTAATACCTTAATCATCATCTAGCTCCACAACCGGATTCGCTTCTTCGACCGCCGCCGCGCTTCGACGACGACCGGATCTACTCACCGTCGCACTCCAATCGAGATGTTGATCACTCTAGCTAGTACTTTAATCGTCATCTCGTTCTACGATCGGATCCGCTTCTTCAACCGCCGTCGCGCTCCAACGGCGACCGGATCTACCCCTAATTGCACTTATTCGTCAAACCTGCCTGATCTGAATCGAGAACTCACCGCCTAATTGCACTTCTTACGCATCAAACCCTCTCACAAGCATCTGACCTCGAGGCCAACAACCCTCCCACCGCATGCATAGGAACTTCCTCTCGTTGCACGCATAGGATTGGAGTTCGGACTTTGAAGTTAGGCTCTCCCCCGCTTTCTGCCGCTCTCTTCGCACGCACAGCTTCTCTCTTCTCCCGAGCGCAGCCTCTCCTGCCACCGGAACCCAACGCTCCACCAGCTCGCCTTCCTCATTGGTTCCGCCAGTTCGGACCTGCTCCGGATCGGACCAGGTGACGGGGAGGTGCACCGCCGCACTTGGTAGTCCCCACAGCCAGTCCAGCAATTAATCGGACCTTCCTTGGTCGGACCAGAACCGAAGAAGCACTCCTCCTTTCAGTTCTCTAGGCAGATCGGACGACCTCCCTTCCGTTGATCTCTCTAAAAAATCGAAGCCCCACGAAACTCTAGATCCGCTACAGCCAACCCCTCCGCCCTAATCCGCCGCCAAGTGCAGGGGAAGGAGGAGGGGCTGACAGCTTGGTGCGCTCTCCCTCTCTGGCAGCTAGGGTTTCTAGGGGTTTTTCTTTTTTCATCTCGCTATCGTTCAGCCTTCCCAGAGCAGTGAACGCAGGTGGAAGTCCCTGCTCCAATCGAGGTTTTAGAATGTTAATTCTTAGATGGCTCAAATTTTTCCACAAAATAATTTGCAACTTTTTTTTTCACCTTTGTTATTTGAAAACATAACTCATTTATATATAACAATTGTAATTTGTATTATATCAAACAGTTTGTTTTTAGTTGTAATGCTTGTATTATATTATATTAGTGGATTATTTGATTGTAATCATTTGTCAAAACAAAAATTGTTTAAAAAATTATTTTTTTTATCAATTTTTTTCTATTTTTTTAGTATAAAACAAATTTTGACAAAAAAGTTCGATTTTCCGATCCGATTCGGCCAATTCTGACCGATTCACCCGATTCCGATTCCGATTTTTCCTTCTATGCATATTAATACGTATACCATGCACCAGCAGTGGCGAAATATTGATATTGTACCACTTCAAGGCCATTGAGGCATTGACATTATATCTTCTTAGTAAAATATAAATACGCAGCACCGGGAAGCATATCAATTGTAATACTGTGCTTTAGGCCCAAAGGCCTTGATTCATCTGACCCATCAATTATAGAAAACAAATTATGGAAAAGATATCGCAGTTGTCTTTTTAAAGTATGTCTGGTCAAAAAATTTGTGTATATGCTGTCATTAGGAAAGCATAACCCTAGTAGCTAGCTGATTAGGAAACAATAACGGCTAATTAGCCAAACAATAAGCAAAGCCTCTCAGGTTGACTTTTCCAGACCCAATGGGACCACCAATAATTTGGTCAAATCTGTTAACTCAGCTGAGTACACTTCTGACCAAGTTGGCTATCAGAGATAATTAAGCATTGTTACTGATAGTACAAAGCATAACCAATTTTATTAAAAATATAAATCCACAATTTCACAAGGTCATACATAGAAAATTCACAATCTCAAGTACCTATAACAGCAAACAGAATTCCCCATCATCATATTTGTAATAACAAAAAAAACAAATAGATAGTATGTACAACAGTTCATAAATCAAAACAGCAACAACACCAGAATTTAAAATTAAAATGCTTGATGGTGAGATTCAGACAGAAAAGTACTGGTAACTCAATAAAACACCACTTCAATCTGATATATCTTCTTGATGCTATATATTTAATGGTTAGTGAATCAATAATTCAAACCAGCCATCGACTGATGAACACCATTGTTCGCGAATGTTTCAATGACAGAGGAAGGTATATTATGTTCTCCGGTTATCTCCAATCGCCTAAGCAATGGACAGCAAGGCAGGGTATCCAGCTTTGGGCATCTAGAAATTACCAGATGAAGCAGTCGTGGAAAAGCAAGAGATGTTACATCTCTTTCTGCTGGATCATTTTCTTTCCAATTCTCTAAACTTGGCATCAATTCCAATTTTAAATACTCCAGCTTAGGAAACATCTGTGATGTTGCCTGACATTTTCCTTGCTCAACCATTGAACTCCCAGTAAATATGTGCTTTAGAACAAGGAGACCGAATAGAGACAGGTGTTGAAGCAATGGTAATTGCCATACCGGTGGAAGTGATGTGCAACTTGGGCACCATGACAAAATGAGTTGGGTAAGGTTTGTTAACGACCCTCCGCAATTATGCATCCATGCTGGAAAAAGGGTACCATTGTAGTCTCTTATTTCCAGTTCTTCTAATCCTTCATTGGGTTCGAGACCTTGTAACATTTCCATAGCAACATCGTGGTCTTGTATTACCCTATCAAACGACAAACGTAGCTGTTTTAAGTTTTTCTTAGAAATTAAATTTGCAAGTTTTGCATCTGATGGATTCTTTATCTTTCCTATATCATAGAGCTCTAATCGGCCTCCGAGATTAAGGTCTTTTAGTTCCTCAATGCCACAACCAATTTCAGGATCAACCATATACATTGCGAGTGTCTGTAGGAACCTGAGATTACCAAGACCTGGTGGCATGCGGCCCAATACATAACACCCATCAAGGTAGAGGTGCCTAAGGCTGCACATGTGCCTCATGCCTTCTGGTAGGAGTCCCAAATCCCGACAATTATTTAGGTTCAGAGTCTGTAGACTGAAGAGAGTAGAGAAGGACTCTGGTAGCTCCATTAAGAAACAACAATCAGAGAGATCAAGGTACCTTAGGTGCTTCATAATTCCGGGGTTAGCATCAATATATGAAATACAAGAACAATGCAAACTTAGAGCTCTTAATGATTTGGCTACGGACAAATCAAGTGTAGAACTGTAAACTATTGGTTTATTGCGGTCTCCTGGATGACCGAAATCCAATAGTGTACGAAGGAAAGAACATCTCTTCATGAGACTAACTATGCCTGGTTTATAGCAAGTAGTCACATGTGAGGTTTTGTTGGACATGTTATTTTGTTGATCATAATTTGATAAAGTAACATACTCATTGCCACCAAAAGTTTATGCAAGATCATGTATTAAGTCATGCATTCTGCAAACAAAATGAGAACTAAAGCCCCCATTTTCCATCTTTTTCCGTTTCTTTTTAACATCTTGAAAGAATCCTCTCCAGACCAACTCATTAAAAATCTCAATCCCCTTTGCCTCCATTTGCAACTCTCCATCTGATGGAACAAAATCATTGGCCATCCAGAGCTGAATCAGAGTATCCCTGTCAATCTCGTAATCTTTGGGAAAGAGAGAACAAAATGCAAAACACCGCTTCATGTAAGAAGGCATGTTATGGTAACTCAGTTCCAGCGCAGGCGCTATAACTGAATTTTCCCAAATTGTACTCTCCAACACATCCAACCATTCTCTTTCTTCATTCTTATAACTCATTAACCTCCCAAGGTATTTGCCATCAAAGGTGATCCACAACACTTATTAATCAACTGCTTACCGATATCGACAAGTTCGGGTCGTTCATCAACACCCATTCCAAATGCCCGTTGTCTGAATATACTCCACAAATCATCCTCCTTTAGCCCTTGCAAATTGTATGCACTCATTGTGTCCACAATCTGGCCAACTTTCTTGCTACGAGTCGTTACAATTATTATACTTCCCGGACTACCACACTCAAGCAAGAGCTTCAATTGCTCCCACTTGCCTTGATCTTCATTAGAAACATTATCTAGTACAAGAAGATACCGTTTCTCAGTTAATTTTGCTTGGAGAGCTTGGTACTTCATCTCCATAGGCTGGTGGTGGTCGGTCCACAATGGCAAATCAATAATTAATTTGACAAGACGGGCGACATCAAATTCGCCAGAGACACATACCCACATCTTGAGTGTGAAATGATTCTGAACAACGGCATGGTTGAAAAGCAGTTGAGAGAGAGTTGTTTTGCCGAATCCAGCCATGCCGACAATCGGAAGCACTTGAACACTCTCCCGCTGATCAGCTTCAGCTTGGCCCAAAACTATGGCCATAATTTTCTCTAAATCATCACTCCTACCAACAACTGTTGAATTGATGACCTCATAGTCCATAGGCCGATTAACAACAGTCATTGGCTGCTGCTTGGGGTACCGAATTGATAAATGAAACTGATTCATTTCAGCAACAACGGCCTTCATCTTCTCCAAAACTCCTTTCAACAATGGCAAACGGAGAAATTTGACCCAGCAAGAGAAAGACAGAGAGAGTGGTACTGGTGTTGACTTTTTCTCAGATCGGATCTCAGTCTCGACCGCCTTGCTAATTGCGTGGTACTTCAACTCATCGAGCACATCTTCGGTTTGATACACTACATCCATCAGATCATGCAACCATCCTCTAACAGCGGGTTCGGTTCTGCTGCGCTCCTCTGCATCAGCAATGACAGATTGTACTGTCAGCAAAAGGCTGCACAGTTTCTGGCGATCCTGCTCCACACCTAGACCCAGTGATGTGGTGAAGTCATTAAGGACAATATCTCTGGCCTTCTCTGTCACGGTAGAGATGGCAGCCGAGACAAACATTTCAACAGCCATTAGAGATAAAAGGAAATGCAAAGAAATAAAATTAAAGCGAGAGGGGGTGTCAAGATCTGGATTCAGGACTCAGGAGTCGGGAGACATTGAATTGGGATGGTTGACTTCAAACGAATCTGGATCTTCTGTGACACAGCAGTGGCGAAATATTAACACACTCATGTAAATATGCAGAACGACAAGCATATAAATTGTAAATCTGGGCTTCAGGCCCAAAGGCCCAGATTCCTTCGGCCCATCAATCAACATTATTTCGGTTAGATCATCCCAAATATTTGGCAGTCTAGTTTTTACAAACTTTTGATGGGAAGGTTTAGGCAGGCAAAAATTGTGTACAAAGAACAACTCCTTTGTCAGAAATGCCTCCTCTATGAAATCAATCACCGGTTTGTAGCATCATAGCATTCATATACTGACAACAAAATCATCATACTTTTTTCTTGCTAATTGTTGCAATGAGTTGGCCACTTTATTCTCTTCAAAAGGTCACCTCTATTGCTGATGTTAATTTTGTGTTTTAAACATCTTGTTTCTCACATCAGCCGGGACACCTGATTTTGGAATATGACCAAGGTGATACTTGAGTCGAGTAATGCCACCTTTACAAACTTTTGAACAATGATTGCACTTCACATAATTATTTTTAGTTTCACCTGATGAGTCAGGTACTGACTTTGGAGCTATTGTTGAGGTGGTTGCCATGCCTATCTGAAACAATGACCAAATGACAATCTAAGTCTATACTTTTTCGAAATTATAACCAAATGCCTATCTAAAACAACTTATTTATGAAGCTATTTGCTCAGTTAATGTTATATCATTCGACCAATTGTTAAAGCATAAGTGCAGTACTAGAGAGAAGTTCATGTCAAAAGAAAGAGTTTTCAAAATCAACTTTCAATTGAAATAGGAACAAAAGTCGAAATCAAGGTGAAATAGGAACAAAAGTTGAATTCAGCTTTCAATTAAAACTTAAAATTACGTAGGTTGTTGCCTTGTTGGAATGGTTATTTCTTGAAAACTTTCCTATTTCTAACTCATTGTAGCTTCCTTTTTTTTGTCTCATTTAGCCAATTAAAACTTGAAAACTTCGCCTTGTTAAAACTTGAAAACTTTGCCTGGTAGCTTCCAATTAAAACTTGTTGGAACGGTCGCCAATTTAGAATTTTTCCAAATCAATTTCAGCAACAAGAGTTCTCTTTTCAAATACATGAATAGATCTCTCCTTTAATAATTAATAGTTTAATATAGAGCATAGTCCGTGAATTGCAAAAAAAAAAAATCTTGATTAAAGCTCAGTTTGAACCTTTATTTAAAGTCCATATAAATTGCAAAAAATCTACATTACATAGCACACACTATTTGCACTATAGCAAACTACTATTACCACTATTGCTTCCGTAACTCAATTAGCATATTTTGATGCCATAACTTAGCGTTTAGTATCCATAATCGCTATAGTACCACTATAGAACGATGGAAAAATGTCAAAAACATACATTTGCATTGATATAAAAGCACCATACGATCTCTGCAAGAACAATAAACTCCTGAATAAACAATAATAGTAACTAAAAGGTCCTACATTCTTAAATAAGAAATATACATCAGATACATACAAAAAATAAAGAAATAAAAAATTTACAAAATCCTCACTCTACCCTATAACCCCCTCCTCTTCAAGGGAAAAGAAAAGAAGGAAACTGTTGCCGTAATTAAAAAAAAAAAAAAAATCACAATGGAATCCAACCCAAGGCAAAAAACCAATGCACAAATGGATAGTGTTCAAGCCAGCAACTCCATATACTAGAAGCACTGCATCTTTTGAGCCAGCATCTTTTGAGCTGAAAATTTAATACAAAATTAGGAAAAAGATTGCCAGCAGTGAACATAAGATATTTTTGTCAACTTACAGAAAAGGGTATTGAAAAATTATCATGTAAACAACGATGCATATTCTCTTTGAATGCATGAAAGCGGTGCAACTGTGGCGAAGGATGACTTTATTGTTGGGAGTGCATATAATGCAACGAGATGGAACGGTGCAGTTATTTAATTTCGATGTTTTGATGTAATATTACTTTGTTTTAGACTCTGTTTTTTAATTTTGATGTTTTGATGTAAGTTTTCTTTTTTATTACAACTGACAGCCTCTGTCAGTATTTAAAAAAAAAAAAAGAATTGTAACCTACAAAAAGTACTTAGCGATATCGCACAGAATTCTACCAAATACAGCATTTACTCCCAACCGATCTCCCTTTCCCCTTCAAAAATAAATATATAAATAAATATTTTCTTAAAGTAAAATGATAGGTATTAACATATTTATAGAGAATGACAGGCATGTAACATAATTTGTATATTTTATGAGAGTTTGAATGAGATTTCTCATTTTGTAGGGGCTCTAGAGTAATAATGCTCTTTAATAAAAATTATATGACAAAGTGCCACATTTACCCTTTTATTATCAGGCAGCAGTGGTGAAGTTCCAGTCAAGAGGTCTAAGAGCTCCTTGCACCATGTCCTGAACATTGCGGTTTCTTCGGCACACATCTGACAGCTCCTCGAGTGTGCTTGTCAGGTGAGATATGCTGGAGCCTGATGCAGCCTTAGAGAGAGCCGAGAGAAAGCTTGAGCACTCGGCTTCTGTGACAGCTGCTGGTGGTATAAGAGAAATGCTCTCTTTTGCCCATTCTATGATTTTTACACGATATGTTCTGGTTAGGGATAGTAGAACATACGATACCTGTATTAAATAATTATAAACTATAAAGTATGCAATCTTTCAAGATAGATGATGACAGAAGACATATGAAAGAAAAAGCCAAACAATAATAATAAATATAATCATTATTATTGTAATGATAATGATGGATTCTAGTGACTCAACTTGAGGATTGTCCTCTGTGGCTTTAACATAGAATAAATACAAGCATAAACCAGTTAGGTATGAAATCCAACCACTTGGGAACCATTTTCATCCAGGTTGAATATAGTTTTTGCATTTTGTTCATGCTTTATGCATTATTATGTTGGCTTGTTTAGAAATCACACTGCATGCAATTCAGTACAGTACAGTACAGTACCTCACCATCTGCAAATCCAGAGGCATGTACAATGTACTAGTACACAAAAGGTACAGCAATCTTAGATAATTAGTATAACATACATCCTCTAGTCGTGATGATGGTAGTGCTCCAGTGAGAGCAGCAATAAGAATTCTCGTCAGAATGGCGCCTCGCGGAAGAATTACATTATTTATAATGCTTATATACTTCTCTCCTTCAGGCGAGTTTGCCAGATCAACCACATCAGACAGAAATGACAAGATTGATTTGCAAGCTTCCCTGTCTCAAAAAAAATTACGGGATCAACTTTTATTCCACTAATGCCCCAACAATGTTATAATAATACTCGCATGCAAAATTAAGAATCAAGAAACAACTAATAAATAAAACAGGTATTAAATAGAAGAGCCCAGATAAATTAACAAAATGAATCCCAAAAAAAAATTCCTGAGCAATGACTTATAATCTTGTATCTCCACTATAAGCCAAGGGAAGGTCTCTACTCTCTAATAGACAGCTTCTAGGGGGACATCCTCCCGAAATATAACAGAGACAAGCATTTTTTATGTTAATAAAATTCCAGAAGATATAATATAAATCTCATGACATCGAACAAGGGAATAACAATACTATGAAATTTAAAATCATCTATCTTTTCCTGTTCCAGTTCAAACTCTCTCTGAATGCAAGATAAACGAGGCATTAATTTAGCTTCTTCTCATAAGATCTTAAATTTTGAATTTAGTTTTCAAGCTCTCCCATGACTTAAAATCAGATTGCCAATAAAAGACCCCAAGTTTCAGGCTTCTTAATTTTCGCCATATCATAGAATTTTCAAAAGGAACGAAACAGCGTAATAGAGTTTTGAAGGACAAATATCAGTACCTGTGTTGAATGGTTATCCCAATCATAGAGCAGTGTATAAGCATTGGAAAAATAGAAGAGGGAACAAACAAGTCAGGGCAATAACGGATGCATCTAGAAGCCAACAGAAAACAGTCATCGGCTATGTCCGGTCTCGCAGTAAAATCCTGCAAAATTATAATGAAAAACATGGTACTAAGTTATAAATATTAGGAATTGTATCAGATTTCTCAGTGGAACATTGGACAAGAAATTACTTGGATGGAGCCAAGAAGCTTTACTGTATGACCAAACAATTTTTCGATCAAACTTCTAAGATAGTCGGTGCACGATGGATCTGACCCAAATATCTGCATATACATATATAAATCATAAATACCATAATTAACAGTATATACAAGATACACTACACCATATCTGCATCTGCAAATACATCAAAGTTCAAAATTGTGTTGAGGAAAATGATTAAAATTCATCTCACTAGTTTCATATTAAAGATAAATTCATATTGCACGATAGTTGAGGCTTCTCTCCCCTTCACACTTTCTCTTTTCTCACTTCCCTCCATCTCCACCTGACAGCTGTCTGGCCTTCCACTCACCCTTTCCTCTTCCGTTCACACTTTCCCCATCCTCACTTATTTATTTCTCTTCTCCATCACCTTACAAAACCGAGATTGGAATTATCTTCACCGGTATCTATCTCTTCTTTCCTCTACTCTACCTCTCAGCAGGTATGGAGGTCACCAGAAACCCCAGCCTCACCTCCCTTTCCCTCTATCCTCTTTCCTCTCCCTCCCCCTCCACCGCCATTCCTCTCCCCCTTGACCTCCTCCAAACCAGGCTACAGTGTAGCATGTTATTCAGTGTGGCGAGTCATCAACCATTACAGGGGGAGATGGCAAGGTAATCATTGTGCTGCTGACAAGTGATGCTCCCCAATTCAGACATCAAGAAGGCTTAATGTCATCCCTAATTTTATGGGTTTTGGTACTTTACTAGCGTGCTTGTATTTCATTTTGTTTTCTTTTCTTTCTTTCCATGTCCTCCTAGTAGAAATTTGGCCTACTAGTTAAAAACGAAGAAGACTAGTGTCATATTCTTCAAACAACTTGCTTCCTAGTTACCTATTTAAACTAAAACCTCATTATATGTTATGGTTGCTTAATTTTTCTAATTATAGTATTAACAAAAGGGCCAACAATGAGAGAGATCAACTTTCATGATGAAATGAAATGGGCATGTGGCCTTTTTTTTTTTTTTAAAGATAAGAGGTCAGCTGCTAATACAACTGTAACCTTCATCATAATTGAAAATATCTCAAAATTTTGTGTTATTTATAACATAGAAATGTTTGCTTATCTTAGCAAATCAAATGTTGTTCTTTATCATTTGCACACAAAAAAAAAACACTGACCAAACACTAGAAAATTGGAAAAAGGTTTGATTTGCGGCACTTAACCTTTATAACTTCACTAGACAGATAAAGAAAGCAAGACTGATTATGTTGCTGATACAAAGCCTGAATCTCTTCCAACATAGCAGCAATAGTGTGTACCATGCATCTACCGCATGTCCTTACCTTAATCAATAGTAAAAGCAATAAAATTTACAGTATCAAAGAATGCATCACAAAATGTTATATAAAATATGGATATATAAATCAATAACAAAAAAATCGGAAAGCTCACAGCATATTTGCATGAACGGCACAAAGACTCCATTGTTCGCATATCCCAAGCTCGGCTGTATCACATCAAAATAAACAATAAGATATGCATATGCTTTGAAGATATTGTCCTGGAGAATAAGTAGATGAATGATTGATTACCTATCAAATATTGCTTTAAATAAGGGCCAAAAAGTATGAACTGCATCAGCTACAATCTCTGGAAGATCCACATTTCTACCAATAAGATAACAAGGATATAAATAAAAAGGAAAATGATACAATTGACAGAGAAGTAGCTCGATATCTAAATTTCTCCCAGCAGCTAGAAAGTACATTTTGCTGCATATGTTTTTTTTAATGTGTGACAAATAGTTTAATGCACTGAGGATGACTAACCCTTTATTTAACACTTTTTTGTAAAAGTCATTCATTGAGATATGAATCACTTTTTGTACATATTTTTCTTTTTATGTTCATGCAACTGCATTGAGATGCAACTAGACTAACCGTTGATTTATTTTTTTATTATTATTGAGATCCATCAGCTCTAACCATATCATAAAAACCAATCAAAGTAAGGAATTGTCACCTGAAAATGCATGCTAATCGATCAATGTGAACAGTAAGTTGCCTTGCTGGAAGTTGCTGGAGAGCTGCAGCTCCTTGATTAACAATTGCCTAAATTCATTTTCATGTCAACAAAAAGCACCATTAATACTCGATGACCAAATCCAAAATTTGATAATCCAATAACTGAGTCCAATCTTGCCTGTAAGGGATTGATTGCAGGCATGCAAAGCAACTCGAGAGCCTTACTTGCATGCTCCAGTGGCAATTCCATAATTATAACACTATTGGAGTTTAAAGAAGCAAAAGTTAACCGGCTTAATCATCCAACAAGAAGTACAAATACAAAGAATTGAGATAAAAATTAAGGACCTCAATGCTTCAATCAGATGCAATGAATCATCAGCTGAAACTTTATAACCACCTTCTCCACTGAGGGCAATATGGTATATATGAAAAAGACCATCGAGCGACCCCACAAATTTCCTCCTACAATCTTTTATAATACATGATACAAAAGTTAACAACATACAGAATGCAGCCTGCAACCACCTAAACTACTAAATTACCTACTATTCAGGAATACAGAAGAAATAGAAATTGTTCCAAGGACATTTATCCAGGCATTTGAATTCGAATATAGATAAATTTGTTACGACACTACAAGTCATACACCGAATTGGTCTGCCATATTTGGATCAGTAGCAGGTCGACCAGCATGATGAAGCATAAGATTATGTTCCAGGATTACGTTAAGTAAAAGAGGTACCTTCACATATGTACTTGAATGCAACAGCAGCAGCAGCAGCTGTTTCTTCTGAAGATCCCATTCCTTTTGTAAGAATATCAACCAAAGGAGGCAGGATGTTTAGCTGACTGGTGTCAATCCATTTTGAATAAGCTCCTATAGTTGTACAAACTGGGGGAAAAGAAAACGTATATAGTAATTCAAAATTGCAATGTTAACATCTCTTTCAATTATTCAAAAAGCAAAACAATAAGGAGGGCTTCCAGCCTTCTTTTTTTATAAACAATAAAATTATCCAACAGTGTTAACAAGAGATATATAACTAATACCTGTTTGATGTAGCTGTTGTTGCTGAAGAGGGAGCTTTGGAATTAAGCTGAAAACCTACATCAACCAAATATTAAATCCAAAAATGTCCAATATGTTGCAAGGGAAAAAAAATTCGAAATTAGTGAACCATACCTGGGGTAATAGCTCATTCTCTTGGCTTGGGACAGACTTGGCAACAGCTTGCATGCAGAAGAGTACTGCCTCACAAGGTTGCCATCTAGAGTTTTGTTCGCAATTTCTGACTGCCTAAAGTATATCAAGATATGAAAACTGAATTTGCATTCATGGCTCTTTTACAATGTTAAAGCATGAGAAAAGGTCTGACAGGCATAGAGCTGAATTAACCTCAACTAGCTTCGAAAAAAGTATTTTCAGTGCAGCAATGCCCCCAATAACTTCAGTAGCATCCAATAGTACATCACTGAGAGCTGTCAAAGAGAGAAAATAGTATTAGTTCATGGAACAAACAGACTATCTACAAAAAGACTAAACAGATTGTTTCCTGAAATATGAAATGCTTGCATTTAATTTCTGGAAATGTGTATTACAGACCATATCTAGCATGCTTAAAATCCTTGAGATCTTCCTCAGAAAATCCACTGTAGTCGGCTGGAAACTCAACTTTTGAACAAACCTGTGGTAAACAATTGCTTTACTATGAACATGTAACAGTAAAAGTGAAAAATGTAATTCTCATATAAAATAAGAATGAATTAAACAAAGGTCAGTATATATTATATCCATTTTTGTTTCCTAAAAGCTTCTAAGTTTCCTGTTTGGTCTTAGTTACCAACTTCTATTGTACCATATTAATCCTAGCCAACAATTTCCAGCAAAATAAAAGAGAGGGAAAATTCAGATAAATTAACACTAAATTGGAATCAGGCATTTAATGGGTAACTCATGTTGCCAACAAATGACTCTTCTATCCATAATACTAATAATAACACTTTGTCCATTTTTTGTTCCAATGTCATCTATATCAAATATTGCACAAATTGAATGTTTCAAGAACAAATGGGGACAGGTTTAACTGAGGGAGAAGTTCGGACCAAATGAAAACTGAAAACTTGCATTGATACCAAATTTAACTCAAGGAGGGATTCAATGACCACAACTCCTTTCTTCATTAATAATTCAAAATCTAAATTCTGAACAAGAAATGTAAACTATTGATCTTGTTTTATTTCTACAATAATGAACTTTTGTCAAAATAGAAATAAAAAAAAAAAAAGTTTAGAGTTCGTTCAGTACTAGATCAAGAAGTCGACAAATCAATAGTGCACTGTGATTAATATGTACCATGCCTTTTCCGCCTCTTGATCTTGTACAAAATGAACTTAAAATTGTATGATTTTTGACATGGATGCATTACTTAAAAATAAACAAGATCAACGGCTCACATTTAACGTTTGAAGTTTGAATTTTGAATTATTAGTGAAAAGAAAAGGCGTTGTGATCATGATGGGGCCCCAAAAGTTGTGATAATTCGATCCCTCCTCACTTAACAGGTAGAGGGTTGAGAGAAGAGGAAAAAGAGCAGGGAGGGTGAGATAGAGTGGAAGACATACAAGTGATACAAGCATTTCAAAAGGGCCATAAAATATTTGTAATCTTCGATTCTTTTCCATTTCCATTGAGGCCTCCGATCCGTATGACATGTATGAATCCCTGATTTCTCATTTCAACAAAGATTCAAAAGATTTACTTTTAAGATTGGTAAAGTATATAGAAACCCAAAATAGGTGAGAATTTGATAGCTGTACCTCCTGGTCAATATAGACTGAAGATTGTGCCAGAAGTTGTATGTCATAGAAGAAATGTCAAATTCAGGATGTGAGGTCACTTCCAACAGAGATTGTACAATTAGCATTGCTTCATTAGAGCCTGATAGCCAACATAAACCATCATATAACAATCAAATGTGCCTCGAGTTACAAAACTAATTTTAACAAAGTGCGCTAAAATTAGGTGAATTGAATTTTACAAATGCATGACATACTGCATTTGTTTGACCTTCATTAACTTGGTTTAGTTGCATCGTATTTATACTTTTAACACTTGAGTGGTATCTTCAAAACATTACCTGTAGCAATCAAGTCAACATATGAATCGCCCAGGTCGGCAAATAGACGAGCAATGGCCTTCACGTCTTCTTCATCCTGATAAATTTAATTTTTTTTTATCATGACTTCAAAAAAAAGCAACAACATGAATCAAGTGTTTGAGATGCTTCAAAGTTCAGATGATTTAGTTTAAATAATTATAGCATGAGAGACAAGGTGTGCCTGCAATGAATATTCACATTTACCTTAGATTGATCTTTGAGCTGGTCCTTGAGGCCCATGACACAAGGCACGAGAACATGAATTAGAGGCAACTGGGAACTGATATCAGTTGAATTCTTAGACACAGTGTAGTGGATCAACTCTGACGTAACTGGACACAAAAGGAGAGAATAAATTAGCAAAGACAATAATTTTTATTGTCCTCTAAGTATCAGGACACAACAGCCATACATAGTTAATATAAAAATGAGGAAAAAAAAATAAACCCATAAGAAGGCCAAAGGATACATGTACAAAAGCAAAGTTAAAAGGGCTCTGCATACAAACCCCAAGATATTTGGTTTACTTTATATGAAACCAAGCATTTCTCATGTATGCATTCCCAGTCTACTCATTTATCAAAGTTACAAAAACAATGAACCATTTATATAGTTCAACAGGATGGAGGTATATTCTGTTACATTTAGACAAATCTCGGCCCTTCATAAACCATGCTCTTCTTTCAAGGGATCATTTTGCATGTATATACTATATAATAATCATGTGGAAAGTTGATCTTGCATATTCAATCTATTGAGGATGGTTAAAACATTTTCTGTCTTACAAGGAAATTCAGCTGAATCAATATTAGAACTTTACTGAATATCTGATTATTCTTTCTTCTAGCTTAACACCTGACATGATGATTCAATGTTATACACCAAAGACCAAAGATACAGACACCCCATGCCCATATTACTGATATATAATGTAGGGTAGAATGTTATCTGCAGTTCACAAAACATACAAAAAAATGGGGAAAGATAAGATACCATTGACAGCCGCCTCAAGTAGTTGATCTGAGTTGAGAGATGATAGAGCCCCACCAACAAGAGGATGCCCTGCAAGAGTGGCTGCAGAGATCCTGAAAGAAGCATGCAATTTTTTTTATTTCAAATCCAACAAGAACACAAAATTGTGCCAACATCATAACAAATCTAGTGCAGATTTCAAAGGATCAATGACACCTTTCATGCACTACCAAATAAAGCTTGGTTATGAAGGGGAACTACACATACTCTGAGGATACAAAAAGGTGTAGAAGTAACATACAGGTAAAGTTTATGCGGCAGTATCTTACAATCCAGAAACTGAGACACATTTCTTTTTCTAGAGAAGAATAACAAATCTAGACATTCAAAATTGAACAAAAAAAACATTCTAGACATTCAAAATTGAAAATTCGGTGACCTTGAATATCAGGGAAAAAATGAAGTACAATATTAGATGCATATATTGAATTTTGAGTACTGGACAACATAAGAAAAGATATTCTGGTCAGCACTTATATGAACAAGGCACATACCCATGACAAAATCGGAGCCAAGAAGCAAAACCATCCAAAACCTGTAAGTAATTAATTATGTAAATTTAAGAAAAAAATGGAAAGTTGGCATTTTCATTTCGTGCTATATGTAAATCTCTTGCCTGCTCTTTCAATTCTTCAAAATCCCAGCAAGCAGTCAACAGCGAGAGTGCAACTTCAGAAAAGGAAACCAGCTCCTTCTCGAATTGACGGCGCCTTTCAGGACGAGCTGCTATTCGGTGACTATTTGCTTCCTAACAGAAAAGACAGTAACAAAATATACTGAATTAGAATCAAATCACAAGTTCTCAAGGAAGATAATGTGAAACAGCAAGATTTTGAGAGAGAAGTTCTAAGGTAAATGACCTAATCAAACTAATAAAAATGATAACCATATCTCTCTAAATTGTATATTTATTTGAGGCTTCAGCTATGCCTTTGGCTTGCCCCAGACTCGCCCAAAATACTTGGCAAATATTAATAGTAGAAAGGGCTCATGCTTATTTTTTTAATTCTTTCCAGCATCATTTTAATTGGCAGGCGAGCCTGGCCAATTAAAACATTCCACCAATTATGTTAGGTTTCAAAACAATTGAATTAGGAAACGTGTATGTCCTGCTGGGATTCCACTGGTACATATTTCATAATTTTCATTTTTCAAGATTGCTTATACCTGGGGCAGGACGGTCAATAATTCGAGAAAACTTGGAATAAGTTCAGGCTGAGACTTCATCTCAACACTCAGCCAATTCACAACGCCACCACCTCCCCAATCTTCTACCGATACATGTACAGCCAAGGCAGCAATTGCGATGCATATCTGAAAGTTGGTTTGATTACTACATGCTAAGAGCCAGAACTTTGAAGATTGATAATTGATAATTTGGGTTCAATATTATAATACAATTTTCAAAAAGAAAAAACAGACAGAAAAGAAACCTGCGTTCTGACTTTTGGAGGTCCTTTATTTAACTTCTTTAGCAATGTCTGCATTTCAAATTCATCACTCAGAAGTAAGATGAGCACTATTATACTATCATAAACAAAGATGCTTTGTATTTAAAAAAAAAAAAAATACACGCTCACAGATAACGAATCCCGCAGAGGTCCAAAGGCTTCACCTGGCAGCTCTTCAAAGTCTCTTTGTACCTGTAAAAGCAAAAGCAATTCAAACCAAAAGAATGCAAACAATAAACTTGAAAATGCCAAAAGAACATTGTTGTTTAAATGCCTACCTTACTCCTGAGAGTCTGAGAACAAAATATTAGGGTTTCTATACTGCTGTTGGGATCGTGGAGTAAACTATCGGCAACCTGGAAACAGCAAACAGTAAGATAATTACAAAATTGGAAGTAAACATCAGTAGCACAGAGAATTCAACTCGTAATGACATTTAAAAAACATCAATCCTTCTGTCTCAAGCTACAATCAATGCAGTGATCCATAAAAAACGATAATTTTTTTTATCTGACAAAAAGGTGTATGAGAGCAAATGAGAACCTGCCAAGCGTCAA
Source organism: Carex kokanica (assembly GCA_025461125.1). Taxonomy (NCBI): domain Eukaryota; kingdom Viridiplantae; phylum Streptophyta; class Magnoliopsida; order Poales; family Cyperaceae; genus Carex; species Carex kokanica. Next base: position 304,357 of record JAJGRX010000248.1, read on the forward strand.
GGGTGTGCTGGAAGTCCTGGAGCCAGCGGTCAGCCTCAGCACGCAGTGCATCATTGGTGCCATGATACAGCGCCGCCAGTGCATTGATCACCATCTTTTGTAGATCCATCACAAGATGGCCTACTCCTCAGTTATTAACTGTAATGACCTAGGGTACAGTTGTTAGGAGAAATTTGAATAAAATATTGGAGATAAAGAATAAGGGCAATTGAGGGATGTTTAGAATATTTAGAGAGAAATGCAAAAGGAAACAACTGTAGTATAAGGTATAAGCTCATCCAATCCTTGTAATTGGGACATGAGCATGAATGAAATGAATTGTCTCGACTCTTGTACTCTCTTAATCTCTCTTCATTCCCTCTATCTTTCTATATTCAAAAACCTTGATAGCAGCTGCCAAGTTGTATGTATAACCAAAGATCAAGACAATACAAACACTGGTCTAGTTTATAGACCAAACCAGACGAAAATACCCTATCGCAAACTAAAACCAACAGAATAAATCAAACCACATTAACAGCACAATACCGAGCCTCTTCATTCTCTCTCTCCCTTCTAAGATTATTCTCTAAACCATTCTCTCTCTTGTATGTTGTATCGAATAACTAAAACCCAAATCAAAACCACAATTTTCAAATTTCTCACCAAATTACACAAACCATCCTCATATTTCCCCAAATTCAAGATCCACATCCATCCCTTTGGGATCATAACAAGTGGTATCAGAGCTGTTAATTCTCAAAATGCTATATCATATGTCGCATATACTTCACAATTCCATAAATTACAGCAAATATTACCAAACATTATGTATATACAAAATTGGTAAATGTACCATTTTATCAAATCATACAACTAGAAACCTACCTAACAACAACAATCTGTAAACCCTACAGGTACCAATTTATCAAAATTGGGCCATAACCCTAGTTTCACCAATTCAGACCCATCAATAAGAAACTCTTGTTATTTCAATTCCACGATTGCAAACAAATTTCACAGCTAAAACCCTAATTTAATCAATTCATAAAGTGCAACAAAAAATAGCAAAATGAATTACAAAAATCAGCAACACAAACCTAGAGCAGCAAGAAGGAGAGATAAGGCAGCAAAAATGGAGGAACTGGTGAACAGCCGATGACAACCTTCGGTTCAGAGAGAGATAGCTGGGACTTGTGACTCTTCGGTAAGGGAGGAAGGAAGAGGGAGCTGCTGCTGCTGTTGTATTCAAGTACATATGTGAAGGTACCTCTTTTGCTTAACGTAATGCTGGAACATAATCTTATGCTTCATCATGCAGGTCGACCTGCCACTGATCCAAATATGGCAGACCAATTCGGTGTATGACTTGTAGTGTTGTAACAAATTTATCTATATTTGAATTCAAATACCTAATCAGCCCCACAGAAATAAGCCAAAAAGTTAAAAGCACTGTTTAACCAAATCTAATCAGCACTGTCCAACTCTTCTGCAAAAGGGCATGCCTCAGTTCATAGTATTTGAATCAAACAAACAGTACCAAACAGGATTATTTAATAAAGGGCATCTCAAACTAAGGAAATCTGAAAGTTTGCAACAGTTAATTAATAATAAAATTCGCAACAGTTAACTAACAATAAAACAATTTTAATCTTAAACTAAGGAAAATCAGATCTCAAATTTTGTGCGCATAATAAGCAAGCTTGCCTTGAGAGGGAACGAGAGGAGATTGATCGGGAGGCGGCTAGGGCTTCCCCTGGGAGGAGATCGATACCTCTCCGGGGGCGTGGCAGCGACGCAGCGTGGTGGCGTGGCCGCGTGGTGAAAGAGCAGAAAGAGAGATCGAGGAGAGAGAGAGAGAGTCGCCGCCGCTCAGAAGAGATCCACAATGAAACCCTAACTCAATTTTTTTTTCAATAATAGGCCCAACGGGCTTCCTGCAGGCTCTAACTTAAATCTTGTGCCTGATCTGGCCTGTTACAGTGTCGGGCCGACCAGGTCAAGGGCCGGGTGGGTATGAGCAGGCCAACGGGCCAATGGGCTAAATTGCCATCCCCATAAGTAACATAACTCGCGAATAATTCGCAAAAAATGCAAAAAAAACGTATTATACATTTTATTTGCGACTAAAACACAAATCACGAATTATTAGCGAATAAAAAGCGAAAATAAAATTAATTTTTTTGTTACCTTGTGATATCAAATCATTCCCGAATTATACTCGAATTATTTCCGAATTATGAATTTTTGATCCCGCCGAACCGACCCCGAACTATTCATTTGTCATAATAACTACCAACTTGATGACTCAGTATTTCCAAAAACAGTGATTTTGTACCTATTTAAAAAAATAGTAAACAATTTTCAAAAAATTTAAAATTTGGTCTTTAAGCACATTTTAATATGGATATCATGTTGAGAGTTTTTAAGCCCTCTATCGAACTATTTAAAATTTTAAATAAGAAATTTTCCTGAAATGATCAATTAAATTTGAAACTAATTCATCGTGTGCACATCTATTTACCCACTCTTTAATTTAATATAAAGTCAAATGGTCAAAAAATTACGAGAAGTGAGCATATTAAAATTAATTTATAAATCTTGACTATAACCAATTTAAGTCACAAATATATAAATTTGACATATAAACACATTACTTGTGAAGTAGATCGGTTTTAATGGTTTGGATTTGTATTTTGGAATTAAGCTCAGTAAAAGGCTCGATGAGCTTAAGAGCACCCTAAACGCATTAGAAAAATGAACGCATCACTTGCAAAATAAATCAGTTTTAACGATTTGAATTTGTTGTTTTAAGATTTAAAATTTGTATCTATCGGTTATCACTCCTACAGTAAATCAATATTTGTATTTAAAAATTACAAAAGGACATCAATTTGATTGTTAAATAGAAGATCCGTCACCGACAAATTAATTACATTGGGTTAATTTCTCATGTATCCTTAAAAAGTTCTTCAATTTCTAATTTATCACTTTTCTCTTTCTTATATCTAATATAATATGCACCTTAACTTTTTATTCTCATTCTTATTTGCCTACAAAATTAATTATTCACAATTAATGAATCATTTAAATCTATAATTTGTAATAACACCCTCACTTTCTTCTCCGTCTCCTTTGATAATACCCTCATTTTTTTATTGGTCGTTAGGCTCATCAGGAATTCCTCTAGAAAATTAAGACTGTGAAAGCTGAATAAATTAAAATAATATGTTTTATTTTATGAGAGAGATTGAAAAATATTAATACTTTAGAAAATCATAAAGTGTAGAGAATAAAATCGTCAATTTTATTTAGAGGGCTTAATCTCCTTTTGACAATCTTTTTCCTCCACTCCTGTTGACATGAGAGGTGACTCGGGCAAGAGCAAAGGAAAGAAGACGAAGGGATCGAAGAGTCTGAGAGAAACTAACACTAGGCTGCTTTGGGCCATACGCACTGGGCGTGAGTTTTTTTTTTTAAGGTTAGTGGTTTTAAATGCCTACTAACAATTCTATTGATAAAAGACGTATATACAATGAGGTCTGAGTTTTTTTAAATTAATTAGTTTGTAAGTCTTTCATTTCACAGGACTGAACAAATTAGTGTTGTCGCTAACGCCACCTAGAGGGGGGTGAATATCGGACATTTTAAAATTTTAACCCTATATGATTTGATATTCAACTATAAAAATAAATTTGTGTGCTTGTAAGTAGTTATTGGCGGAAACAAGAACCTTAAGAATAACAAGTGTACGTAAAAGTAAATAGAAAAGTTAAGAGACACTTGACACGAGATATAATTACGGAGTTCGGCTTAATATGCCTACGTTTAAATAAAGAGGCAGAGGGTCTTCCATCTTCAATTGAATTGTAATTTATGTTCTCTTTATTTTATTCCTTTTATTTTGTCATGGCCATGAGATGCTAAACTTCTCATCTCTAGAGTGAGGGTTGTACTTGAATTCTTAATTATGTTTTAATATATGTTTATGTTTTGTTTATGATTGGTTTGAGTTTTCTCTTGAATTTTAAATTCTTTTTTTATTATATCAATGCATACATAGTTTTGACTACTATATGTCAATGACCTTCCACATACCAATAGGTGTTAAGTCGTTGCATCCTTGTGTGAGAAGAATAATGCATATAAGTACTACAAACACTTCAGCTAACGAGGCTTAACAGCGGTTCAAAGACTAGGATTAGAACCCAGTAGGCTCCCTTGGCAGGATAGTGTAAATTGTACATTTAAATAACATTAGAAAACACTTATATTAAGTAGGGTCTTTGGAATATTTCAACTACGGGGTAGTATAGAGAAATATTATAATTGCGTACCTAAAATACTTCAGTCTTGGTAATCCAAAAGTCAATTGAAAGATTGGAAAACCTTTCAAATTGCATAAACAAACACCTAGCACGCCCAGCGGGTAGTGACAGTGTCGCATGCGGGGTAGCTGCGGGGCAATCTATGCCGCATGCGACATAGAGAGACGTCGAAATTTATATTTTGCATAATTAAGAATGACAAGAAACCTAAACCCTAGAGGCTCTCTATCTACTGTTTAACCTTTACTAGCTATAATACCTTGATTGCATTTATCACCACCACCTCAAATTTTAAAAACCCGATAACCTAGACTAGTAAAAATTATTTAAAATCTAATATACTATCCCTGTGGATCGACACCCCAATTATACTACACGGTAGAATCATGCGCTTGTGATCTGAATGTAAGTAGAAATTAGGGTTTATAAATATTTAAAAGTAGTAGTACCATTTGGACTCATCAGTCATGTCGGATATTTCCCGTGCATAAAGAAATATGTCACAGTAACGATCAGGGGCGGATCAAAAGAGACTCAGAAATAGGCAAGTAATTACCTCTGGATTTGAAATTTTGAAGGCCCAATAATATAAGGGTATGTTTGGAAGAGAACTAGAATAGCTAGAATATTGAAATTTGAGAATAGTAAATGAAAATAGAGAAAAAATAGTGATTTTTAAATTAGTATGAAAATGGTATTATTCGAATTAGTAAAAATGTTGTTTGGATTGTACATGTGGAATAGTGAATAGCTGTAACTAATAAAGAATAGTGTTAACAATATGCTAATTAAGAGGAAAGATAGGCAAGTGGGATCTCAAACGAATTGTCACGACGTGGAGATAGCAGAAGTGGTGTCAAATTTGTTATTTTGGAACTGTGTTGGCGGAATTCTGAAAATGAAACATTTTTTACTCTCTATTCACACTTCTGAATAGTAGTTATTCCAACATTTACAAGGAATAGAGAATAGCAGCTATTATAGCTATTCCTAATAGCTACTATTCTAGAATAGCTGATACGTGCAAAGGGTATATGTAAAAAGCTTTATCCTCAAATACACTTTTGGTTTAGATCGCAAGTATACAATCCTACCGTGTAGTATATTATCAGGTATCGAACCACAAGGAGTAAGATAAATACTAAATTTTCAACTTTAGATAATAAACTTCAGAAAAGAAAGAAAAGTGGAATAAAGTAAATTAAAAGTAAGGTTGGGTTTGTAGTAAAAATCCTAAGGTTGGGTTCAATATCCGAAAGGAGTTTTAAACAATTAAAAGTAAAAGTAAAAGAGAGAAAAGTCGGTTTGTTTTCAAGGTTTAGAGAATCTAGGGGTCTTTGGTCTACAATCCCTTGTTAACTCTATTCATTCGGTATTTGCTTAAATTCATGTATGATTTGATGAGGTTTCTAATCTACTATGTCATTAAGGGTCACTTTCGTGAATTAATAACGTGTCTAAGTAATTCGGACTTCACGGTTAGGTCCTTCACCCTAGCTACTTAGACCATAAGCTCTTGTTAGTCTCTCCTCTCCTCGAATATTGGTACTTCTCAATTAAGTCCATGATACCAATATCCGACTTGATTTGAGATGTCCTAATTAGGGTTTGACTTCACGGTTAGGTCCTTCACCAAGTCCCTAACCTTAATTTCTGTAGTTCCGGCTTAGATTAAATTGGTTAGAATCTTAATCTAAAACCTAAGATATTTGCATTCATAATTTGGTACTATCCTATTGATCCTAGTCAATTTTGGTTCTTTTGAAACCAAAACGAGATGCTACAATTCAAGTACTAATTATGTTTCTAACACAAATTATTTAAATCACAGAAATTAACAATCAAATCCGATAAAACAATCATAATAAAAGCAAATAATCGAATAAAATATAATTAAACAAGTTCATGCATATTGACCTAAACCCCTAGAGAGAGAACTACTCCCTCTTGGAGGGAAACATGGCAAAGTTTGGCAAAGAATAAAAGGAAATGAAATAAAGAATAATTACACCCTTTGAATCTAGAACCTCAATCTTGCCGAATCTTGCTCAAGAAACCCTTCTTCTCCTTGCTTGAAAGCTTTGCCTCCTTCAGAAAATATGGCTGAGTTGTGTGTGTAGAGAGAGATTGGTAGTGGATGATTTGGAAGGGAAAGTTCTAGCCCTTTTATAGCAAGAGATCATGCCCAATTTAGAGGCTAGAATGTGGAGTTAGTGGGTGCTCTTTTTGACATTTCTTTCCTGGCAAGTATTGCTATTTTTTGGCTTCTTAAAACGTGTCCTTGGAGTGCCAAAAATAGAAACCGTGTTGAAACCGGGTAAATTTGGCTGTCTGCGTGTTCAGTGCGTCCGCACTGGATGTGAGTGCGGATGGTTGATCCGCACTGGATTCAACTTTCCTTATTTAACTTGGCGAAAATCCTGCGTAATCTTCTGAGTGCGTCCGCACTGGTGGAGAGTGCGGGTGGTGGACCCGCACTGATGAGCTTCTGCAGTTTCTGAAAATCCGACCAAGTACTGAATGCGGATGGATGACCCGCATTGGCGTGTGAGTGCGGACGCATTACGCTCGGGAAAAATCCTGGCTTGTGCTGAGAGGCTGGAAAATCGACTAAGTACTGAGTGCGTCCGCACTTAATCTCAGTGCGGGTGGTTGATCCGCACTCAGCCCTAATTACATCATTTTTCGTCTTTTCCTGCATTTTAAAGCCAAACTACCGTAGTAACTTGATTATAGGTGTAATTTATTCCTTTTATATTCAAAATACATGATAATTGGAGTTATTTTATGATAAAAACTCGATCAAATGTGTATATAATTTATGCTTATCAATAGCCTCTATTCTTGTGTCATCCAAACATAGTCTAATATGATAATGCCTACCCTTGAATAAGATTGAGGCCTACCCTGACCCAGCATAAAAAAATAAACGTGGCCCAGTGAGAGAGAAAAAAAACGACCCAGCGACTCCAACTCCTTTATTTGTTTGGATTGCACAGAGGGAAAAAAAAGACTCTTGACTCTCCGTTTCAATTGATACAGGAGATATCGCACCAGAGATCGTGGAGCTGTTGGAGAGGAGGTAAAAAAGACCCCGACTCCTTTATTTTTTGAACTTTTGAATTAAGTTAATTAGTATAAAGTCAAGGGGTCAAAATTAGAAAGTTTATGAATTAATTTTAATGCATTCATTTATTGAACAGTTTTTTACCACTTGACTACTTTATACAAAATTAATTCCAAAATTTTAAAAAAATTGCATGTAAATGCATCACTCGTAAGATAGATGTGTCAAATTCATCGTTTGAAACAAATTCGATAGGTTTTACTCATATTCATATATATCCAAAGATGGTTTTTTTTTTTTAAAGTTGGCGGAAAGCCAACAAATATATTGGTATAAAAAATATTTGCAAAGGAGTTTTTAAGATTAAAAACAATACAAACAAAATCAAACTCAATGCACATCGAAATTTAAAGATGCTTTGTGATTAAAAACAAAAATATCTAAATATGCTTTGTGAAAAAAAAAACAATTACTCATCATAAATATCTTTCTCTGATATTGTATTTTTTTGAAGTCCATTACCACCCAAAAGCTTGGCGTACCATTGGGCAGATCTTCTTTGGTACCGTGTCTTCGCCTCAGACGTGAAATCAACCCCATAGAGCCCAAAACGCAGAGTGTAGCCATACAGAAATTCAAACGTGTCAGTAAAAGACCACACAAAATAGCCTTGTGTGTTTGATTCATTCCTGTACAAATAAAGAATGAGATTTAGCAAATTGTGATGATTTCAATATGTCAACGAGGTGGCTCGGGCCGAGCTGGGCCCTAGCTCAGATTGTTAATTCTGGACTGAGCTCTTACCGAGCGAGCTGGATGTAGGGCATCCGAGCTAAAACCTCAGCTTGAAATCTTAACGAGCTAGCTCGTGAGCTGACGAGCTAGCTCGCTAGATTTGGCTGGATCTTGTTTTAACCGACTGGACCGTGCTAGACAGTATAAAATGCACACAAATTCATACAAATTTATAAATTGATGCCTAGCCGAGCTAGCTCGGAAGCTGGCGAGCAAGCTAGGCCCTAGCTTGAACTCGTTAATTCTGGACCGAGCTAGTGGCGAGCTGGCTCGTTAACAGCTCGGTCCAGTATCGAGCGAGCTGTTAGCGAGCGAGTCAGGTGCGAGTCACGATCGAGCCACGAGCTACGAACTTTTTTGCCACCCCTAGATTTCAGTATTGCCAAATGTATATATCTTTCTATTTTAGTTATTGACGACCTCATCTCTGTATAGTAGCTACTAACCAGCAAATATTTCCAAATATTTCTTCAAGTATTTACTTCAACTGATAATAAAATTTTCAATGTCATGAATGATTCTGAGCTCAGGAGTTACCTTATTGAAAGATTTAGTGCTTCTAAATATTGCTTTATGAAATTTATCCTAATATCATCATCATAGGTAATTCTTGGGTTTGCAGGGTCGACTATCTCAGCATCTCCTGAGTCATCAAATGAGAACAAAATTATCACTTTCATTCTTGAGGTCGCTGATGAGGGGGTGAAATTAAAAAAAGTACCACCATATGGTGGGACAAACCAAAATCCTTGAAAATGTAGGAGAGTACCATTTTCATGAATCATAACTGGTGGATTCCCATAGTATACTTTGATGTAATCCAACAATTTCTGGAGAGCCCACGGTGCTGCTGGTCTTTCTCCAGTAACTTTATGCAAAGTACCCTGTTCATTTTGAAATACAACTGTGGATGCTTAACTGCTGGTACTACTGGCAGACTACCCTTGAAAGAACAGTGAGAGATATCGAAAAGTTGTTCTGTGCTTTCCTTTTGGTCCTTCTTTTGTATTTAGTCAAATGTAGTGACATTGAGATTGGGTAAGCCAGGTGTCCCTGGTAACTTGTAAATATTTTCTTATTAATACAAATCGTTAGTAGGCTATCAGTCACTAACCTTAAAAAAAAAAAAGAATTAATAGACAAAAACTTCAGAAATTTACCTGTGTTGCAATAGGAACAAAGCCCATGAGCCCGTTTATGCTATTTGTTTATGTAACGAGAACTTATACCAGATACCGATATCAATTAACATACACTCAAAATGGCCAAATACCAACTCTTGAACTCAAACACTACGAAAAAGAAAAATATTACTAATAGAATGTTTAGATTGAGACGTACCTTCTCTGGTCTGGCAAAAGGATTATCTACAGAAAGGAAAGTATCAGTATTAACTATTAAGCCATTATCCGAAATAATTTCACACAAATGAGATCATGAGTTGGCTCATTTACAAGCCTAAATAGTACATGACAACTGACAAAAGATCAATTCATTGAACTCTGTTAACAGGATTCTGTACCAGTAAATGTCAACCAAAAATTGGTGTTGTTGGTATAATAACGAAAGTCCATGTAGATCATAGAAAAATGGAAAATATTTATTGTTTAGTACTGCAATCACTGAGTGGCACATGTTCTATGTTGCTTTATTTATTCCTTAAATACTAGAGTTGAGGCATTACATTAATGAAATAAGTATTCTAAAAAGTTTTGCTCAAAGTAATATTTCAACCTTGTACCAAACCATGCTTACTTACTTGAAAGTTTTACGGCTGCATCAAGCATGTAGTCACGAACTTGGTTCTCAAGCTGGCTCGTATCAGCTTGCACATATGAAAAAGTGTAATGATTTAATCCAACAAAATCAAAAGACCCTTTCACCCTCCTAGAATCTTCTTCAGAAAGTGATGGCAACCTAGAGCCAACATTTTTTCGCATTACAGATGGATAGGTCCCATATGCCAGTGGATGAAGCAACCTATTTACAAAATTTGTCATGTTATAAACTTATAATGGACAAATAAATGAAGTTTTGCAGATCGAAAATACAAATAAATATACGACAAAAATGAAATTAGATATAGAAAGTTCTTTTGACAAACCATCCTATATGAAAATCAATCATCCTTGTGGCAGCAGCTATGTCATCAGAGTTTCCAGTGGCAGGCTCAAACCACATGGCATTCAGTGTGATTCCTATTTTACCTCCTTGCTTCTCCTACATTGAAATAAAAATTCAGAAACATGACAACAAAACTAGAAAGAGTAACAATATAAATTTAAAAACATCTCAAGTCTATCTTTCATCGAGAACAATTCCTAAATTCCGGATACCTAGAAAAAATATTGCAAACCTGGTACTTCTCTTTATAAAGGTTGGCAGCCGACGCATGCGCAAGCAACAAATGGTGAGCAACAATATACGGCTCAACTGTAGAGTTGCCGTCGGTACAATTAAGACCAAAAGGATAGGAGCAGCGCTGAGGTGGGACGAACCCGGTGTCGTACCCGCCTATTGGCTCTACATTAGGCTCATTGACAGTAACCCAATGCTTCACTCTGTCACCGAATGCCTTGAAACACACATCGGCATATGCAGTGAAGTCAACTCTAGTATTTGTAAAATTATAGGATTGTAAGTTCATTTGATGTAAGATGTTTTTGCAGGATATGTAGTCTGAGTTGACTTGGTACCACTCTAGTTACGAGGTGGCCGGTTCTGATTAGATATTATTTTGGGTTACCAGATGTTCTTAAGATGTCATTTGCAATCGAAATTGTTTCAGGTTTTAATTAGATAGTTAAATCAGATTTGCCTGTTTTTTGTGTTTTTTGTGTTAATAGGTAGCCTTTTTAATTATTCTTTTTGTTTTGCTTGGATGAAATACTAAAGGCTGAAAATAAAGCGATAGGAAAAGTTCATACATAAATTTGGGACTTAATGGCCCAATATATTCTTCTTGAAGAGCCAGTGGAAGATCAAAGTGGTATAGTGTAACATGCGGTTGTATTCCTATGAAAAATCAAAGAGTTTGAAACATCTTATTTCAGAAAAATAAAAAGAAATTCAGAGAGTGAACATGAACTTTGGCCAATAGTCAATAACAGGCACTTTCTCATCCTTACATCTGACAGGGTTTTTGGGATCGTTCATGTCCCATGGTTGTGACTATACTTCTCCTTTTTTCACATTATATAGCTTTCATTTCATTGTTTTTTCTATTCTTCGTCCTTATCTTTATGGAATAACTATTCCTTCTATGTGGTTATATAATTGAAGTTCCTGGTTCCAATTAAATATCATACCATAACTTAAGAGCTCATCTATAAAATTGTTATAGTACTCCAATCCCTTTGCATTAACCTCCCCTCTTCCATCTGCATTGCATTACAATTTATAAACAAGTAAGCGAAAATCTTTAATATGATATGATTGATTCAATATTTTTTTTAAGTAAAGGTTGAGATCAAGCCACCCAACTATTTAATACCCTGTTATTACAGCAAAGGATTTTTCTCCTGAGTTTCGAACTCATGACCTCCCACATAGAAATCATGTGTCTTTGCCACTAGATCAAAGGTTTAATATTGAGGCAAACTTAATATATTTAGTATTGAAAAAGAGAACACTTGTTGGTTGCAATTTAACTTCTATTATCTATATTCTCTTACTCTCTTACTAATTATAAATGACAACATCTCAATTTATAAGCTACATGGTGCCCTTCAGATATCCTAGAACATAAACATTTAAACTATCTAGAAAACACAAATACATGCACCCAAAACATTTGACTAATTGACCAATTAATTAAGTTTACTATTTCCAACAGAATAATCAACTTTATAGAAGTCCAATTACATTAGCTCCAACGGCGCTAGCACCATTTACCATCTGGTAAGGAATGTGTACTACAAAATAAATTCTTCAAAAAAAAAAAAAAAAAAAATCTTCATGGGAATGATAATATATAGCACTTGTATTAGTACAGATCAAATTTACCTGGAATAAGTCTAGGCCAAGCAATAGAAAATCTATATGCATCAAGGCCTGTTTCATGCATTAGCTTTATATCTTCCTGCCAATAAAAATATTAAATTAAGTTATTATTATTATTAATATATATATATATATATATAACCACGTACATCTTGTAGCCTTGTGTGCTTCAAAATTAACCCAGAACATTTTAAGCTTGCCTTATATTTGTGGTATTGGTCAGCTGCCACATCTCCATCGCTGTGGTCAATTTCTGACCCTGTGAGTAAAATTAGTTCTCAATTTGAATTTGGGAGAACAAAATAGATATTCTCACTTATCATTTGAATGATGGTATCATTAAAAAAGATAAATATTTTTTATGGCTTAAACGAGGATGTTAATAATACTATTATTATAATAGTAGTAGTAGTAAAGATAATGATAAAACAAATAATAATAATTATTATATGGAGGGGGGGTCCATTGACAATGGATTATTGTTTGATAATCTTGATAACCGTAAAAAATAACTTATAATTAATTTTCAATTTTGCACGTCAAATATAATCTATACTTTATAATCATATACATAAACAATGGTGAAATGGAATGCAAGTTTCACCGTTCATCAAATGAAATGAAATTTACAATTATTTATATATATTGATATTTGATATTGAAACATCAAATGATAGCGAAATTGCATGAAATTTGATACCCAATTTATATACAAGGAAATAAAATGTTTATTTTTTGTGGTGGTGGCAATTAAACTTAATTGACTCATCAGATTCTACAGTGAGCAGAAAACTGAAGCAGGTTGATATGAATTTAAAACATAATCAACTGGAGCAAATAAAATATGAATTTAAAGCTCTTGAAGTCTATTTAATTTCAGAAGATGAAGTTTTCAAGCCCATTAGAGTTCGTTACAGAAAATTGAAAATTGTGGGTGTTTAAGTGAAGCATGCGCAGTTAATGCATTGTTGTTTTCAAGTTTTTTCTTTAATTACGAATTTCTAGAGTTTTTGTCTTATGTGGTTTAACTTTTAAGGCGATAAAATAGATGTAATAATAATAATTTGTTAAGAGTTGATATAGAAAGAAATTTGTTTATTTTTCTCTTCCTGACACCTCAAAGAGTGTTGTATCCACCGTTTATTTTTAACAGTTCATAAAAATGATAATAATATATAATAAAAAAAATTACCAGCATGACAGAAGGGATCCCAAATGCTAGGCTTCCTGCCATCCTCTGCTGCTGCTCCTTCTACCTTCAATTCCCAACAAACAAACATCACTAATTCAAACTATTTTCTTTCTGTGAATTCCTCAGCATTAATTAATCATCTAGTCTATAGTGAGTTTGGAAATTCAAATTCAGGCCCCCCCCTTCATTTTCCAAATTATTGATTGATTCTCCCTACCATATGCTGGAACCAGACTTTAAATAAGTTAAATTAAATCCAACACTTTCAAAGAAGAAAAGAGAAACCTGGTAAGCCGAAGCTCCGGCGCCAAAGATAAAACCCCGTGGAAAGTTATCTCGACTGAGGGCCGCCACTGAAACAGAGTAAAAGAAGAAAATGCAGACGAGAGAGAGAATGGATTGGGAGAAATGGCACCTCTTCTCCATAGCAACAAACAAAATAGCTCTCCTCTTCTTTGCTTTTTCTTGGCCCCTCTTTGGAAGACAACTTTAAGTGGGAACTGAGAAATTACTCAAATGAGGCTCTGATGTTAATAAATAGAAAATCTGTTTTATATAATTCGAATTGTGTAATTAATCTCCGAAATTTTTATTAATATCCAAAAAAATACAAATTTTCAAAATCTACATCTGATTTGGAAAATTTTCAGAATTTGTCCAATTCGGTAAATTATTTACCGGAAACAGGCCCTGGATTCACAAAATAATTTTCCGGATTCAGAAATTGCCTTTCCGTAAATAATTATGCGGAAATAGGATTGTCTGCTTTTTTTTTATGTTAATTAAATAGAAGATGTTATGATTTTTTAATTTTTTCGATTGAAATATTAGAAATATTTTATATTTCTTTAAAAATAGATGAAATACTATATAATTAAATTTATTAGAAAGACTGCAAAAAATAACCCGGATCAACATTTTTCTGGCCGGCTTTTTGCGGCTATAAGAAAAATTAAAATATTTCTTTGTGTGTTACTAAAAAAAAATGTTTTGAATCTGAGTTATTAATCCTGGTTCAAAAGTCACTTCTGAATAAAAAAGAAATTATCGTGATCCTTCTAGTACATTTAAATTCTAAGATACTCCATCTATTTTCAAAAAAAAATTGATTTAACATTTTGGCTCGGATCAATAACTCAGATTCAAAACATTTTTATTTTTTTTTCTAGTAATACACAAAGAAATATTTTAATTTTTCTTACAGCCACAAAAAATCCGGTCTGAAAAATGTTGATCCGGGTTATTTGTTGCAGTCTTTCTAATAAATTCAATTATATAGTATTCCATCTATTTTCAAAGAAATATAAAAAAATTCTAATATTTCAATAGAAAAAATCATAACATCTTCTATTTAATTAAAATAAAAAATAAAAAAATCCTATTTCCGCATAATTATTTACCGGAAATGAATTCTCCGTAGAATAATTTACCGAAAATGTCATTTCCAGTAAATAATCTATCGGAAAGAGAACTCTGAATCCGAAAAATTATTCTGCGGATCTAGGGCTTATATCCAGTAAATAATTTATAAGATTGGGCAGATTCCGTAATTTTTCCAAATCCAATGTAGATTTGGAAATTTCATATTTATTTTAGATATTAATAAAAATTTCAGAATTAATCTTCTTGACCAAAAAATTATTGATAATTTTATACCTTACTATCACCCATATAGGTATATAAGGAACTATGGAAAATACATAGAAGATTTTAGCTTAAAATAATGGATTTGCATACTACTACTACAAAAAACACATTTACTATCGCCCTTTTACCATCAGTTGTCCTTCTGCACGGATGGTGTATATAACCAGGGGCAGCACTGTAATTAATTTGAACTTTTTACTGACTGTTCGGTCTAACCAACCGATGGCGTTGATGGCCCCCTCCTTTGCCATCCTTTTTTAATATCCTACTGTTGATTTTGAGTGTCTCTGTGATATCGGATGGGTTACAGCACTAATGGCGTAGAGGTAGTGATCTTTACCATCCGTGATGTCAATTGAGCCGTCAATTTTGGATTTATCAATACCAACTGTGTTCCTTTTTGAACCAATGGCGATGTTCTCAGGGACAACATTGTAAATACTTGGAACTATATTTTGGTATAAACCACACTCTCATATATTCAATTAATTGATTGTTATGTATTGTGTAATTAAGTTTGGAGCTATACTGTGCAATTATAATGAGATAATTATTTAATAACATACATAATACCAACTCAATAATATCTAATTAACTAATTAAGGATTAACTGGCTCTTGAAATTTTTGTGTTATAATTTTTTTAACATAAAAAGTTCATAAACAAGAGTAACATATCACTAGCTTACTAGAGAATATTGAGCTCGTGACTACTCATTGTTGTCACAAGTTCATAACCAAGAGGAACAAAACTATATAAGAAAGTTAAATTAAAACAGATCCAAGGAATGTACCTAGCAGTATTAATATTACCAAATTAACATCCAAAATAGATCCGAATATATATTACAAAACATCCGAAACATCCATACACAAAATATGTTGAAACATCCATATATAAACTAGCTATAGCTAGTATAACTCCAAAGTCTTCAGACAACAACCAAAATAAGAATATTTATCAAATAGCACGTTTACAAATACTGATCGGTTAAACCCAAGGTTCTAAATAGCGTTTATAGCGTCGTAGCGGGAAGGCTAAAAAAAAAGCTATAGCGAATAGCGTCGCTATAGCGGAAGCTATTCCAAATAGCGTTTTTTTTTTTTTACATTTCGTATATTCAATATTTGTACTAAATATCAACATTATCTAAGGTCTCATAGAACAATAAATAACTCCAAAGTAATTAAGAAATTATAATATTCATATTGAACCCGTACAAAGTCCAAATTGCGGTTCAAAATATCCATAGTAATATCATGACATAATCTATTTTTTTTTCTATTCAAATTTTAATTCCGGTTTGGACTTTTTTTCTATTCAAATTTCAATTTCTATTCCCAATTTCAAATTGATTTATTTGTAGCAAGTAGCAACAAATTCAATTTCGGTTTGAGATTTTTTTTATCTTAATTTAAAACCCATATAAATTGCTTAAAAATAAAAAATAAAAAAAAACTCATATTGTATAGCGCAAATAGCGCTGTAGCGGACCGCTATAACGTTGTAGCGGCCGCTATAGCGGCCGTAGCGCAAATAGCGCATTTTGATGTCGTAGCGTAGCGTTTGGGGTCCAAAAACGCTATAGCGCGCTATTTAGAACACTGGTTAAACCCAATTCCATTGTTGGAAATGTCATTCTACAATAGTGACCAGAACAAGTGATCAATGTAGTATAGTTCCTAAAATTTCTCAATTCCCCTTTACCAAACATGAGATACTATATCACTCGTTGTACCATGGTATCAAACCTTCAAAATTTAACCTCAACCATCTTGAGATTTCTTCTGTCAGATGCTTTAACCAACGGGACTAGAACTATAGTTTTTTGCCATTCTTCATAATCCTAATCACAAAACTTCAACAAATAATTGATCTATTGATAACTAGATCTTTACTTCAAACTTTCTTAAAAAAAACTTTAAACTACAAATTAAAAATGAAGAGAAGCTATGTATTTGGAAAAAAAAACTTACACAAAACTGATGTTGTACTACTGTAAGCTTTGTCAACTTTGGACAACTCTCGATGATCCAAGTTTGCACTTCAAAATATGAATAAGAACAGAGAGAAACAGTGAGAAGCGTCAAGTTCTCAAATTTGAGGTGTTTTTTCGGCAACTCATCTAAAAACAATGCCTACACATGTTTGAGAAAATAATATATATATATATATATATATATATATATATATATATATATATATAGATGGGCTATTGTGCTTTGCAAAGTAAAGCCATCGTTTTACTTCGGCTTACTTTTTGGATTTTCAAAGTCCAAAACGTCAATCCAACCATTCAAGTTGATCTACATATTTAAATGTGCTTGCAGACCAAATTTTATATTTTTTGGAATTTTTTTACTATTTATTAAGCCACTTTGAAAATTGCTGATCACATGGTCCAGAAAAAACAGTGCAACAAAATTCTGGACCATGTGAACAGCAATTTTCAAAGTGGCTTAATAAATAGTAAAAAAATTTCAAAAAATGTAAAATTTGGTTTACAAGCACATTTCAATATGTAGATCAACTTGAACGGTCGGATCGACGTTTTGGACTTTGAAAATCCAAAAAGTAAGCCGAAGTAAAACGATGGCTTTACTTTGCAAAGCACAATAGCTCATCTATATATATATATAGAGAGAGAGAGAGAGATAGAGAGAGAGAGTAGAACTAGGGTGTTCCTAAGCTCACCAAGCCTCTCGTGAACTCAACTCTAAAACCTATCGAATTGATTTCAAACGACATTTCCAAACCGTTAGATGTTCAATCTATATTAAAATGTGCTTAGAGACCAAATTTTACATTTTTTGGAATTTTTTTACTATTTATTAAGCCGGTTTGAAAACCGTTATTTTCCAACGATGCATAATTTTAATAAAAACAGCGGTTTTCAAACAGGCTTAATAAATAGTAAAAAAAAATTCCAAAAAATGTAAAATTTGATCTCCAAGCACATTTTAATATAGATTGAACATCTAACAGTTTGAAAATGTCGTTTAAAGTCAATTCGATAGGTTTTAGAGTTGAGTTCACGAGAGGCTTGGTGAGCTTAGGAACACCCCAGTTCTACTCTATATGTATATATACATATACAATTATACACAAGTCAAAATAAACTATATGTAGAATTATGTACAGTAACCTCAACATTATGTTGTAAACTTGATATTGGGTCAATTTAATTAATTCCCACAACAAATCTTTTAATGGATCATGTATGTGTGCATGCTGATGAGTCCAAAGTGAACTACTACTTTTAAATATTTATAAACCATCATTTCTACTTATGTTCAGATTACAAGCGCATGATCCTATTGTATAGTATGATTGGGGTGTCGATCCACAGAGATATAGTGTATGAGATTTTAAATAATTTTCACTAGTTTAGGTTATCGGATTTTTTGAAAGTTTGAGATGGTGGTGATAAATGCAATTAAGGTAAATGTTAAATAGTAGATAGAGAGCCTCTAGGATTCAGGTTTCAGTCAGAACTTGTAGTTGAGGAGATTGAGGAAGTGGAGGAGACGCTATAAGCCTATACTCCTAAGGAGGGGCAAGAGGGCCAAGAAACCGAAGATTGTCTACACTCACAACAACAAAGTAGGCACTTTTCGCGACGGAATTTCGTCGCGAAAAGTACCGTCGCAAAAGAAAAAAACACGTTTATGACAGTTTAGCGTCGCGAAAAGTCACTTTTTATCCTCGCGAAAAGTGCCTGTCTTTTGTAGTGACTTTGAGTTCGCGATGGATTCTAATTTTTTAGTTGTTATATTAGAGACTATATATATTTTGTACGCATTTGGTATAGTATTTGTTATCGTTAGTTATTTTTTTGTGTTTCTTTTTATATCCTTCAACAGTCGTTAACGAATGACAATTAATTAATCAACGAACGACATTTAATTAATATTTGGGTTTTAAACTTTTAGAATATAAATAAAATTATGTTACGGAACTTTTTTTGTACCACAAATTTGCCGAAATTTTTATATATAAGAAAATAAATTAAAAAAATATTAAAAATGAGAAACTGTTCTTGGAATTTCGAAAAATAAGAAGGCAGGTATATGCCATGGCGTCCCAGGCATACTCCAGCCAGTCAGAAAAAAAAGGAAAAAAAAATTAAAAATTAAAAATAGGGACGCCATGGCATATCCCGACCAGGGGAAAAAAAAAAAATTTAAAAAAACGGGACGCCATGGCATACTCCAGCCCTAAAAATAATTAAAAAAAAATCAATTTTTTTTCTGCTGTGTTTAGTTAGAAATCCAATAATTTTGATCATATTCAAAATTCATTTTAGAGAAAATGGCTACATAGATTTTTGTGTTCTTTATATCAAAATAAAGGTATGAAAGTCTAGTTTCCAGATAATATAATTTCTCTATACAAAAATATTACAGATTGGTACAGTTTTAGCGATTAATTGACAGAGGTCAGAATTCAGAAAAGCTGAAATTCGAGTGAGCAGTCCTATAATTTTGACCAGATCAAAATTCAATTTAGAAAAAATGGCTACATGAATTTTTGTGTTCTTTATATCAAAATAAAGGTATGAAAGTGTAGTTTTAAGATAATATAATTTATCTATACAAAAATATTACAGATTGGTACAGTTTTAGCGATTAATTGACAGAGGTCAGAATTCAGAAAAGCTGAAATTCCAGTCAGAAATCCAATAATTCTGATCAGATTCAAAATTCATTTTAGAGAAATTGGCTACATGGATTTTTGTGTTCTTTATATAAAAATAAAGGTATGAAAGTCTAGTTTCCAGATAATATAATTTCTCTATACAAAAATATTACAGATTGGTACAGTTTTAGCGATTAATTGACAGAGGTCAGAATTCAGAAAAGCTGAAATTCCAGTGAGCAGTCCAATAATTTTGATCAGATTCAAAATTCAATTTAGAGAAAATGGCTCCATGGATTTTTGTGTTCTTTATATCAAAATAAAGGTATGAAAGTCTAGTTTCCAGATAATATAATTTCTCTATACAAAAATATTACAGATTGGTACAGTTTTAGCGATTAATTGACAGAGGTCAGAATTCAGAAAAGCTGAAATTCCAGTGAGCAGTCCAATAATTTTGATCAGATTCAAAATTCAATTTAGAGAAAATGGCTCCATGGATTTTTGTGTTCTTTATATCAAAATAAAGGTATGAAAGTATAGTTTTCAGATAATATAATTTTCCTATATAAAAATATTAGATATTGATACAGTTTTAGCGATTAATTGACAGAGGTCAGAATTATTGGATTTCTGACTGGAATTTCAGCTTTTCTGAATTCTGACCTCTGTCAATTAATCGCTAAAACTGTACCAATCTGTAATATTTTTTATAGAGAAATTATATTACCTGAAAACTACACTTTCATACCTTTATTTTGATATAAAAAACACAAAAATCCATGTAGCCATTTTCTCTAAATTGAATTTTGAATCTGGTCAAAATTATAGGACTGCTCACTGTAATTTCAGCTTTTCTGAATTCTGACCTCTGTCAATTAATCGCTAAAACTGTACCAATCTGTAATATTTTTGTATAGAGAAATTATATTATCTGGAAACTAGACTTTCATACCTTTATTTTGATACAAAGAACACAAAAATCCATGTAGCCATTTTCTCTAAAATCTGATCAAAATTATTAGATTTCTAACTGAACACAGCAGAAAAAAAAATTGATTTTTTTTTTTTTTTTAGGGCCGGAGTATGCCATGGCGTCCCGTTTTTTAATTTTTTTTTTTTTTTTTTTTAACATTTTTTCCCCTAGTCGGGATATGCCATGGCGTCCCTATTTTTTTTTTTTTTTTTCCTGGGTCGGGATATGCCATGGCGTCCCGTATTTTTAAATTTTTTTTTTTTTTCCTTTTTTTTTCTGACTGGCTGGAGTATGCCATGGCGTCCCACTGGAACGCCATGGCATATACCTGCCTTCTTATTTTTCGAAATCCCAGGAACAGTTTCTCATTTTTAATATTTTTTTTAATTTATTTTCTTATATATAAAAATTTCGGACAAATTTGTGTGAAAATTAGACTTTAATTTGAAGTGATCCAACCTGATTTGACCCATTTGCTATCTTCCAAGTATGGTACAAGTACAAACATATCAGGAAAACATAGTCATTGGGACCGGCTGGTCCTGCCCTTGGATTTCTCTGTATACTAACTACTAACCACCACGTACACAAGCGCAAAAATGTCCATTTCTATACAAAAAACCGACATGACACCTCCATATATATATGTTAACAATTTATTTAATGTCATTTCCTTTTCTTATTTAATGTCATTTCATTTTCTTATTTAAATAAGAAAAGGAAATGACCATTAAATAAGAAAAGGAAATGACATTAAATAAGAAAAAGAATTGATGTTTTACCAATGTCATTTCCTTTTCTTATTTAATGTCATTTCATTTTCTTATTTAAATAAGAAAAGGAAATGACCATTAAATAAGAAAAGGAATTGATGTTTTACCAAAGGAATGTTTGCACGTGTACTTCTATACAAAAAACATCAATTCAAGATGAACCAATTGTTAACATATATATATGGAGGTGTCATGCCGGTTTTTTGTATAGAAATGGACATATTTTTGCGCTTGTGTGGTGGTTAGTAGTTAGTACAGAGAAATCCAAGGGCAGGACCAGCCGGTCCCAATGACTATGTTTTCCTGATATGTTTGTACTTGTACCATACTTGGAAGATAGCAAATGGGTCAAATCAGGTTGGATCACTTCAAATTAAAGTCTAATTTTCACACAAATTTGTGGTACAAAAAAAGTTCCATAACATAATTTTATTTATATTCTAAAAGTTTAAAACCCAAATATTAAACTCACATTTTTTTTTAGTAAAAGTTGAAGATAAAGCACCAAACTATTTAATAATTCTGTTATTACATCAAATATTTTTTTTCCATTCGGAATTATGAACCCATGATCTCTCATATCAGAGACCATGTATTTTTGACACTATATCAAATACTAGTTATTTTAAACCGAAATTTTTAAAAATACCATTGTTTAAAAAAAAAATAAACCAAAAAACCACGTTTTTTGGTATTTCCAGATCTACCTAGGCCGCATCGGTGTTCTGTGGCCCCATTTAATGGGATCCGCAAAATGCCGATGCAGCCCCTGGGCAGGGTCCGCAGAACACCCGTGCGGCCCCCTGGGGGACTATATAAGGGGGCCGCACCTTTCATTTTTGGTGTCCATTCAAAGAAACTTTCAATCCCTTCGATCTCGAGTAAGTTTTCTTCTTCTTTTCTAGTTTTAATTTTTAATTTTTGGTACCAGGATCATGGCGCGTGCACCATATTTCTGGAGGGGTGTATCACCGACAACCCCCATGAGCGGGTTCCGAAGCCGAGAGATCTGATAGGACGGATCCATGGTCTTATCCCCGTCGGCGCACCGTTATAGCCACTTATCTGATTAAGATATTCCCTTCCTCTGTCACGGTATGTTTAATTTTAAATTTCAAATTAAAAACTAACAATATTTACATTTGTACAACATTTTCATATTTTGTTTATTTTCAGGTACTATATCTTGTCAAGAGTTGCGTCATAGGGGCTACGATGGCCACGATGAGGGGCTGGAAGAGGCTCAGGAAAGTCATCCTCAAGCACAACGTACCCGCGGTGTGCTAATGTGGGTACAGGTCGCGCCTTGACTCTCTACTGAGATGCGCTGGCTTGGGCGGAGTTGATGCGGTCGACGACATATCCGACGAGCCTGATATCTACGTTTCGTACGCTGGTGACGAGACGTTGTTTGCAACCGTCCATGATGCTGAGACCGTCGGTCAGGCATTCGACCAAGGTGTCGAGATATTGCGCCGAGCAGCAGAGCAGGCCATGCCTACTGATGTCGCATTATTAGATCTATTGTTTCGACCTATTTCCAAACCAGACATCATGTTTTGAACCACTAAATTGCGCTGTTTACATTGAATATCAATAGAATATGGTACTGCTGCATTTTGGTTATCACTTGCAGGAAATAGGCGAAAACAAGCAAAAGGGCAGAGTTCTGACATCCTCCATGCGGGCTGCGTCCCACCTGACGCGGGTCGCATCACAGCTCAGCGCGACCTCAGACGCGACCCTCATGGCGCGCACCAGACCCAACCTGACGCGGGTCGCATCCGAATCCATGCGGGTCGCGTCGAGTTAATTGCGCCAGGGCCCAATTGAAGCCCATTAAGATGCCTATATATACACGGCCTGGTGCAAATGAGAGGGGGATCCGATCCAATCCAGAATTCATTTCAGAAAGTCAGAGAGTAAGTGGAGTTTGAAGCTGAAGGCTTGGCGCGCGACAGAGAAGAGAAGAGGCGATCTGGAGCCAGAGGGAGAATTCGATCGGGAGAAGAAGAATTCGACAGAAGGCTTCAATCCTCTTCAGTCCTTCATCTCCACCATGATTTGCTCCTTCTCTCTCTCCTTTATTTCGTTTTTGATCATGTCTGAGTAGTTTTGTAGTTTCGAGGGATTTGGATGTAGTCTTAAACTTTGTTTGATAATGCATGTAGTTTGAATCTGAATTGTTATTCGTGTTTCTTTGATTCTTGTATTAAATGTGATTGCTTGATCTAAATTGCTTGATTGATTCTTGATTGTCTACTGTTGATTGCCTCTGGTATTTCTTCTTGTAATTTGGCCTTGATGTATCTTGCGAATTAGGTTAAGTATTTGAGGTAGATCTGAGATCCGAGAGGTGAGATCAATAGTAGCCGAGAGGTGAAATTTCTATCTGTCGAAAGGCAATAGATACCTTTAGTAAACAGTACTGAGAACTTAGGTTTAGATCAAACCTGAGAAGGTGAAATTGCAATTCCGTACCAGGTCTGTTAAGCCAATACACGAGAGTTGAGGTTTAGTAACATTAGGTACGGTCAATCGAGCCTTACACGACTGAAACAACCAGAATCAGACACATGCAGAGTCAGCTCCAGGACCACGCGGGTCGCGTGACAGGTCCAGAGCAGCAAAGTTGAGGATGAAGTCTGAAACCCTTGAAACGCCTTTTTCTATACAATAGTCCAAAACCAAACATTTAATTGCTTTCCTTTACTGTTATTGAATTTGTTGATTGAATTTAGGAAATATAAACAAACTCAAACACCTATTTCAAACTTCTAGTACCTAGCTAAGTCGAGTAAATATTCAGAATTGAGTCGTCCCTGTGGATCGATACCCGAATTTATACTACTCGATAGGACTATATACTTGCAATCTAAACCGAAAAGTGTATTCAAGGTTAAAAAGTACAGTTCACTGTACTGAAACTTTGTACTATACCTTTTGGTGTAACACCTACTCAGGATACCGAGGTACAATTTTAATTAAAATACATAACTGTGATTTTTTTTTTCAAAAATTTTTATTATCTAATTTGTAAGTTACTACAGGGTGAAGAGAAGGAGCCGCTGGAGTTCAATATCTCCACAGATTTTGGCACAAAGGGAGATGAACTGTATTCTCCAGGTTACATTCTGACTCAGACGGCACCTCTAAAATTCCGAATCCAGTCATCCAACTTTTTTATGCACGCATCTCGAAACAGCTAGTTTTTTGTGCACGCATCTCAAAAAAGATCGACGGCTGGATTCAGAATTTCAAAAATATCAGGAACACTGTTCACAAATGAGGAATTTCAGCATATTTGTTTCCAAAATATTGGTGACGCAAGTAATCACTCTTTCCTCCGACGATAGCTAATCAATTTTGGAATTTTCTTAATTCATACATGATTACTTTTGAAATATCTTTAGAAGATAATCAAATCAAGTGAACAATAATATTTTCACAAATCATTGAGACGCCACGTGTAATTGAAAGTAAATCAATGAATAATCCCATTTGATTTAAAATATAATTTTGTCGTAATCTTACCAATAAACTTAAATTAAACAATTTAATTTTTTGATATATTTCCATGTTAGATCGATCCTAGTCTTTTTTCTCAATATAAGTTCAACCTATCATCGTACCAGCCACACCGCCTTCAAATCTTCTAATTCCACCATGAAAAATAAGATAGTGCCGCAACCATATATGCAACACAAAATATTAAAGTGATAAAACAGTATAATTACAAGTGCTTGAGACACTGCTCGGCCCTCTGCTTTACAATATTATATAAGAGGCACACACAACACAACTGCTCGGTTCTCTACTTAGAGAAGCAAGAGAAGAAGAAAAATGGTAGAGTTAATGGAATCGATGTTTGTGGTTCCTTCTGAGGAAACCCCTCGTGGGAAGCTCTGGTTATCAAACTTGGACCAAGTTGCACCAGCTTCATACTCATGCTCAGTATATCACTATAGGAATAATGAAGCTGGGGACTTCTTCTCAATTGAAACCTTCAAGGCTGCTTTGGCCAAGACACTAGTGCTCTTCTACCCCCTGGCTGGCCGGTTTTCGATAGGCGAAGGCAATCGCAGAGTGGTTGATTGCAATGCTGAAGGTGTGCTCTTTGTTGTGGCCCGATCGGATCGCAGTTCTGATGACATCAATTTCCAGCCTTCACCTGAGCTCAGAAGCCTGTTTGTTCCGAGTGCGACATCGTCATCTCTTATGTGTATGTTTCAGGTATAGAAAATTAGCTTTTTATGATCAATACAAGCATATATATAGTCAATCTCCCTCTTACATAATGTAAAAGCAAAGATTGTAAAAAATTCTTATGTATATATATGGGTAAAAAGTAAGGTTATTAAAGTCAACCAAGGTATTTTTTTGAAACCAAACCAATACCAAAGCAAATATTGACCCATGTTTAAGAGAATAACTCAATTAGAAGCTACCCGACATTACATACATCTTTTTACCAAACCAAAATTGTAAACTACAAATTTTGATCAAATATCTATGAACATTTTGAATTTGATTGAATAATCTGACTGTGATTAATCTCAGTATCCAATCAACTCCAGCCCGACTAATTAGCTTCTATAATTGATCCAAACTTGAGTAGCTTGAACCTGATCAAAATGATTTAACTGGAACCCGACCCAGTTATCCCATCCGATTTCCACGTCTAATACTTGTCATCTTCTTCTTAATTGAAATGTTGGTGCTACTGTGTGCAGGTAACATATCTCAAATGTGGCGGAGTGGTGCTAGGAACTGCGAATAATCACATCTTAGTTGATGGTCGGAGCGCTTTTCACTTTTTCCAGACATGGGCTAGAATTGCACGTGGTGACCTTAGTAACATCATAGCTCCCTCCTTCGACTATACTCCACTTCTTGCCCGTTCTCCGCCATCTATTACCTTTGATCACGTCCAGTATGAAAATGATCAATTGAATCATTCATCGAACCCCACATCTCGTGTTACATCCAAGTTCAAGCTCTCAAATGAAGAAATTAGCTCCCTAAAATCTCAGTGCCAAGAAGGTGGTATTACCCCCAGAATTTCCACCTTCAGTGTTGTTGCTGCACTTCTTTGGAAGTGCTACTGCATTGCCGAAGAACTTCCTCCCAGCATCAATACACACCTCTTGTTTGTTGCAGACATACGTCATCGTGTAAACCCGCCACTGCCAGAGAAGTTCTTTGGTAACGCCTTCATCAGAATGTCAGCATCTGCTCAAGTATCCAAGGTCACGTCCAGTCCCATTCAAATTGTAGCTAATATTGTGAAAGCTGCGATTGATGGGATTACGGATGAGTTCGTTAGATCCTTCATTGACTACGTGGAGGTGAATAAAGACAAAATCTTATTCTCAGTAAAAGAATGGCCAAAATCTTATCTGCGCATAAATAGCATTTCTGGAATGCCGGTGTATGATGCAGATTTCGGATGGGGTGCACCAAAGCTCATGACAATAGCTGATCAGACATTTGGAAACAGAATTGTAAACATCATGAATGAACCAAGAAAAGATGCTGGTTTATCAGCCCTTGTGGCGCTCGATTCTGACACCATGCAAAAGTTCGAGAAAGTCTTTCGTGAGGAGTTGGGTAACAGTCTTCAAACTTGATATACTGGTATCA
Source organism: Carex kokanica (assembly GCA_025461125.1). Lineage (NCBI taxonomy): Eukaryota > Viridiplantae > Streptophyta > Magnoliopsida > Poales > Cyperaceae > Carex > Carex kokanica. Next base: position 331,397 of record JAJGRX010000248.1, read on the forward strand.
AAACCAGGGAGAACTTTCTGTAATTTATGATATTAATCGTGTCATCCATTTTCTTTTAAGTACTATGAGCTGAGTTTCATCAATTGTTTTGGTTTTATTGTCCTTTTATTATGAATGTTGTGATTTAGATTTTCAATCAATTTTAATATTTGCCATCTTGTTAATAAAATCCAGCAGATTTCAGATTTGTTTAAGTCCAAACTTGAAGAGTCTCTTGTATAAACAAATAGGTAGCTGTATCCAGTTCAAGCCTGACTATGACTATTAGAACCTAGCTCCTTGTCCTTGGTAATTCCATTGCTAATTTTTTTGTTTATTGGAGTGACACAACACATTGACAGCATTAAAATGTAGGGAACAGAAGAAAGCTTTGTATATGCTCTGGCATATAATAATAGAAAGGGGAATTTTACAAACTAATCTGATATTGAAAAAAATAAAACAAAATATTTCATCTTCATGTTTTTTGACAAAATGTCCCCATAGAACCCACCATATAAAAAAATTTCTACCCCCACCCTGCCTCTAGCAAGTATTTGTTATGCAAAATAATTTCCTGATATCATAGAGAATGAAAGAACTCTCATCTGATACTGAATATAAGGTTCACCACTGCTGCAGAGGTATTTTTGAAAATTATATAAATAGTTCCTTGCAGTTAAATGTATTGGTATACGGATGATCTAGAAAATTAATTTAATTATATAGATAATTGTAGTGGTAAGAATTGTATTTAGAGCGTAGACTTGTTGGCCCTGATGGCCTTGATATGTTTCATTTTGTATTATTGGGTTTGGTAAGAGGGAGAGAGAGAAGAAGAAAAGTGATGGCTTTGATATGTTTAAGAAATGAAGAGCATTTTATAATTTGATCATTTGCTGAACCTTATATAATACTAGAGATTTTAAAATTAGAATATTATGAAAAGCGATTCTCATACCCTTCAAACAACCTGAAAAGGCAATGCCGAAGCATCAAATATCCTAATTTAAACTAGCATATTAGCAGGATAATTGTAACAAGGAATAATTAATTTTCAAATAATTGGTCAATGACATTAAATAAGAAAAGGAAATGACCATTATGGTTGTTGTAAAGAGAACGAGAGAAGGAACATTGAGGTTTATTACGCCTTTCACGAGGTACTTGGAATCTATATATGACGAGTTATCGGAGAAAGTATAAAAAATATTAAATAGTTATTGGGCTGGTGGGCCCTTCATAATGGAGCCCAAACTTATGTGTAAATAGGTATGATCTATTAACATATCAATAAAAAATGAGACCAGCTAATACACTTCCATAAGTACTTCAACACCATATGCTTATAAGTCATTTTTGCATTTTAAAGGTCCAAATAATCGATCCAAACTATTCAACATGATATCCATATTAAAACGTGCTTGGAGACCAAATTTTACATTTTTTATTTATTTTTTTACCAGTTTTTAAGGTAGTTAGAAAATAATTGTTTTTTATGGTTCAGAATCTTAAAAAAATCAATGGATTTTCTATCTTTCTTAAAAAAAATAGTAAAAAATTTCAAAAAACATAAAGTTTGGTCTCCAAGCACGTTTTAATATGGATATCATATTAAATGGTTCGGATCGACTGTTTGGACTTTGAAAATGCAAAAATAACTTATAAGCATATGGTGTTGAAGTATTTGTGAAAGTGTATTAGCCGGTCTCATAAAAAAATTGTCTATATAAAATGGCCCAAACTTTTCTCCTGCCCCGGACCCCAAAATCTTCAAGACCGGCCATGCTGAGGCTCACAAAGTACCAGCTAGGGACACGCCGCCTTACGTAGGGGCAAAGCGGGTTCAGGTGACTTTTTATTCTTTGTTGTTTTTCCCTTAATTCCCTTCCCTTCAGATGTCTTTGATTGAAGAAAAGTTCGGTTTGTGTTTTCTTGATTTGTTATATACCGGTACAGTACAGTACATGTACATCTCTTTGTTTATATCAAGAATTGTTTTTTTTTGCAGGAAAAAAGAAAGACTAATTTTCCTAATCTCTCTGTCTTGTAAAATTGGGTATCACTTAAAATGCGTTTCTTGAATGATTTGGGGTATGATTATTGTTTTGGTGATGGATGTAATAGCTAAATAAGGTCTCTATGTACATTGGAGTGGTACCAGTTCCCCTTATGCTTTTGGTACCAGTGGTTTGGTACATTGCAGACTCTCCTTTTTAAGAATGTTAAGGGGATTTGCTGTTACCCCCTATCTTTTGACTTGTCTAAGAGCAAAAGGCATAACCAAATGAAAATGCATTTAGTCTCCGTAATGCCATTGTTCAATCTGTCATTGTTCGCTGAGTGGGAAGAGCGTTCAAGCACCTACTTTCATGTTCATCGGCTTGATTTGGTTTTTCTAGTTAATAGAAGAAAGTCGGAGATGGCTGAGGAACCTCAATTTCAGATGAAAGTAATGATGGACTAGTTCAAGTAGAGGGTTTTTTCTTTTGTCTTCATTTAATTAATACAAAAATTCAATTCTAAAAAATAATTAAGTTGTTTAATTTCAATTTATATATTTTCAGATGGTAGACAAGGACCCAAACTGAGCTATTCTCCTGTTTTGGGCAGCAATAAATGAAGGAGATCAGGTGGAAAGTGTGTTAAAAGATTTGGCCATGCTGATGAAGCAGCAGAATCGAGCTGACGAAGCAATCGAGATCATCAAGTCCGTCAGAAATCATTGCTCCGATCAAGCCCAAGAATCCCTTGACAACATCCTCTTGAATATCTTCAAGGTAATTTCTGAATTCCTATTGACATTTACAGAGAGTATTAGACAAAATTCCCTTGAAAAATACTGGTAGGTACTCCTTTTACCAGACTGTATAAGTGTATATGTAATGAATCTTGTGCTTACCAGTTAAGTACCAGAGCAATAATCAGTCCTAGGGTTACTGGTAGGTACTCCTTTTACTAGATTGACTGTTGCATTTACCACTTTAGAGTAGCCCGGCAATACCAGAAGGAAAGAAGCTGAGGATATTTGAAGATATCACTCCAGTTCCTTATTTATTTTAAGATCAATAAGGAATTTATGCAAGTTGTGCTGAATTTGATTATTGACACTCAAGTATTTGGATTAATTAAGTTGTTCACTTTTTTGTGGCAACAACCTTTTCTATTCCTCTCTTTGTTATCATTTTTCTTCATTCTGACAGTTTACTGGTAGACCATATCATCAAATTTTCCTCCATATGTCGAAATCAAAATACTGACATTAATTTCTTCTTCTTCTCTCTCTCTAGGTCTAAATCATCTTAATTTCTTCTTTTTGGGATTATTTGTTCAATTCTGTTGTGGTGGGACGATTTGGGATTGTTGTTTTTTTTACTAAATAAAAGTGATGGTGAGAACCAAATGGTAATTCTGTAAGTGTTACTGTGAAATCCTAAATAAAAGTTATGGGAATTGCCTAATGATTAGCGATGTTTCCACCACTTTCTCGACATCTTTTTTTGTTGCTGGAATGCTGGTCATGATTATTATTTAAAAATTAAGGACTAAAAAATATTGGTTTGATGAATATGAAAAATTGTATGAAAGTCCGGACATTTATACAAGTTATACAAATTAAAGCAAATATGACTGCTATTTACACAGTATCAGAGCAATGTGCAGTGTTATACAAAATACTGGTATTCTTTTGAAGTCATCAGTTACTTCTTCAAAATAGTGGGATGAGATGAGACCCATCTGTATTATTGAAACAGTAATTCAATTTCAGTAGAAACCTAATGCACCAATAAGTTGAGCCATTTGTATGGATTTATATTAAGTCATCTTATGAGGTTGCATATGAAGATGACCTAACTGGTACAAGGTCTGACAATTGGTGCCGTACCATTTCATGTTCTTTGAGGTTTCAAGCTAAATCTTTAGCAATTCACATTGTGATAATCTTGCATTATGTATATAGTATATATCTAAACTTATATCAATCGGATTTAAGGTTTTGAAAATTAAAGAATAGATCCTTTCTTATTTATTGGTCTTCAGACTCATTTCTTTTTCTTTTCTTTTTTTTCTGATTTTATTTACGTTTTGTTTTCATGACTATCTAATGAAAGGCTAAAATTTACAAGTATGTAACAAAGGTCCCAGTTTCTGCTTCATCAAAATTCAATTTGTTTAACTCTGGTCAACTATAAAGTCAACCTTTTTCTTTATTTTTCAGATCAAGATTGATCTGATTATTTTTCTTAAGAAAATCTGTAAAAATGAAAAATATGTACATCTAAAGATGTTCTATATGTTGTATAAATTTCAAACATAGATTCAAAACCTTCTGGGATATATGATTTTATTGGAAAATTCCCTAAACTGCCCTTGATAATAACAATAGAACAATCCTTTCCCTATTCCAACTAAATTGAATAAGCATTTTGTGTCCAGTATTATATTAGAATTGGAGATCCTTAATTAGTTTCCAATTCCACTTGTTGTATGATTCAAATTTATTTGATCTTGTGGCCTCATATCTCCATTCCATTATTAAGCATGTTAGGTGTCTGATCCGCCAACGGCTACGATTGAAAGATTAATTTTTGGATTTAATCTCAACTCTCCAACCACATAATCTATCTTCTTTTGATTAAATGCATTTGTTTTATGTGTAGAAGTTTAAATTTAGCTACAAACATACTCGTCAGATATACCGCCACACGATGCGTTACAATTAAAATTAAACAAACTAATTATCTGTTTCCTTATTTATTTGTTTCCTTATTTCTCCTTCTCCAATTGAAATTTTCTATACGGCAGATCAAAATGCAAATCAATTTTTTGTTCAGTTTCTTATTTATCTACTTCCTTATTTCTATACATATTACTGTGATAAATCTAGAATATATTTCTAATTTTGTTTTTTCATGAAAATTTGTCATTTTGTATGAGAATTTATTTTTGTTATCTTATTATATATTCCGTTGCAACCCACGGGCACGATACTAGTTAAAGTATCACATTATTCTTTGAGTTGACCAAATTAGGAAACCACAAGAAGAAGGTTCCAAAGCACATAAGTGAAGTTTCATGACTTGTCAACTTTTGATTCCCTCATTTTTCTCTTCATGTAGTATCTTGATATATATTTTTTTTATTTACTCTTTCATGAATATTTTAGTGATGTGCTATTCTATTTGCAATTTTAAAAGGGAGGGCATATTGAATATAGTGTATTTGGAATTTACTATTTCTTAATCATTGAGAAGCTTTGTTTCTCCTTATAAGTTGCTTATGATAACACTACTTATAAATTGAGAAGCATAGATTTTATTTTTCTAGTCTACATTTTAGTTGGAATGAAATATTTGATTACTGTTGTACATTAATTAGAAACTGTTTGATTATGAACTCCCCATATTTTTGGCCGGGAGATAGGGGAGGGAGGATTTTCATTTCTTAATAGAGGGTAAAATAGGTAATTTATAAATTTCAAATGAGATTAATAAAAAATTCAATAAGTTGGGTAAATTTGTGAGTTTCTAAAATTTAGAAGTGTAAATATGATATTATGAATTTTACAGGGGAAAATATGTAATTTTGAGGTTTTTGAGGGGTATACATGAATGGATAAGACAGCCTGGAGTATTACTTAAGTACATAATAATATGTGATCAATTAATGCATAAATTAAGCATCTGTTTTGCTTTTTTAGTTACAAGTTAAGAGGTTCAATTATATGATTTAAAGATACAAAATAAACTTAAGCCCCTAAATAAATAAGGAACAAAGAATGTGTATCTTTTTCATAGGAGAATCTGAATGCCTATTTATATGTACTTTTAACCATTTTGCATGATAGTATTATTTTCTATAAATGCATAAAGAAAGTAAATTAATCAATTTAATTTTAAAAGATACATAGTTTCAAAAAAAATACTTGTATAGATAATTTGTGCACAATGAAAGAATTTATCGAGTGGACTACTTGAGTGAGGTTATGGTGTTTTGCAATGTACACCTATCTGGCGTGTTTCGTTACAGTGGGTGTCAAATATGTGTCAAGATACGCGCTGGATGAAAATCGAAGCACATCCAACAATTACTGTATCAAAACACACTACATAGATGTGTATTAGAAAGCACCATAACCTCACTCGACCTACTTAATAAAGTCCTTAATTAGAGGTGTTCATCAGACACGGTTTAATCGGTTTTAAATTGAACCAAACAAAAAATTTTAATCCATCTTAAAAAAATTCTAAAAATCAACAAAAATAATGTTTATTTTTACAATTAATCTTCTTATTTCAGTTCAGTTTTAATTCGGTTGATAAGTTTATTTCGATTTGTTCAGTTGTAAAATATTTTTAAAAACTGAATAAAAATGTACTTTGACTATTTTATTTTGATTTTAACCGAACCGAACCAATAAACAACCTCATCCTTAATTAGTCCTCTTAGGTGAAACCAGGACCTTGCTACACCAGCATTATTGATCCTGAGAACGTTGGTGCGTCGATAGTAACAGGGAATTGCCAATCGACGGACTTGTCTGTGAGAGTGGAAAGAGATGTAATCTTTTTAAGGAAGAAGTTTGTCACATACAAATCTACAGGACCTTATAAGTTAGAGCATTGGAATAAATTAAAATAAATTTCTTAAATTCAGATTGGTAATTAGAATTAAAAGTCAAAACATTATTTTTTTTTATCTAGTATCCGATTAGCTAATGAGTTTAAATCCAATTAGCCATTTAAATTAGATTTACTATTTTTTGACCTCCTAACAAAATCCTGAATCCGCTCCTGATCACATCTGGTATGATACTGATCATACTATTCTACAAGGCCTTAAAAATGTCAGCTCATTATTTGAACTCCTAGATTTATTTCATGCAGAGAGACTGATATGGAATCAAATTAGCTTTCAGCTTTATTTTATAAAAAATAAATAGGACTGAAATTTGACTGACACGTGAGAGCTAAATCTTAACAGCTCTAAATTACCCAGTCAACATGAAAAGAAAACTATATAAATTTTCTCTGCATGCCCCCCCTTTATAAAACAACCACCAAATAATAAAAAAAAAAACATATTCAAATCATGAAATTGGACAACATATTGCCTTCTATTTTGATTAATCTTGAAAAACAATATCTCCCAATTTGGAGAAGAATGGAAGCCTCCAATTGTATTTGTTTTTTTTAAATGTTGCTAGATCCGTTTCATTTCGAAACTAATAATGTTACAGCAAAAGAAAAAAGTGTTTCAGACTGACACAACAACTCTGGTTTTAACGTTTCCCTAGCATTAAAAACCCAGAAAATAACAACAACAGAGGTCCAAACAAAGTCCTAAACATAAGAACTACAAAAGAAGCAAATATATCAAGTTTTATATCACAAAACTAGGAATTTTTTTTAAAAACCATAATTAAAAAAAAATTAACAAACTAACATGATTATTTTGGTTTTTACAAAAATCATAAGAACTGAAATGCCAATTCGGTTTCCATTTTTTTTTCTCTCCGGAACCGAATTGGCATTTCAGTCCCCCCTGATTTCACACATTTTCAGAACGAACGCTGTGGCCTTTGGTGTAATACCTTGGGACCGAAATCCCATTTCAGTTCCCCTTGATTTCCCCCTGCTTTGGACTTCGTTCTTTGATTTCCCCCTGATTTCGTTCTTTGATTTGTTCCTTGACCAATAGCGGATCTCCACGTTCCTTGACCAATTGCTTTGAAAATGAAAGGAAGGTATTATAGTAATAAAAAAAAATCTACAGGGACCGAAATGGCAATTCAGTCTCCTGCTCATTTAGATTTTCTGTGGCAGCTCTGTGGAAAAGCTGTGAAATTATGGGGGACCAAAATGCCAATTCGGTACCAGAAAAAAAAAGATGCAAACCGAATTGGTATCTCGGTTCTTATGGTTTTTGTAAAAACCAAAGTAATCATGTTGGTTTGCTAATTTTTTTTTAATTATGGTTTTTTAAAAAAAATCGCTAAGGCACAGCAATCATCTGTCTTCATGTAATGATATTGTCTTCCTCATCAGAAAGGGAAATCATATGACCTTCACTGTTGGGGGATAAGGTTTGCATAAGTATGAGGTTGGTGTCTTTAGGCATCCACTGGTTAAGCTCCTCATCATCTTCATCTAGATATGTCCAATAAACCATAGTTGTCATTATAAAGAGAATAATGTTTCTACGATAAGAACAAGATTTATGTTCAAAACATATCAAATTTCTTTGTTTCCAAATACACCAAGCAAAAAACTCAAATACTATCAAGAAACTTTGTTGTTTTTTACCGTATAAAGAGAAAACAAAAGACATAATATCATCAATTGAGTACCAGGAGCTAAACAAGCCGACATTTTTATTAATACCCACAGTTAATTACAGATTAATAAAAATACTCAGACCCATCAATTTTTTTTAAAAATACTCAAACCGGTCATTAAATGGCCGGTCCCCTGCTTAATTGCCAATGCTTTATGTTAAGCAGGGTAGTGCTGAAAAAAATATAAGTGTGTCACTGATGTTTTTGTAATGAAACATCGATGCACTTCTGCCGTCGACAAGCCGTGCATAAAGCATTGGTGCATCATCGGTATTTTTGCACAAAGCATCATTATTTTTTTTTAAAACTTTAAACAGCCATAACTTTGGCTAGAAAACTCGAATTTGCGCGTACGACCCCAATTCGGAAAGCTTGGGACGAGACGAGGGCAATGGCGCCCTGGGGTCACCCCCATGAGCTGACGAAGTCAAAATTGCAAAAAAAGTCGTTTAGTGCCTAAAAAATTGAGTTAAAGTTTTTTTTATCATCGGTAGACAGACAACGACCCGTTTGCGGCTAGTGACAGTGTCGTATGCAACATGGTAAAAGTCAGAACTTGTATCAAAATTACTGATATGATGTTTAGTATTCGCATGCGGCTAGTGAATTTAATTTGACAATAACCAGCATTCTAATATTGAGTATCTTTCATTTTGTATGTTCAAACAAGAAACAGCCCGTGTGATATATTTAATAAAAAAAACCGGTAAATATGCTATCAAAAAATTAATTTGACAAGTATTTAACTAAAAAATTCAACTTTTAGTGTTATATTTCAGCATTTTAGCTATTTGTCTCTAAAAAAAAAATCAGGGGACCGGCCATTTAATGGCCGGTTTCCCTTTTAAATAGAGACCGGCTTTGGGTATTTTTAAAAAAAGTTGATGGGTCTGGATATTTTTATTAATCTGTAATTAATTGTGGGTATTAATAAAAAATGTCGGCTAAACAAGCCTCCAATTGTATTAATTGTAATATCTTAAAGATATTAATTAAACTTTGGTTTGCCGGTGTGTCTTGCCTCATTAAATTATTTCTTTTAAGTTGGTGTTAATTAAGGTTCCCAAAATTGTTAACAAAACTTCTTTAAAATTGGATTTCCTAAAGATTTTTGCCACTATAGTATTAAGGGAAAATATTTCACTCTTTTAGTATCAATAAGCACACTAAATGAATTTTCTAGGTCAAAATAAGTGTGAACCCTTTACAAAAATTTGGAATCATGCATAAATAAGTTTAGAGTGAGGCTTTGGTAATATGCATATTACGGATTGACTCGTGCTATAGATTTGTATCTCTATTTTTAAAGTTTAAATAGTTAAATCTAAACAGTTCAACATAATTTTTACATCAAAATATATTTCTAGACCAAATTTTTAATTTTTTTTTACTATTTTTTTAAATAAGTAGAAAGTCGATGTTTTTGGATGGTCCATAATTTTCAAATCAAGTAATTTTCAGCCTATTTGAAAAAATAGTAAAAATATTCTAAAAAAATATGAATTTAATTTGTAAGTATATTTTCATATAAGATAATATTGAACGGTTCAGATCAATTGTTTAAACTTTATAAATAGATATGTGAATTCATATATAGCACATGTATATTACCATATATAGCCTCACTCACAAATTTTGTGTTAAAAGTTCGCTATCCAGATGATAATTAGCTTTTCTAATATTAATTATCCAAATCATTAAGATTGGGACACGTTCAGTTTTCGGAAATAGTTTTATTAATATTTCCATGATATTTTTATTAACTTCGCAGCGGTTTAAAAAAAAGGGACCGACTAATTATCCCCCACTCCTATCCTCCATTCATCCCCCGGTCAATAACTGTCTTTGTTGACCGCTAATTAAGAGGGGACCACAAATTTCAACGCTAAAAGACAAAATAAAACGCGTCATTATCGCGGCGAGGGCTAGTTTTCATATATAATACATCAAGTATTCATATATAATATATAAAGTATTCATATCTAAGATATCAAGTATTTAAAAAAAAATTGGACATATCACTCATCCATCTTTTACATGTTTTTAGAGGTAATTTTTTTTCTCCGTTCACTCTAACCAATATTTCTGACAATCTGTGAAGAATTTTGCAAATTTAAAACCACGAACGTCTTCTACACAATTTTCTCTTTCAAATGAAATCCATTATGACATACTTTCGAGTTGTCCGTTGCACAAGTATTCATACCTTGTCATTCAAGTATTCATACTTCATCGAGCAAGTATTCATACCTCATCAGTATTTCACAAATAAAAAATTGGACACATCATTCACTTATTTTTTACCGATTGAAATTTCATTACCACTCATTTTCCGAAATACTTGATATCTTAGGAATGAATACTTGTTCGACGAGGTATGAATACTTGCTCAACGTGATATGAATACTTGTACGACGAGATATAAATAATTTTACGAGGTATGAATACTTGCTCGACGGATAACTCAAAAGTACTTCATCATGGATCTCATTTGAAAGAGAAAATTGCGTAGAAGACGTTTGTGATTTTAGATTCGCAAAATTCTTCACAGATTGTCAGAAATATTAGTTAGAGTGAACGGAAAAAAAAAACTACCTCTAAAAACGTGTAAAAGATGGGTGAGTGATATGTCCAGTTTTTTTTAGATACTTGATATCTTAGGTATGAATACTTAGTGTATTATATATGAATACTTGATGTATTATATATGAATACTTGTGCGCGTCAGTTGTAAAAAATTCAAGTAATGATTGATACGCGTTTTCTTTTGTCTTTTTGTGCTTGAAGTTGTGGTCCCCTAGATAATTAATGATTGGGGGATAGATGGGGGATAGGAGCCGGGGGAAAAAAATCTTTATTCTAAAAAAAAATATATAACAACATCTTTCAATTTGGGAGGAGCTATTTTGAGCAATGTGAGAAATTTGGGAGGAGGGATCGGATTACACCGTTTTTTGTGACATCGAATTACATCGTGTATTTTTAAATTTTTCAAAGTCCAAACAGTCGATCCAAACCGTTCAATATGATGGATATATTAAAATGTGCTTGCAGATCAAATTTTACATTTTTTGTAAATTTTTTACTATTTATTAAGTACTTTACAAAATTGTTGTTTTCAGACCATTGAATTTTTGTACCCATCTTAATAAATAGTAAAAAAATTCAAAAAAATGTAAAATTTGATCTGCAAGCACATTTTAATATATTCATCATATTGAACGGTCTGGATCGACTGTTTGGACTTTGAAAATGCACGATGTCATTCGATGTCACCAAAAAACGGTGTAATCCGATCCCTCCTCTTTTAGTTTTCCATTATTAATTATTTTCCTTTATTAACTTTTTCCATCATAGTCTGATTAAAGTTATCCGATTCAAAATATAATATCAATGTGCTTTAAAACATGATTATTCTTTCCTTTGAATAAATTTACACATAATCATAATTTAAAAAAGATATATTATCACTGAAACACATTACTAAAACTTATTAGCTAGTGTTTTGCAAATGCATTTAAGTTAATTTGGGTGTTATTTGTGAATGATTTAATGCAATTTAAGAATGTTTTGCAAGTACACAATTATCCTGTTACTAATTTATAAAAAATTGCAAAACAAACTGTTGTGTAAAATAATTTCTTAATGACATTATGAACTGATATTCTTTTACCGCCTGTGATTTAAATAAAACAGCAGAATTAATTGCACAGCTACAGGAAATTTTTTTAGAAACCATAAATAAAAAAAAAGACTTTACTAAACCAACTCGATTGCTTTGGTTTTTACAAAAATCATAAGAACTGAGATGCTATTTCAGTCCGAAGAGATTTTTTTTCTCGTACCGAAATGTTATTTCGGTCCGAGGTGTTTTTACAAGTTTTACATCAACAGCTACATCATTTTCTTTTCGAAATCTGTGAAAACGGCTCAGACCGAAATGGCAATTTGGTCTAGAAAAAAAAAATACTTCGAACCGATATGACATCTCGGTTCTTTTGATTTTTGTAAAAACCAAAACAATCAAGTTGATTTAGTAAATTCTTTTTTCTTATTTATGGTTTCTAAAAAAATTCCAGCTACAGCTAGATACATTTAAAAATGTATACAACAATTATAAGGGTATATTTAAGAACTAATAGCTTTAAAAGGTCACGTGAATAATTAATTTTACGAAAGAGATCACCATCTCTCTCGCACGTGCATCAATTAGTATATCCGATATTGTGATGCTTTTCAGTGACTGATTCTAAAATTTTGAAGTTTTGAATGGTGTAAATGCAAAAAGAACCATCTTCCTTACTTCCCCCTCTATCATCTCTAATTCTCTATCCCCACAAGAGAGAGAAAGTAACAGCAAGGCTTTGGAAACCTCCTCCTCTCTCTCCTTCTCTAATCCTTGTAACTTATGGTTGAAAATTTTCAAATCAAGCAATTTTGAACATATTTAAAAAAAAAAAAAAAATTCTAAAAAATATAAATTTGATTTGCAAGTATATTTTCATATAAAGATTATATTGAACAGTTCAAATTAACTGTGTGAACTTTAAAAATAGAGATATGAGTTCATAAGACGAGCCATAGTGTAATATGCATATTACTATAGCATCACTCGTAAGTTTATATATGATTCATTTTCCTTGTGGCACATCAAATTTTATGTGCTCATGCAAATTTACTTGGGATTTTACATGAGTAGGGTTTCAAATTAATATTTCATACCTTTCATGTCTTAATGCCTCGCATTCTTATTTTTATTTTTAAAATCTAAATAGTTGGTCCTAATATTTTAACATGATATTATATTAAAATGTGCTTAAAGACCAAATTTTATAATTTTTGAAAAAATAATATTTACTATTTTTCTAAATGGATACAAAGTAACCTCATATTTTTATTAATAACCTAAAAAAAGAAAAATATCAAGTATAACCTCTGTTTTTTTATTTTTAAATCTAACATAACCGCCCCCCCATGGGGCGGTTCACTCTACCCACCAAACCGCCCCCTATGAGGCGGTCCACCAGGCCAAGCAAACCACCCCAAGGGGGGCGGCTCACTACAAAACTTATAAAAACCCGAATTCAGACTCTCTCTCCCTCACATTCACTCACTCTCGCTTGCCCATCCCTGCCTCGCTCTTTACTGTGCTCCGCAGGTAATTTTTTTTTTGTTATTATTATTTTTATTATTTTTAATTTTATCATTATTATTTTTTATTATTGTTGTTCATTATTACTGTTTATTGTTACTGTTCATTATTACTATTCGGTGTTACTGTTCATTATTACTGTTCATTATTACTGTTCATTATTACTGTTCATTATTTATTTTTATTTTTTAATTTTATATATTTTTTATTGTTGTTGTTTACTAATAATTTAATTTTGTATTATTATTTTGTAACTGATAAAAGTTTGTTTATTAATGTAGCTATCAAAATGTTGGTTACACTGTATGTGGGCGGGAAGTTCGTGTAGGGCGCAGAGGGAGTACATTACACGAAAGATCCAACCCACGGCTTGGAGGTTAATAAAAACACATCGTTTCTGGAACTTAAGCAAAAGGTATTCGAAAAGATTGGTGTAAACCCCAACTGGTATGACATAGATTTAGTTACTCGGGTTGACACAGGAAGGGGGGTGATAGACCTTACTATGTAAAGTATCCAATAACAGATGAGAATTGTTGGAGATGTGTTTATAATACTTTTCAATCTACGAGTACCCCAATAATGGAGTTATATTTCAGAAAGGTTCTGCGTCAATCCGGGGTTGGACCTTCTAGGGACAATACAAGTTATGATAGCCCGGAACAGCAGCACTCGGGTTTTCACCACTCGGGTTATGACAACTCGGTTAACCGAAACTTGGGTCCTGTATCACCGTCTGAACCATACGTACCACCCGTTCATACTGATTACATTGCTGATTATACCACTGATTATACCACCGACCTACCACCACCACCACCACCTCCTCTTCAACCCGTAATCCAAGCCAGATTTCTATCTGTACCGCCGTCCGTACCTATACTGGTACCTGTTATTGTTCTCCGGAGAGATGCTATATTGGAGGTTGAAGGGATTGATGCCATACCGTCTGTACCTATACGAGTACTTGGGGTGCATCCTTCCATCCTTATCCCAACCAGCATACGTGGCCGGCCTATGTTGGGGATAAAATTATCCCCCGCAAAAAGTGGATCAGGTTAAGGAGAATAATTTGTGTATGCACTGAACTTCTTTTTAATATAATTATTTAACTGCTTTTTATATCAGGAAAGGGAGAAGGCCCCACATGCGTGTTGTAATGACAATGGATCAGATGCAGGGAAGACGAATGGGACATCAGGCTCGCCATTCAACTTGTGACAGGCAGCGAGCAAGTACATTTCATTTTATAATTTATAATTTATTTTATATTTTACTATTTCAATAACATACCATATTTGGTGAATTAGAATGCAGATGCCATGAACGAAGCCAACGAAAGAGAAAATGCTAGAGTTGTTGCTGAGGCAACCTGTAGTGGTAGTAGTCATGCAAAGACATCCGGTAGCGATAGTAGTGTCGCACAACCGTTTAGAAGCAGATCCAGAACTCGTCGACTTCTAAGTTTGTTCGGTCATCGTCGCTAGGTTTCTACTATTGTATATTCGGTCTGGACTGTTTTGTCTGAGTTGTGGGCATTTATATTACATAGTTTGGATGTTTTTTTGGTGGACTTACCATTTAGATTATATATTTTCCATTGTTTACCACGTTAGTCAAATCGACAATCAATACAATAGCCGTATAATTGACAATTATTATAAAAGAATCGACAGTTCTAACGTCAAACGATGCATCCAAGCTTAACTCAATTTTATTGAAAATTACAATAAAAAAATTAAGCACAAGTATGTCATTTTTATATAAAAATTACAATAGAAAAAATATATCTTACAAAAATAATATAAACTTAACAAAAAAAAAAATATATATATATAGAGTAGAACTAGGGTGCTCCTAAGCTCACCAAGCCCTTCCGTGAGCGCGACTCTAAAACCTATCGAATTGACATCAAACGACATTTTCAAACCGTTAGATGTTCAATCTATATTAAAATGTGCTTGGAGACCAAATTTTACATTTTTTGGAATTTTTTTACTATTTATTAAGATGGTTTGAAAATCGCTGTTTTCGAATGGTGCAGAATTTTAATAAAAACAGCGATTTTCAAACCATCTTAATAAATAGTAAAAAAATTCCAAAAAATGTAAAATTTGGTCTCCAAGCACATTTTAATATAGATTGAACATCTAACGGTTTGAAAATGTCGTTTGAAGTCAATTCGATAGATTTTAGAGTCGCGCTCACGAAGGGCTTGGTGAGCTTAGGAGCACCCTAGTTCTACTCTATATATATATATATATATAGATAGGCTACCATGCTTTGCAAATTAAAGCACCTCTTGTGCTTTGCGCTCATTTTTGGATTTTCAAAATTCAAAATGTCAATCCGACCGTTCAAGTTGTTCTCCATATTGAAATGTGCTTGGAGACCAAATTTTACATTTTTTGGAATTTTTTTACTATTTATTAAGCCACTTTGAAAATCGCTGATCCATAGGTCCAGAAAATTTTACTGTTTTGCTAGTGTGACCATTGGATCAGTGATTTTCAAAGTGGCTTAATAAATAGTAAAAAAATTCCAAAAAATGTAAAATTTGGTCCCCAAGCACATTTCAATATGGAGAACAACTTGAACGGTCGGATCGACATTTTGAATTTTGAAAATCCGAAAATGAGCGCAAAGCACAAGAGGTGCTTTAATTTGCAAAGCATGGTAGCCTATCTATATATATATATATATATATATATATATATATAGAGAATGGCTAAGCTCAAAACGTTTGTTCCTGGGCTCAGGAACAAACGGGTCGGTTTTTCAATTTCCGAAGTTCAAACAACAAATCCAAACCATTAGATGTTCAATCTATATTAAAATATGCTTGGAGACCAAATTTTACATTTTTTGAAATTTTTTTACTATTTATTAAGCTGGTTTGAAAATCGCTGTTTTCTAATGGCGCAGAATTTTAATAAAAACAACGATTTTCAAACCAGCTTAATAAATAGTAAAAAAATTCCAAAAAATGTAAAATTTGGTCTCCAAGCACATTTTAATATAGATTGAACGTCTAACGGTTTGGATTTGTTGTTTGAACTTCGAAAATTGGAGAACCGACCCGTTTGTTCCTGAGCCCAGGAACAAACGTTTTGAGCTTAGCCATTCTCTCTATATATATATATCTCTCTCTCTCTTAATATATCTTATAAATATATCTTAATAAAAATATATCTTAATATATCTATAAAAAATATATATATATCTTATAAATATATCTTAATAAAAATATATCTTAATAAACATCTACAAAAAAAACATATCTTAATATATCTATAAAAAATATATATATCTTATAAATATATCTTAATAAAAAGATATCTTAATATATCTGTAAAAAAAAATATTAATAAGCGAACCGCCCGCCTAGGGGGCAGTTAGCTAGACACAATGGACCGCCCCACAACTGAGCGGTTAGGTTATTTTTAAAAATAAATTGAAATCGATGTTATATGTGATATTTTTCTTTTTTTTAGGTTATTAATAAAAATATCGGCAAAATAACTGATTGATGATCCAAAATCTTCTGAAAAATGTTAATTTTATACCTATCTAAAAAATAGTAAAAAATTTCAAATAAAATATAAAATTTGGTCTCCAAGCACATTTAAATGTGCAGATCAAAATAATTTAATGTATTTAAGAATGTTTCATAAATACACAATTATTCTGTTACTAAATTTGACATTATGAACTGATCTTCATTTACCGCCTGCGATTTAGATAAAATTGCAGAATTAATTTCGAAATTATTTTAGTTACCACCTCAAACTTTCAAAATTCATACTTTACCACTGTTTTTTTTTTTTAATTCAAAACTTGTCACATGCGCAGATTGGGTCTGGGTCTACGCACCAAACTTTTTTTTTTACCTTTCTTGCGAATTTTAAAAGTTTGAGGTGGTAACTAAAAAAAATTTCGTGAATTAATTGCACAGCTACATACATTTAAAAATGTACACAACAATTATAAGGGTATATTTAAGAACTAATAACTTTAAAAGGTCACGTGAATAATAGATTAATTTTACGAGGTCCCTCTCTCGCACGTGCATCAATATATCCATCTAGAGTGGGAAAAATGGCACGGCGGAGCCGGCTTCGTCACTGAACGGCACGACACGGAGTCAGTTACGTGCTGTGACTCGCGTGTCCCGTGTCGTGACCATTTGCGTGTTGTGTTCATCTTTTGAAACTTTGGCACGACACGGCACAGCACGTGAAAGATTTAGTCACGGCACGACACGATACGTAATTACGCGAGTCACGTGTAATTAGAACTATTAGATATTGATTTAATTGTGAATCTTGAATAAACTAATATAAATTATGATTAAATGGTCACGCAAGTCACGTATGGTCACAGCACGTTAAGCACGGCGTGACTCACGTGGCGTGACCATTCGCGTGCCGTGACCACCCCTTAACATTTTGATCACGGCACGTCACGGCAGGTGAAAAATTAACTTGATCACGGCACGAGACCAAAGTCACGGCGTATTAGTCACGGCATGTGAAAAATTAACTTGATCACGGCACGAGACCAAAGTCACGGCGTATTAGTCACGACACGGCACGTTTTTCCACTCTATATCCATCCGCTAGTGAGTGACTGATTCCAAATTTTCATGTTTAGAAGGGTGTAAATGCAAAAAGTACCATCTTCATTCCTTTCCCTCAATCATCTCTAATTCTCTATCCCCACAAGAGAGAGAAACAAACAAAGTAACAGCAAAAGCTGAAACCGCAAGGCTTCCAAACCTCAAAACCTTTTTTCGAACTTGGTATCAACCAATCTTTCTAAAGAGAAGATATGGTGATCTCAGGTGGTTCAACATCGCCTCGCGTTCAAGGGGTAGACAGGTTTTACTGTCCTCCTGCGCGCCGCCAGCTTCGCGCCGCCGCCGCCGCCGCCGAAAAGGAGGCGGCGGAGATGGAGAAGGAGAAGGAGGAGAAGAAGAACAAGGAGGAGGTGTTGATTTACCCACGAAAAGAAATTGCAGAAGAAGAAATTGTAGAAGAAAAGAGTAATTTGGAGAGTTTCGTGGCCTCTACTTCTCTTGTAGTACCAGCACTGTTCTTCCCTAGGGTTTGTATTTCTTCCAAATCATTGCTTCAATTTTTTTTTTTTACTTGTCACTATTAAGAAATTTCATTCTGCTGCAATTTTTTATTTGATTTTAGAGGAGTCTGATGGGAAGAAGAAACTGTGAAATGGAAAACACAGCACAACCATACTACAATCTAAGTGATCTATGGGAATCATTCAAGGAATGGAGTGCATATGGAGCTGGTGTACCACTGGTACTCAATGGTACCAATTCAGTGGTACAATATTACGTGCCGTTCCTCTCTGCAATTCAACTGTTTGTTGAAAAACCAGACTTAAGGTACAATGCTGCTGTTCATTTGTACTCATATGATACCATACTATCTTTACTGGTACGATAATTTATGCTAATATCAATATGAAACAACTGAAACTTTTCCTTTACTGGTACAATATTACTGCTCTTCATTTATGTTGATGGACTTGTAACTGTCTTACCTGACTAATTAGGCTAACTAACAGTAGCAGTTTATTGTTGGAGACCAGATCTCCAGTGGCAACTCTGGTGTTGTGCATCTATGTAACTTGCTATCTTTGGATAATTATGAATAATGCTAAACTAAGTGTGCAAATAAGGCTAATTATTCTGCCAAATTTGGAATAGATGCAATGGGAGCAACTTTCCCCTATATGGAAGTGAGGATAGATAAACAGCTGTTCCATTTCTTATTCCAGCTGTCTTCCCAATAAAGCAAATAAGCCTGTTATGTTATCACTTGTTTGGGAGTTTTTATTTATAAGATGTTAACTAGGAACAATTCCATTTCTAATATGTTGCACCATAAATCCGAAATACCTTGTTTCAAAGACTTGATTTTTACTGGTGCATATAGAGAAATAATGGCAAGATATTGATTTTCAGGCCCCAATGCTTCTATTTTAAGTTATCTCTAAGCATGTACAGGCATATGCTTCTATTTTAGTTGTATGATTTTGTATTTTCAAGCATTTTGTTTTTGTTTGTCTTCATGTAGGGTTCATATAAAAATAATGCTCCGAATGAGAAATACTGACAAAGAAAAATAGTGAAAAAGGAACTGACACTGAAACTCTCTGGTACTGATGTACCAAAATTCAGGTCATACAAGCACCAATACTGCAAATGACTCCAGTACAGCCGCTTTTAATTTGTAAAAGAAGGGAAAAACCTTTAATTTTGTTTTTTTAACAGAAGGCAGGGCAGGGAGGAGAGCGATGGGGACAGCTGTCAGGAGGAAACAAGCAGCGAGAGTGAGAGCGAGGGGTTGGTCCCTGGGTGTCAGAGAAGAGAAGACCTGCCCAGTTGCACTGACAGAGAACCCGAAGCTGATACTGGTTTCTCCAGTGATGACAGTGATGGCAACAGCAACCGGCATCAGCTGCCAGTGTTTCAGTTCTTTGAGCACGAACCTCCTTATGCCAGACAGCCCCTTGCCGATAAAGTATTCTCCTCTCTCGCTCTCTTCTTTTCTCCTTAGCGCCAATTCCACTTATCTAACCTCAAATTTGGTTTTCAATTTATCAGATTTGGACGCTTGCTACAAAATTCCCGGAATTGAAGACGTATCGGAGTTGTGATTTGCTCCCTTCTAGCTGGATTTCTGTAGCTTGGTACTTTCTTTCTTTCTACCTTTGTTCACTTTAACTATCTCGATTCGATTCACCATTTGAGTTTCAATTTAGTAACATACGTACCAATGGGGCACAGGTACCCCATATACCGGATACCAATGGGCACTACATTACAGGATTTGGATGCCTGCTTTCTAACTTTCCACTCTCTCTCCACAGTTCTACAAAGTAATACTTTTTCCTTAGCAGTAATTAGAAATCTTACAAGTGAGGCTATGGTACTATGCATAGCGCAAATTGGTCCGTACTATGGATCAATATTTTCATTTTCAAAGGTTCAAATAGTCGATCTGAACCATTCAACGTGAATTCTTAGATAGGTCGAAAATCACTATTTTCGAATGGTCGATAGAATTTTTAGAAAAAACTGTAAAAAACTGTAAATTTGATCTACAAGTACATAGTATGGACCAATCCGCGCTATGCATAATACGAAAGCCTTATTATAATTTTTCTTTTCATTTATTCTTTTTGTACTTTTAAGTGTATTAATAGATTATGAGTGGTGACAGGTGATAAAAATATGCACCAAGAGGTCAACATCCCTTCTGACAAGCTATCATTACCTCTTCTCGGTCTAGCTTCGTATAAATTCAAGGAGTCAATGTGGACCTCTAACGGGCCCCACGACAGGGAACTCGCAACTAATCTCATGCAATCGGCCGACGAGTGGCTGTGCAACCGTCAGGTCGACCACCCGGACTACCGTTTCTTTATTTCACATTGTAGCACACCATTTTGAGGTACAATTAATGTACATTATTATAACTTTATAAATTTGATGTAGCAGTCTTTTTTGTATTTCTTTTATTTACCATAAAGGGGAGAGAACAATGAGTCTTGCATAGTATGAACTATGAAGGCTCTGTTTATGTCCCTTATTTGATTTTATGTATCCATAGATATAATTAATGAGTTTGGTAGATAGATATTAATTAGTATAACATAAATTATGTGACTAGCTTGTTGTAGCATGTTGAAATGCGGCTATATATTTAATGATGGCGATTAAATTTATGTTTTAAGTTTTAACCATGATGTGATGATGCCATGCTTTTAATTCAGTTAATTTAGGGTTGTGATATGATATATTTTTCTTTTGAGTTGGGCTAATATACTTTGCAAAGCATGGGCCGTTTTGTGATTTGCATTCCTATCTCCATTTTTAAAGTCCAAATAGTTAATCAGAACTGCTCAACATGATCTCTATATTAAAATGTAGAGTAAAGCTAAGGTGCTCTTGAGCTCACCAAGCTTTCCGTGAGCTTAACTCAAAAACCTATCAATCCGACTTCAAACGACATTTTCAAACCGTTAGATGTTCAATCTATATTAAAATGTGCTTGGATAACAAATTTTACATTTTTTGGAATTTTTTTACTATTTATTAAGCCGGTTTGAAAACCGCTGTTTTCTAATGGTGCAGATTTTTAATAAAAACAGCAGTTTTCAAACCGGCTTAATAAATAGTAAAAAAATTCCAAAAAATGTAAAATTTGGTCTCCAAGCACATTTTAATATAGATTGAACATCTAACGGTTTGAAAATGTCGTTTGAAGTCGGATTGATAGGTTTTTGAGTTAAGCTCACGGAAAGCTTGGTGAGCTTAAGAGCACCTTAGCTTTACTCTAAAATGTAAATGTTTTTAATATAAATATGTAACATGTGTTTGGAGACCAAATTTTACATTATTTTTTAATATATTTTTTTTTTACTTTTTTAATATGGAGACCAAATTTTACATTAATTTGAAAAAAAAAAAATTACTATTTTATCTTTTCCATAAGACTCTAAACTATCCAAAAACAATGATTTGTGTACCTATTTAAAAAAGTAAACGACTTCTAAAAAGATGCAAAATTTGAAAAAAAAAAAAAAAATTTGCTATTGTTTTAGATAGATAAAAAAAAAACCACTATTTTCATAAAATTATAAACCATTTAAAAATAATAATTGTGTACCTATTCAAACAATAGAAAAAAATTCCAAAATATATAAAAATTGGTCTCTGAGCATGACACAAAAAGGTGTGAAGCAACTTTATATTAGCCAAACTCCTCGTTTTTGATGTTTGCATGTATATCATGTGCTAATTGATTTATGTCACTCTGATTAAATGGAAAAATTAAGAAAAAAAAAAAAAAACAAGCTAACAACAAACACCAACACACGAATTGATACAACAAAACATTAAACACCACCATAGATTTCTCAACCAAACATTAACACCCTTCAAAAGGAGAAGAAACCATATGCATGCTGTGTACCAGAGCTCAGCTCCAAAACATTTTCTCCTTCCAAAGTTGTTATGTTTGGGAGTTGTATTAATTTAATTTGCTTGAAAAACACACACTACATAACATTAAACATTTAAATTATAAAAACTATCATCGGTAAAAACAGAGACAAAAATAACAATAATAATAGAAATTAATTACCATTATTGTTGTCTCTGTTTTCGACGATATCAAAACATATGATCATCTGATCTGATCTGATGTGATCTAGTCGCTGCGATTACCGTATTGCAGTCCGAAGCGGTGAACTTGGAGATGAAAATTCATAGCCTTAGCAAAGAACATTGCAGCATCGGTCGGTGCCGACATGAGCGCATCCCTGATACCTCTAAGAGTGTACAATCTCAACCTATCAGCTGATGCCAGCAAGGCACGCAAAGCAGTCCCCACCTCAGCCACGGCCCTTTCCAGATCCCGATCCATCATGATATCACCCATATCAACACTCCTCATTGCATCGAGCAGTTCACGTGCAGCCAATCCCTCTTGTAAACTCGCCATCTCTTTCGACATTTCCTTCTCCTCAACCGATACGCTTTGCTTCAGACGGATCATAGCATCGGATCGGCCATGGGGGACAAATTTGAACACGAGAGATGGCCTGAATCCACCGAGCCAGAGGAAGGTACGTTCGAAGGGAGTGAGGTAGCGAGGGTAGAAAGCTTGAACCACGTCATGTTGAGCAAAGCGAGATTTGTGAAGGTAGTATGATTCAATATGAGCGAGAGCGAGGGAGATGAGGTGGAGTTGATCGGCGGTGTTGTTGGAGGAAATGGCGAGGAGGAAGGAGGAAACCAGTGACTCCTCTTGCCGGACCCACTCTGTGAAGTAAGCCTCCATTGATTATGATTTCTTTCTGTGTTGGAGGAAGAGGAAGAGAGAGGAGTCGATTGGAGAGGTGGAAGCATGGCGATAAATATAGGTGTTGCCATGTTTTCTTAGTAGCTAAGAGACGAGAGAGAGAGAGAGAGACGCGGTGGAGGGATAGTAGCTAAGCTAAGTAAGGTAAGGTTAAGCGTGGGAGGAGAGGAGAGAGAGGGAAGGCGGCGGAGGTGCAAAGTGTCGCTTTCTCAGCTTAACTTGTGTGAATTGGATTTCGTCCAACCCATTTTGGACAAACTTTATCCAGAACAAGGTCTACACAGTTCAATCTGCTTTAAGATACGTGCGTTCACAGTTTGACGCAGATCGAACGGTGGAAATATGGTTTTGAATAAGACATTATTCAAAGCCATTTGGACTGATCCATTTTTTCCTCTCCGAGGAAAAGGGAAGTCAAGATTTTGTATGGATTTGTATGGATTTGTTGAAAAAGGTAAAAATAGTGAAATGAATTAGTTATGGCGTGGCATAGAAGAAATTAGAACATGAATAAATAGGTTTGTCGTTTTTTGTTTTAAAAGGAAAAGTAGTTTTTCTGTCCTACGGAACTCTTCCTCGTAACAAATAAAATATGAAAAAAAAGGGCGAAAAACAGTTTGTGCCCCATACGGTGCGAAATAATGTGTAACGAGTGACAGGTAGTGGAGACTGGAGAGCACACTGACAAAATTGAGATTTGGGAGACACTCAACAGCGCCGGCTACTTGTGTGGTGCCGCAGAAAATCTGAAGCTGGGTACTGAAAGCCAAGTCCAACTTTGCAAGTAACAATTGTACGCTCCTTTCGCAATTAATAGCGAAGGGCCAAGGGCGAAGGGCCAAGAGGCAAGGGCCGAGGGCCAAGGGAATTCAGATCCTCTGTAATACTCGAAAAAATACGATGAGCTCTCAGTCGTCAGATTTAAATTTACACGAATCTCAAAGCACAAATAATACTGCCCCCTCCAATCACCCGAATAGGCACCGACTGAGAGTAAATCCGAGCCGTAAAGTGATTTACTGTTCTGTACAATATTACAGAGGATACTGGTCCGGGCCAAGGGGTATGGTATAGACTGGGAATTCAGATCTAGTGAAGTAACCCAAAAATTGGGTTTTGAATCGGGACCGTCCGATTCAAATTCATGTCCATCCAACTAAAGTGGAGCATACGCTCGAGAGATAGGTTCAAATTCTGAGGCGATCTCGAGCGATGGATTCGATTCAGACGGTCCCGATCCAAAACCCAAAAATTGGGTTACTTTAGAGGATCCGGACCCACTGACTGGGACAAACAAACTTTATTAGGCGGAGTCAATGAACCTATGTTATATGGATACGGTACGGACTGTGTATTAAAGTATCGGGTACGGATTCTATATCGAAGTCAATCTATAAGAATGGGATATTATCTACAAGAATAAAAAGTGATTATTTGTCGAGAATATACTGACAAAAAAATGTTATTTCTGAGCGTATCATTATTATCAATAGAAGTATATGTAAAGATACCGTCAACAAAAAACACTTTTATCCTTGCAAAAAACACTATTACCATCATACTAATAAATAAGGTTACATTCCAGAGAAGAAAAAATGTGTTTTGTTGAAATTTATTCAATTTGGTGCTATATATAAATTTAAGAGGGTTCAAATATTTTGTGCCTTCATCATGTTTTCATTTTTAAAAATTTTAATAACTCAAAATTTAAATTTGAAAGTCAAAATAAAAATGTTGGATATGATTTACATCATTTTATCTATGCATGTGTAAAAAATTATGACATTTAACTTTATTTTAATTAGTTGTCATCAAGAACTTGTAAAAACGTACTAATGTGGATAATTTCTAAACATTAATTTTTCAACTTATTGATTCACATAAAAACAAAATCGAAATGTAATAATTTTTTATAAACACATAAAAAAAAATAACATAGATTATATTTAAAAATAGAGACATGATGGAGACATAATAAAAAATAAAGACATTTGAAAGTTTTTCTGAATTTAATTAATTAATTTATTTATTTTCATAACGCTTGTAGATAGACTAGTAGTAGTGCAGTGAGAGGGGAAAGAAAGAGAGAAATTAATGGATGAGAAGCTGTCAAGAGCAAGCAGGAGACTGAAGGCGTCTCCTATACAGGAGCTGTCCCACCTGGCAGAGAGATGTGGGGCCATCAACCTGGCCGAGGGTTTCCCTGACTTCCCGGCCCCACCTCACCTCAAGGCTTCTGCTGTCTCTGCTATCTCCAACAATTTCAACCAGTACAGGTATTATTGGTATTACAATTATCATTCACTATATATATATATATATATATATATATATAAAATATAGCCTTAATTATCTTATGTATTCTATCTAAAGGCATGTGCAGGGAATTTGTGAAATTCTGGCAACTAAAATGAATGAAACCTCTGAAATTGCTGTAAATGCACTTACCGATTTCGTCATATGCTGTGGTCAGTCTGAGGCATTTGCTGCTACTATTTTTGCCAGTAAGTGAGCAATAATCTCTTTCCCTAATTTGATTTCCCTGTAATTTACAATAATTAATGTACTATCTTAATTTAACAGTTGTTGATCCTGGTGATGAAGTGCTACTGTTTGACCCGGCTTATGAAACATACGAATCGTGTATTCTTTTAGCAGGTGGCATCCCTGTAAGTATATATATATATATATATATATATATATGGATGTTACCCAATTAATTGCTTTTATTGAATTATCAAAAATAAAGGTTTTTTGGTGTAAAATTCAAAGGTTATTTTAATTTTTATTACTATTGTTAGGTGTATGTGCCATTAACTCCACCGGACTGGAGCTTGAATAAAGATGAATTCATGAAATATTTTACTAGTCGCACAAAAGCTCTTGTCTTGAACAGGTAATTAACTATAAATACATAATTATTGATTTCAATATGTTGTTGTTTTTTATTATAACTTTGTACCTGTGCATGAATTTTAAAGGGTTTCGACACTATTTGAAATTAATTTTTAGCCCCCACAATCCGACTGGTAAGGTCTTTACCAGAGATGAACTGGAGACCATCTCTGAAGCTTGCAAAACTGCACAGTGCTTTGCCATTACAGATGAAGTATGCACTTTTTATCTTAATTACATGTATAACTACAACTCTGCATCATTTAAGGCCTAATCAGGTCAACTGTTAAGCTATATTGAATGTTTGGAAGAACTGGTACAGTGATTATGAACTGATAATACTGTTCCAAAATAATTTCATACAAAACCTATAGCACAAAGCTAATTCAAAATAGATCTCTGTTGGGTATTACATAAATACATTCTGCTGAAATTTTCCTTTTAATTATCAATGAACATTTTTTTTTTTAAGATTTTTTCATATTTTATTACTTTATTAGGTGTATGAGTATATAACATATGATAGAGAAGTACATGTATCACTGGCCTCTTTACCGGGAATGCAAGAACGAACTGTTATAACTTCCTCCCTCTCAAAGACTTTTAGCGTGACAGGTCGGTACCAATTTTTTTATTTATTTTTTATTTTTTTGCACTGAGAATTTCATTGTATGAAAAATTGGTGATAAAAAAAATATGTGCTATCCATAATATATGGTAAAAATATACACTGAGAGTAGGTTGGAGAATAGGCTGGGCATGTGCTCCGGCTATGATCGCATCTGCCATAAGAAACATCCATGTGAAAATTACCGATTCTGCCCCTGCTCCTTTCCAAGAAGCTGCTCTGACTGCCTTGCGGAGCCCGCCCAGTTATTTCCACTCTCTTAAAACTGTGAGCAAACACTTCTAATGCTTTCTTGATTTAAGGTTTGATAATCTTTCGCCATGGTATTAACAATTTTTTATTAGGAATATGAGGCAAGAAGGGATTATGTGGTTGAGATGCTATCAGTACTCGGGTTTCAAATTCGGTTCAAACCGAAGGGTTCAGTTTTCGTATTTGCTGAGCTACCTGCCTATTGTCAGATTTCTGATGCAAGTTCCTTTCTTTGCTTTTTGTTAATTTATCAAATGTTTTGCACTGTTGTACAAAACCAGTCTATGCTGATAAGTCATATACTGGTAAAGTTCAGAATGTACCCAAATTATTAAAGTCTATGCTGAGACGTCTTTAATTTGCTGAATTATAGATTGAATTTGTGAAGAAACTTATAGAGAAAGCAGGGGTGGCAGCTGTACCGGGTCGTGGATTCTTCCATACAGACCCACAAAATGGTGAAAATTACCAAAATCGGTACATCCGGTTTGCATTTTGCAAAAGTGGAGAGACATTGAGTGCTGCTCGACACAAGATGGAGAAGTTTGTTGCTGAGGAAGGTCATTTAATTTTTCAATCATAGATGGATGTCTTTGTTTTTTGATTGGGAACTATGAATTATTCATAGTAAAGATTAGATTTGTTTAAGCTTCTGTTTAAAGATTAGAGTTGCTGAGGAAGGTTTGCATTCTTTTATTGGGAACTATGAATATTACCAATTCAAATATTTCTTCAAATATTGCTACATTCAGTCTTACAAAGGTTGAATGTAGCAATATTTGAATTCACATCCTGAACACAAATTTTGTGTTTGTCTTCAAAAAATTCGCATCATTCGTTACGAATCTTAAAGCTGTCCTCTTCCTATTAATCTGTCCCTTGAAGTTTATAATTGATCCGGTATCGGGCAAACTGGAACTTCTTGCAAATAAAAATTTTGGAATATTTACTATCATAATCATAATTTAAACATTTCCTTTTTGGCAATTAGGTGCCTTTTATGTTCCAAAGCAGCATCCTATCCAAAATTTGGAATTGAAAAACACTTCAGCTATTCTTGCTAATCAAATTGAAAAATGTTTAAGGCTTAAGGGGTTTATAAATGCGTTTTGATTTATTTCTAATTACATTCCATCATGAATAATAGAAAAACAGAAATATCTCTCAACATCTAACTGTTTTACCAATTAAGGGGAAATTTTACCTATTGTGCTAGCTTTCTGCTATGCTATCAAAATTAATCCAATACTAAGTCTAAGACAAATGCCAATCTAGAGCTTTGGAAATGCATGCAAATTTGAATCATTAAGAGTTGTAATCCAAGGTGACAATGCGGCAACGAGTTTTTTTACGTCATCTAATGTATGAGCCGCGCTCAGAGTAATTCGCAACCTGAAAAAACAAGTAGCATCAAAAGGAGTAATACTATCATACGACTTAAAACAAAAAATATTTACTGTTGCTGATTTTGGTCCCATTTACTTTTACTATCATAATTTTGTACTGGTTTAAACATCTTAGCTGTATTTTTTTTCTTTTTTTTCCTTGCTTGTACAGTTATGGCAATTTCATGATTAAATTTCATGGGAATTACGCTTTTCCTTGCTTGTACTGGTTTGAACATCTTAGTTTATCTAATGGAAATTGCACTAAAACAAAAGAGCAATAAACTGTAATGCATGAGGAATGAATGGATTACCGGCATGAGTTCGGGGCAACCGTGGGTGGCCTAATTGCTGTAACGTGGAACCCTGATTTCAGCACATGCCTGTTATCACAGACATAAAAGAAAAAGGAAAACAATATATAAAAAATTCTCCAAAAAAACATTAAACAGTGCAAGAAAAAAAAAAAACCAGCCTTCCAATAAATGCAGAAAGCCCCTCAATTGGAGAGTCATTCATAATTTGCCATGAGTAGGCTATGGTACTATGCATAGCACAAATTGGTCCGTACTACGGATCAATAATTTTGTTTTCAATGTCCAAATAGTAGATCTGAACAGTTCAACGTGATTTCCATATGAACATGTACATGCAGAATAAATTTTACATTTTTTACAATTTTCTTACAATTGTTTAGGTAGGTAGAAAATCACTACTTTTGAATGGTCTAGAATCTTTAGATCAAATGATTTCCAACCTATCTAAAAAATAGTAAAAATATTCTAAAAAATGTAAAATTTGATCTACAAGAGCATTTTTATATGGAGATCATGTTGAATGGTCCAGATCGATTGTTTGGACTTTTAAAATGAAGATATTGATCCATAGCACTGGACCAATGTGCGCCATGCGTAGATATAGGAGGATACCTGCTGGCCGAAAGCGCTGCATGTTCGGTACCAACAACAAGAGAAATAATCGGGCTTGAAATAGGGAGACCCGACAAGGAATAAAAGTCTTGGACCCGTCTCCAAATTGCTCTTCTCCTCCATTTCTCTCTCCTCCCGACACTTATCGCAGCTGGTTACAAACAAACCTTCTATCAGTATCTTTTTTTGTTTTTATTATATTTGGATCTTTCTTTGATGAATTTGATCGCTGCGAATAATACATTACCAAGTGAAGCGGCAACAACAGGTACAGGAATAGTAGTAGAAAATATGAAAGAGCGGCCTCTTGATTGAATTAAGCTCTTCCATCTTTTGCTGTTATAAAAAACATTAACCTGAGATTATTCATGTACTCGAAAAACGCAAAATACTGATTTTTTATAATGTTTCATTTGCTATATAACTGACATAGCAGGGTTTGTTTTGCAACTTCCTGAAAAAGGGAAGTAAAAGTGATGATATATATACTACAGTTGAGTCATTTTTAGAGAATGAATTAAGAAAAAGAAAAAAAGGCAACCAAGCACATTTTAATATGAAGATCATATTGAGTGGTTCGGATCGATTGTTCGAACTTTGAAAACGGAGAAAAAGACGTGGAGCATGATTGGAGCACAAAACCAATGGTGCATTTTAACCCTACTCTATATTTATATACTACCGGTTCTATTGTTTGAATGGTCACTTTCATTAATGAAAATTGTACCTTGAAGAAATGAAACCGCCATGGCAGCCTACAGCTTTACTAAGCGTACCTATACATATATCTATCTCCTTTTCGCACCCAAAGTGTTCACCTGCACCGCCTCCATTTTCTCCGCATATTAGTGTTGCATGAGCCTGTCGAAAAAAAAAATGTAAAACAATTAACTCAGTGAGCTATTGTTTAAGTAAAAATTCTAATGGATATCCTTTGAACCATTAGAAAATGCCCAAACTGCCCTCTGCACATTAGAAAAAATGTCAATGGAAGTATATGTTAGGCACTGACATCATCGATTGCAAGGAGAAAGCCATGCTTTTTGCGCAATTCAACAAGTTCAAGTAGCGGTGCAAAGTCTCCATCCATACTGAAGAGACTGCAATTCGGAAGGCAAAAAAAAAAAAATTACCGATCAATGATTTTACCTAGATAAGCAAATTGATGTTATTGAATGCAAAACACAGATGAGAAGCATGTAAAACTAACCTGTCAGTGATGACGACCTTCATTCTCATGGTGCAACTGGACCTGTCCATTCGAATAACATATCACAAACAGGATCGAACAATGAAATTACCTAAAGCTTTTATAATTGACAACTGTAACTTCTGGTTCTGTTAAATTAAAATGAAATTTAACTGCACATTTGGCAGTTTTTTCAGGCTACTTTGTTGGGAATTGGTGTGAATTGGACATTCAAGTTTTTCTCTTATGTGGATACCACGAACAAGGTAATTAATAATGCTACTAAGACAAAATTGGGTTACAAATGGGCTCAATTTCATGATCAGGACTTGGATTCCTTTTTAAAAAAAAATTGAGCTAAATATGTAACAATGAGGTCCATTTAGCCAAAATTTTGGTTTATTAAAAAAAAGCTACATTTGTTTATGCTAAATTGATGATTGACTGAAATTAACAGGTTTTATTGGGACAAAATTGAGGGAAAACATGTCATGTACCAGTTGAATAAAATCTGAAATGAAAATTGAAAACATACAAGAGAGAATCGAGGTGAAGCATATCACAATGCCGATAAACAAACACTTTGACCTCCCTCTGTCTCTCAGCTAAGCGGATGCCATCTATGATCGATGCATGATTCAGCTCGTCAGAAAATATAGCTATCTTGTCACCTCCAGTTGCCTTCTTAACTGGAGACAACAGTGAGACAATGCTTCCCAATGCTGTCATGAATGCCATGTTAGCCGCAAATCCAGTTGGGCACAGAATGCAATCCTAAAAGTAACAAAATAAAATAATTACACCAACTCTATCCTTAAAAGTTAAAACCCAGTAAACCCTAAATAGGTAGCAAATGGGTGTCAGCACTCAACACTGTTTCATCGACAGAACTGGCAGCAACTGACTCAACCATACCAGAAACTGGTACAAGGTCAGATTCTTTTCTTTTTTTTTTGTGCTAATAGATTGCCAAATTGTCTTAAAATTAAATATGGTTGATAAATAAATACCTCTTTTTTCTTCAAATCAGCTAAAGAAACTTCGAGCAATCTGTGGTAATTTGTATAGCCACAAATTAATGCCGAGCCTCTTGGTCCCATGCCATGTTCTTCAGCTGCCTAACAATAAAAACAAGAAAAATGCTTAAATAGAATTCACCTTTGATGAAATTAAGAGACTTTTATTATTATTATTGCAACAAGAATTCACCTTTGATGCAGCCTTACGAACAGCAGGATGAGAACTGAGGCCTAAATAATCATTACCAGAAAACAGAAGCATTTTCTTTGGTACATTTGTTTCACTCATACACTTTCCTTCGTCGCCTGAAGGGAGTTCAGAGAGCCATTGATGGAAGGTGGGGCCATCTATGGCGACCTCGACTGAGGAGCGGTCCCATGGGCCGGGGCGATCGAATGTGTCAACCTCAGCTGTTGGATCGGAGATGGAATGGTGAAGGGAAATGGGACGAGTGGATCGGAGGAGGCGGTTGGAGGTGAGCATGGAGAGAGCGCGGTCGACCCATGAATCCCACTGAGACATTTCCACAAACAGGTAGCGCGCGTGTAGTGCTAGTAAGTAGTCAAGTACTACCAGCGCGCCAACCAGGATTGATTGCACAAAGGGGAAACAAATCTGCTGTTATTTTAAATGGATAACAGGAACCTATTATTCAAATCCCAACCTTTGATCATCATTAAGATTCACGCATGAAAAAGCTATTTCATTGAGACTCGCGCAAGTAAAAATTTAAACGATTGGGATTGGAATAACAGGTTCCTCTTATCCCTTTGGAATAACAGCAGATTTATTCTCGCATAAAGGTCCCTGATTTCTTGTAAATTGTAAGGCGGCTTTCCCGAGGGTTAGAAAGATTGATAATTTTTGAGATTTGTAAGGCCCATTAAAAAAGCCCGCTAACAAACAGAACGGTTAGTGATTTTAGTATAGCACCGGTCCCCAAAGTAACCCAATTTTTTAGTTTAGATTCGGACCGTCCGATTTGAATCCGGACCACGGGTCCTTTAATCTGACGGTCCTGATTTAAACTCACAAATTAGATTACCTTAGGAATCCAACGGTTCCCCTGAGATATCTCATATTTTGCGTGACCGACGTGTCCGGTGACTATTTGGGGATAGCGCTGGGGGCCAATATTATGTGAGCTTTGATATCCGTGCAGAACGTATTTGAACAGTTGAGATATTCCAGAAAGTAACGCAAAATATGAGATACCTCAGAGAATGCGAATTCAGAAAATGGAAGGTATTTCAGCGTTTCAGCGAGAAACGATTTTGCCGAATGAAATTATGTCGCTACCCTTCATCTTTTATTTCTTTGCCTTCCCTTGGTTTGGCTTTCTTCCGGTTTCTTTCTTCAATGATGGTTGTTTTGTAAATTAACTGAACTTTTGGGTTCTTTTATTAATACTAAAAACTGAATTCTCTGATGCTATTTAATCCTTCTGATCTATAAAATTTAATTTCAAATCAATTTGAATCATCTCTTTTATGTTGAATTGAATTCAGTTATCTACAATATTTATTCCGATCGGAGCCCAATGTTCATTAGTTTGGTTCGGTTAAAATCGAAATAGAATAGACAAATTAAACTTTTATTCGGTTTTCAAAGATACAACCGAACTGACTGAAGTAAACTTATCAATCAAATTAAAACAAACCGGACTTCGGTTGAACGAAATAAGAAGATTAATCATAAAAATAAACATTTTTCTGTTATTTTTTTATTCTTTTTAAAATGGATAATCCATAAATTTTGTTTAGTTCGGTCAAATCGATTTTAAACCGAACCAAACAATATACATTATGTCGTAATTTTTGAATATTTTTAAATCTGGTTCGGACAGCAAACGGGTTCAAAAATTCTGATTGGTTCAGCCTAACCGGTTTTAAAACTTCTAAACCGAACCGAATAGAACTATTAAACTAGTTTTAAAAAATATTAAATATGTTTCAGTTTATTTCACAATTGATGTTTGTAGGGCAAGTATAAATTGTAGGTCATAGAAAAGTTGACATAATATGCGATAGGCCCAAATTTTTTAGTTACCATCTTAAACTTTTAAAATCGTATTTTATCATCGATTGTCTAAAAATTCATATCTTGTCACGTGTGTAGACTGAGTATGCGCACTATTCTTGGCGGGTCTGTAAAAATATGAATTTTTGATGCATAGACTGGATCCGCGCACCTGCCAATAATGGTGCGTAGACTCAGTCTGCGCACGTGACAATATATGAATTTTTGACAAATCGATTGTGATGTCAAAATTTTGAAATATTGAGATTGTAACTAAAAACTTTATGTGCGATAGAAGACCATTTTGTAGTTTCAATATTATATTCAGTTTTTTAATATTCTGAACTTTTATGTACTGATCTGCGTACGTGGCAAGATTTGAATTTTTAACAAATCGGTGACAATATCAGAATTTTGAAATTTTGAATTATTGAGGTGGTAATTAAGAAAATTTCGGTGCGACAAGAAAACCATTTTGTAATTTCGAGAACTTTTTATGTTTCCCTTTTAAGTCACAATATAGTTTCTTCTTCTAAAATCTTATAATTCAAATCCGTAATCAATATTGTTTTTCACGATTTTTCCTTTGATATAGAATAGTTATATGTACTTGTATATAGGGTGGCAAAAAAGCTCGTAGCTCGTGTTTGATCGTGATTCGTATCTGACTCGTTTGTTATTTGACTGAGCTGTTAACGAGCCAGCTCGTAACTAGCTCGGTCTAGAATTAACGAGTTCAAGCTGGAGCCTAGCTTGCTCGCCAGCTCGACTAGATATCAATTTGTGAATTTGTATAAATGTGTGTGCATTTTATACTATCCAACTCGGTTCAGCCCGGTCCAGTTCGGTCCTAAAAATTTGTGAATTTGTATGAATGTGGTATTAATAAAAGAGTGAGGCTATGGTACTATGGCTAGTGTACTACGGCTCAATATAGTACTTTTTAAAATCCTAACGGTCGATCCGAACCGTTCAATGTGATATCCATATGAATATGTACTTGCAAACTAAATTTTATATTTTTCCGAATTTTTTTACTATTTTTTTAGACTGGTAGAATTTTCATTGTTTTATACAAATTATGGACCATCAAAATTCTACCTGTCTAAAAAAATTCGAAAAAATATAAAATTTAGTTTGCAAGTACATATTCATATGGATATCACATTGAACGGCTTGGATCGACCGTTAGAATTTTAAAAAGTACCATATTAAGCCGTAGTACACTAGCCATAGTACACTAGCCGAAGTACCATAGCCTCACTCTCAATAAAATATATATGTTGTTGAAAGTTGGGTAAAGAGTTTAACAGAGTAGTTTTCTCTTCATACAACGTACAAACCTGAAGCAACCCTTTTTTGATTCTAGAGTGTGTGTTCTGCATGAAGCAAAAAATGCTCTGT
Source organism: Carex kokanica (assembly GCA_025461125.1). NCBI lineage: Eukaryota > Viridiplantae > Streptophyta > Magnoliopsida > Poales > Cyperaceae > Carex > Carex kokanica. The sequence goes on from JAJGRX010000248.1 coordinate 366,483, forward strand.
TAAAATCTTTGCCCTGAAAGTTGAATAGGTGATTAGGGGCAAAGTTGTCTACCGAGTATAAAACTTTTTCAGTGTTGTGTCAATAAAAAATACAGTTTTGCAAATATCAGCGAATCTTTATCCTCTGAGGTAACAGATTATTTCTGTTTAGATTTGTACCGTTCGATCGGATTCGGGCCAATCCGGTCCAAGGTGAAACGCACTGGATCCCTTTAATATTCGTGCAGATTATGTTTGGACGTTCTGGATCCAAACAGAAATAATCTGTTACCTTAGTGGAAACATTTTCATTTTTCCCGCCGAGTCTGGATCTCGGAGGTAACATAATATTTGTGTTTAGATCTGGACCATTTGATTATACTATAGACTCCTTAATGTTCGTGCCAGAGCAGAACGGAGGGTTTGGATCTAAGAAAAAAGTTTCTGTTACCTCACGTGATATAATTTAGATTCCCCCTAATCCCGACGAATTCAGAGTAGGTCTGATGGCCATTGGACGTACTTTGGTTCGATGGGCTCATTCACCGTCCATCTTGCATCACGATGCGTGAGCTCGACTTTAAAATCCGTACGTGTTTGCTTCAATTGTACGCACATATCTTAATGTAAATCGGACGGTGTTAGAACTATTGGACAAAAAGTAGGTACGATTCCCATCGGACCTACTACTCCGTTCTCAATTCCGACGCTTCAATTTTCAAATCCCGCCTGAAACTGCCGCTCGATTGCACGATTTTCAATTTTCAATTGCCTCTCGCTCTCTTTCTCCTCTCTTAAACCCTAACCTCCATCTCTCCGATCCTTGAAAATGGAACCCACGGCGAACCCTGTCTCTGAGAAGAGACAGCTTCGGCAAAGGAAGCCCCCTCAGGCATTGCCTTCATCTGACCATGAGGAGGAGGAGGAGGAGGAGGTCAGATCCAGAGGTCGTACAAAACGCAGAAAGACTGCATCTGTTAAGAAGGAAAAGGACATGGCAGCTCAACCAAGCAACGGAGTGAAGGGGAAGGCAATATCTGGTTCTAAGGGGAAAGGGAAGGAGAAGAGCAAGAAGAAAACCAGAACAGTAGTGAAAGGGGATACTGGAGGTGAACAAATGGAAGAGGAGAACGAGGATGCATTGGTAGACGAAGAAGAGGAAGAAAAGGTGCAAGAAGAGGTGGCAACAGAGCCGAGAAAGAGAGTCTTGAAGTTGAATCAGAGTAAAGAGGTAGAGCTAGAGGCGCAGCTTGTAGGCGATCCGATTGACGATATAGAGGCCAAGAAGAAGTGGCCTCATAGATACAGGACAAAGGTATACCTCATAAATCCTGTTTGTTCTCTTCTTATATTGTTAGGATTTTCTCACTTCCTGAAATAGTTTGCTAATTAGGAGTAGGTGCTTGATTCTTTAGTTTTATCCTCTTTACTTTTGCTATCGGTACTATTTTTTTGTCCGGTTTAGGGTGATCTAGGATATAGTGTAGTAGTTTCTGGTTTCTCAAGCTATTTCAATTAGGTAATCTGTTCAGTAATATTGTGTACTGGTCTACTGGATGAAGTGATACTTCAGAGAAAGGCGTTACCCTTGCAACTGAAACTGTTCCCACCGAGAGGGAAATTTTAGTGTATTTTCTGATATACTGGTACTATTCCCCCAGACAGGAACATAAACCTTAATGATTTACAGAAAGCTTTGGAGCAACCACTTCTTTTTTTGTTTTTTTAGGACAAGCCCGTAGGCATCATTCATTAACTAGTTAAGGCAGCATTAGAAATGTCTAATAAGTTACTGACAACTAGATTGCATAAAAACCAGAAATGAAATAAATCTACCTATATCCTATACGAGTGGTCCTTTCTAAGGGATTTAGTGTAGTACGATGCACTAAATGAATGTGTACCTCATTAATCCTGTTCCTTCTCTTCTTATATTGTTAGGAAAAGTTATCATTTTGATATAAGAATTGATTTTTTTCTCACTTCCTGAAATAGTTTGCTAATTAGGAGTAGGTGCTTGATTCTTTAGTTTTATCCTCTTCACTTTTGCTACTGGTACTTTTTTTTTTTGTCCAGTTTAGGGTGATCTAGGATGTAGTGCAGTAGTTTTCTGGTTTCTCAAGCCATTTCAATTAGGTAATCTGTTCAGTAATATTGTGTAGTGGTCTACTGGATGATGCGCTACTTTAGAGAAAGGTGTTAACCTTGCAATTGAACTGTACCCACCGAGAGGGAAATTTAGTGTATTTTCTGATATACTGGTACTATTCCCCCAGACAGGAACATAACCCTTAATGATTTACAGAAAGCTTTGGAGCAACCACTTCTTTTTTTGTTTTTTTAGGACAAGCCCGTATGCATCATTCATTAGCTAGTTAAGGCAGCATTAGAAATGTCTAATAAGTTACTGACAACTAGATTGCATAAAAACCAGAAATGAAATAAATCTACTTATATCCTATACGAGTGGTCCTTTCCAAGGGATTTAGTATGATTTGAAAGTTCTGAAATTGTTGTAAAGTATTTTTAGAATAATAAGCTAAACTGGTTGTTTCCAATTCTCTACTTGTTGAGTGACATAATAAAATGTTTTCATTCTTTATTGATTTATTTTAGGGGGAATTTCATGTATCCCTTTACAAAATTTTCAATATTATGTATTTCCCCTTTCAAAATCAGTAATTACATATTTATCTTTCAAAATTGTAAAAAGTCACAAATTTGTAAAAACTTAATACCTGATCAAGTCTCTCACCTCCATTTTATTTATGTAATTCACAAGACTTCGGAAACTGGTTCTTCAGAAAATATGCGCGCTAGAAGGCATTATACCCGTGCTAATGTTGATGGCACCGTATTTGAGCTCTATAATGATGCATATGTGAAGGTTAGTTTCTGTGATCCAACTAAGTGAGTTTGTATGCTAAGCTATAGGCAAAAAGCTAAACTATATACTTTTTTTTAATATATATATATTATTTAGGCTGAAGATGGTAAGCCAGATTATATCTGCCGTATCATGGAATTGTTTGAAGGTGTCGATAGAAAAGCATACTTCACTGCACAGTGGTTCTTTAGGGCTGAAGACACTGTAAGCTCAAATTCTATTTTCCCCTTTCAATACCTATATAATGATTTGTCATTGAAATAAGTACTTTTGATTTATGCATTACACTCTGATGTTTCAAATAAATAAATTGTTTCTATTTTGCAGGTCCTGAAGCAATGTTCAGATAAACAAGACCGAAGAAGGTTGTTCTTGTCAGACGACAAAAATGACAACCCTTTGGATTGTATAGGTGCCAAGCTGAAGATAGTTCGTGTAGAACCAAATGTAAGGAAATAATTGTTGGTCCAAATTTGAATATATTTTTTTTCATGTTGGAAAACTAGTAGCCTTGTTCTAATTAGTTCAATTTTATGGTTCCTTTTCTTGTAGATTGATCTGGCGGCAAAACAGAAGACGATTCCAGAGTGCGACTATTACTACGATATGTCATATGTGGTTGCATATTCCACATTTGAAAACCTTTCTCGAGGTAATTTCTAGCTTTTCTTTTCATGGAAGAATGTTGTTTCTTACTTTTTGGCTTTAGTCCTTCTTTGCTGACCAAATTAGTTTGTAATGTAGAAATCGACGTGCTCAAGGAAGGGTCGACTTCACATGTTTCTTCTGACATAATAGACCACGAGCCACTTTCTTCGGAAAAGAAGTCTCTGCATCTTCTTGACCTTTACTCTGGATGTGGGGGTATGTCAACTGGGCTGTGCCTTGGTGCTGCACTCTCTGGCACCAATCTTGAAACTGTAAGCTCCCTTCTTTTGGGTTAATTTTTTATGTACCCTTGAAAACTTCTGTTCTTCTTAGACCAATACCAGAAAAAACATCAAGTGGAGAGTATCTGTTCTTCTCAGATCAGTGCTAGAAAACAAAACCAGCAAGCGCAAAATCTGTTCTTATCAGATCAGAACCAGAAAAAAGTAAAAAAAACCAAGCTTAACCAGCCTTTACCGTAAATATCAGAATAAGCAAAACCAGAAAAAAAAATCACCATGTCTCAACCAACAGAAAAACTCATAGAAACCTTGAGTAACCTCCATAAAATAGTCAGTGTGTATTGGTCCCTTCTTTTGCAATATGCAGCCATTAGTAATGTATTTTTTTTTTACTAATTAATATGCATTTCCTCCCACAATTGTAGACATGGGCTGTAGATTTCAATTCCCATGCATGCGAGAGTTTGCAGACAAATCATCCAAGAACACAGGTACTTTAATGAATAATTATTTAAAAAACTTTTGTGTAAATTTGCTTATTTCAATGGTGTTTAGTTGATCAGGTCTAAAGGATGATACTGTGTTCATAATTATTGTTTGAATTTAAAACGACACTTGTACCCTTAAACGGATGATCAGTGATGATATGATTATTCCTCCCATATTAACACCAAAGGATATTTATTTGGTACTGAGTCATCGATTGTACCAGCAAATACCATCAAATTACATATTTTCCTTTAGAGTTATTAATGTTTGTTTTATCATTAAAGCCTGTAGGCTATTTGTTTAATTTCACCAAAAAAAGTTTACAGGGACTGGACAGCAAAAAGAAAAGCAATATTGAGAACCCAACCCCATAATTCCTCTTCCCATTACATAATTTCCCGTATAATACCAGTATAGCCACTGAGAAAGAAAAATCTGTTCCTAAATCCTTAACTTTTAAATTAGAACAGTGAGCCTGTATAATCCCATCCATAAATTCTTCCCTTTGCAGATTGTTACATTGCTTCCTAAACAGTACTCATGCTTTCAGATCCAAATGTCAGTCATCTTTAAAAAGATGTCAATTTAAACAAAACAAGAGCCGTTAGTGAATCTAAGTAGTTTAATACATATAAGATCACCATAGCTCTATTTTAGGTTTTCAACACTGAAATACAGATCTCAATTTTATTATTTGCTCAAATAGAAAGATGCCAACTGATTAAGTCACTGACAGTGGGACCATAGGGGGATTAAGTCTTAAGCCACCTCAAGAAGTGTAAATTTAGTGGATGATATTGTGTTCATAATTTTTGTTTGACATTGTTTTAGGTGCGAAATGAGAAGGCTGAAAACTTTTTGGCACTTATAAAGGAGTGGAAGAAACTGGTTGATGAATATAATGTTCAAAATGAATATACAGTAGACGCATCAGGTGACCTAGAAGACAGTGACACTGATGATGATGACGGCACCAAGCTTCCTAAAGATGTCTTTGAAGTTGACAAGTTGTTAAGCATCTGCTACGGTGACCCACAGAATATTGGCATTGTTGGTGTAAAGTTTCTGGTATGGTACATGTATGATTATTTCTATTTAATTTTCAATTTTCTTTGTCTGTTGCATTATGAGATACAGTAGTATATATATATGTTTGTAATTTCTGATGATATTAGGTATACTGTTAATTTTTTTTCAGGTGCGTTGGAAAGGCTATGGTCCTGCGGATGACTCATGGGAGCCAATTGAAGGCCTTTGGTATGATCTGTTCTTCCTTTTAAAATTTATCAATCTGTAACTAGTACATATTTACACTTTTTTTTGTGCTGTGGTTTCAGTGAAGCGAAAGAAAAAATTAGAGAATTTGTTGTGAATGGTTACAAGAGGAACATTCTACCATTACCGGTAAATACTCTCTGTCACTGTTTTTCACCGACCTTCTTTATCCATTCCATGGTACCTCAATAACACTTCTTTTTTGCTAACAACTTTCAGGGCACTGTAGATGTCATCTGTGGTGGCCCACCATGCCAGGGAATCAGTGGCTTTAATCGCTTTAGGAACACTGCAAACCCTTTTGGTGATGAAAAAAACGTACAGATGCAAGTTTATATGGAAATTGTGGAGTACCTTAAACCAAGATATGTCCTAATGGAAAATGTAGTCGATATTCTGAAGTTTTCAAAGGGGTTTTTGGGTCGATATGCACTGGGTCGACTTGTAGAGATGAATTATCAGGCTCGGCTTGGGTTAATGGTTGCTGGCTGTTATGGTTTACCTCAATTCAGAATGAGAGTGTTTTTATTTGGTGCTTTACCTACTGAGGTATGTATGTATTTTGAAATACACCGTTTTAGATACTTAATCCAATTCAAAATACTAAAGTATCTGTGATCTTTTGATGCTGTAGGTTTTACCTCAATTTCCTCTCCCTACACACAATGTGGTTATTAGGGGCAATGTTCCCCAAGAATTTACGGTAATAACTCTTTCTTTTCTATATTGAGTGCTAATATATTTTATATTTGTGCTGAATACAAAATAAGGTATTTGTTTGGTGTACAGCTTCATGTTGTAGCATTGGATGAAAATGCCGATCGGTCTGTTTTAAAGCCAGAGTTGCTTCTCGGTGATGCCATCTCGGATTTGCCACCGGTTAGTACATATTTCTATTTCTATAGACCAAGTTAATTCAATACAATTCTGTAATTTCTTTTTTTATTATCATTAGGTCCCCAATAATGAACCTAGGGAAGAGATGTCATATGGAGAAGCACCCCAGACCGAATTCCAGCAGTATATCCGCTTGTCTCGGAAAGGTAATTAGATTATTTAAATGTGACTAATTTGCCCTTATTTCTCCGAAAATTGTTGACAGTTTCTCATAAAACCATACTGGAATAAATCATAAAATGAATATTGGTACCAAAAATGAATAAAGCTCTGAGATAGGCCTAGTGAACACTTGTTTTATGGCTACCCCGCCATTTGCTGAGACAAGTATGTGATGGGTAGTGAGACACAGATATGGTACGCACCAGAATAAGTATACACCACAAAACCATACCATACTGGTACAGTGGTACCATTACCATACCATTTTGCATTAAAGTTCTAAAATGCAAGCTTAAAGTTTGGCTGTAATTAAGTGATTCCTAATACCCATCTTATTTCATTAAATCTGGTAAATACACCAGAGATGTTAGATCACTCATTTGGAGATGTGGACCAAGAGCCCAAGTTGTTAGACCACCAGCCTTTGAAATTGAATGCTGATGACTACACTCGAGTTTGTCAAATTCCAAAGAAAAAGGTAAATCTTTTCTCGGCAGTGTGTGTGTGTATGCTGATCTTAAAACTGTTATAATGCACAACTCAGATTTGCTCATCTCAATTTACTTTGTCAACTGAACTTCATTAAATAATTTCCTTTTTTTTATTGTAATGTCAGGGTGCAAATTTCAGAGATCTGGCAGGAGTTAAGGTGGGACCCGATAATGTCTGTTATTTGGATAAAGATATTAAACGTCCCTTGTTGCCATCGGGCAAACCCTTGGTAAGTTACACTTGCATTTGTATTCTGTCTTTTTTGCCCTTAGATATACTTATTTTATGCAAGTGTGCTAACTAATGCTTTTGTTGCTTTACTACTTTAGGTTCCAGATTATGCTGTATCACATTTAAATGGGAAATCAGTGAAGTAAGTTTTTTCCTTCTTTTTTCACTTGTTAGTTCAAATGGAATCAGGATGGTAGCACATGGCATTCAATTTGCCTTGTAAATTTCATAATTGGGGATTTGCTTTGATTCAGCGCTATGTCTCAATCTCCTGTTTTGTTCCTCTCATGGTGCCCTTTTATGTGGCTGTACCAGTTCTGAATATCCATGTCAGTAACAGTGACAATCAGACTAGTTGATTTGCTCTAGTTGATATTTTGATCTTCTAGAATTTTATTCTGAGTTTGTTAATTTACTGTTTATATGTAATTTTTAGGTGTTTTGGGCGGCTATGGTGGGATGAAACCGTGCCAACTGTGGTCACGCGGGCTGAACCCCATAACCAGGCAAGTTAAAATTTTACCTTTGCTTTTCATCTGATTTTTTTTTTTTTTTGAATAATAGTGTGTACCCCCACTGATTTCATTGATATGAAACCATTTAACTGAGTACCAGTATCAAACAGCTGGTACCAACCTTTGACAATGTCTTACAACACAAACTTAAAAACAATTCAGACAGCAACAGCAAAATAAAAGACTGAAATAGCTCTGACTAAACTGAGACAGAAAATCCAACTATAACCAAAACACATATCTGAATATAACCAAAGTAACCCTAAGTAAAACTATCCAAAAACTTTTTTATTGTTCTTACTTCAAATTTATCAATGTTGTTTCAGACCATACTCCATCCGGCTCAAGATAGAGTTCTAACCATTCGGGAGAATGCAAGGCTGCAGGGCTTTCCGGATTATTACAAGTTTAGCGGGCCGTTGAAAGAGCGGTAATTGCAGTTGATTTTAATTTTATTATTTAGTAATTTTAATTGCACGTCATTCTAACTATGTGATGTATTAATCTAGGTACATGCAAGTTGGGAACGCAGTGGCAGTGCCAGTTGGCCGGGCACTTGGGATTGGCTTGGGTCGAGCCCTACAGAAGATCCCATCTGACAGTGGTCCCGTGTTTACTTTACCCCCTGATTTTTTAATTGTAGGTCATGCTCATAGTTCCAGTGAAGTTGAGCAATGAACTGTGTTGTAGTAATAATTGGTGTTGGATTTAATTGTTGACACTTTGTTCATTGTTTCAATTATCTAATTTATGCGCATAAAATAGCGCCGCCCTAAAATTTAAGAAACGCCCTAAAATCTTACATTTTTACTATTTTTATGCACTTTGTGTAGTTACAAAATGATAGATTGCTTAACTTAAACTAATTACTACGGTTGCTAGTCAATTACTTCTAGATTAACTTATTGCCTGAAAAATTGATTGGCCTACTTTACAATGCAAAACTATTCATTTTATTGGTCTTACGTAGAAGTATCAGATCACTATGCAAAACTATTTTTTTTTTTTTTGAGTAATCAAAACTATTCATTTTATAATCGGCAACCGAACTGAAAGAGACAAAACGGTTTAGTTTTTCTGCTTAAATGGATCAGTTTGGTTTATTTTTGAAAACTGGTTTATAGTTTGGTGTTGTTCGGTTTATAAAATTTTAAAATGGTTAGGTCGGACCAATTGAAATTTTTAAGTTCGTCCCTTGTCCCCTCTCCCATCTGACCCAAACATTTAAAAAAACTTCAGAAATTAAGACATATATTGTTTTGTTTGGTTTAAAAAGTGTTAGACCGAATCAAACAAAATTATAAATTCATGTTAAAAAGAAATTAAAAAAATTAACAAAAAAAATATATTTTTTATAATTAATTTTCTTATTTCAGTTCAACTGAAGTTCAGTTTTTATTCGATAGGTAAGTTTATTTCGATCAGTTCGATTGTATCTTTAAAAGACAAATAAAAATTTAATTTGCCTATTTTATTTCTGTTTAATTGAACCGAACAGATAAACACTCTAAGGCTCAGATTCGAATAAATATTTTAGATAACATAATATAATTAAACATAAAAGAGATCATTAGAATTAGAATTGATTTGAAATTAAATTTTATAGATCAGCACGATTAAATTACATAAAAAAAATAGTTTTTGGTATTAGCAAAAGAACCCAAAGTTCAGTTAATTTACAAAACAACCACCATGGAAGACAGAAACCAGAAGAAACCCAAACCAAGGGAAGGCAAAGAAATAAAAGACCAAGGGCAGTGATGTAATTTCATTTCGGCAAAATCGTTTCTCGCTGAAATACCTTCCATTTTCTCCCCTCGTTCCGATCAGATTGGGTGAATCCGTTTCCTCTAAGGTAACAGAATATTTCTGGTTGGATCGCGGCTGTCCGATTGGAATCCGGATCAATCCGGGCTTGAGTTGGAACGCATGGGTTGCTTTAATAGTAGTGTGGATTCTGATTGGACGGTCCAGATCCAAACCGAAATATACGAATTTCAGATTGGGTACGGTGCTATACTAAAATCACTAACCGTTCTGTTTGTTAGCGAGCTTTTCTAATGGGCCTCGGTGCTATACCAAAAGTATCCCTGAACGGTTAAATATTATATCGAAATTAGCAAAACAATTCATTTACTTGCTCCCATGTAGCAATATTTGAAGAAATAGTTGAATTGGTAATCATAGTTCCCTTTTAAAAAAATGCAAAATCTCCTCGGCAACTCTAATCTTTAAACAGAAGCTTAAACAACTCTAATCTTTACTAAATAATTCATAATCCCAATCAAAAAACAAAGACCTTCCTCAGCAACAAACTTCTCCATCTTGTCCCGAGCGGCACTCAGCTTCTCTCCACTTTTGCAAAATGCAAACCGGATGTACCGTTTTTGGTAAGTTCCACCATTTTGTGGGTCTGTATAGAAGAATCCACAACCCGGTACAGCTGCCACCCCCGCTTTCTCTATAAGTTTCTTCACAAATTCAATCTGTAATTCAGCAAATTAAAAGACATCTCAGCATAGACTTATAAATGGGATACATCCCGAACTTTAATTACCAGTATATGGCATCTTTATTATTATTTTTTCTGATTTCAGGCTGATGAAAAACTTTTAATAAATTGACAAAAAGCAAAGAAAGGAACTTGCATCAGAAATCTGACAATAGGCAGGTACCTCAGCAAATAAGATATCTCAGCATAAAAGTTTTTGAGAGGGAGGAAGTTATAACGGTTCGTTCTTGCATTCCCGGTAAAGAGGCCAGTGATATATGTACTTCTCTATCATATGTTATATACTCATACACCTAATAAAGTAATAAAATATGAAAAAAAAAACATGTCCATTGATAATTAAAAGAAAATTTCAGCGGAATGTATTATGTCATACCCAACAGAGATCTATTTTGAATTAGCTTTGCGCTATAGGTTTTGTTGCATGAAATTATTTTGGAACAGTATTATCAGTTCATAATCGCTGTACCAGTTCTTCCAAACTGTGAATACCAAGTAATGAAACAACCAGAAAAAGTGGTGAAAAAGATATTAAAATTAAACCAGAAAAAGAACAATAACATTTATGAAACAACCTGAGCATTCACAAAACCTTATGCTCACTTGACAGTGGATATACATATTCACATTAAAACAAACCATCAGGACAACAAAGAACAAAGCCCCAACTTTCTGATTTGGAAAAAAATGGAATTATATAGAAACTTGAACAAAAAAAAAACTATTATGATAACAGTACCAAACTTTCTACTTGTTTGCTGGTACATTGTCATCATCTTCTTCAATATCCCAGGTCAAATCCTCATCATCTTCGGCCACACTAAGCCTCTTACGCAAATCTTCTTTTAACTTAGGACTTGCAATGGACCCACTAGGTTTATTAATGTCTCCTTCTCCTAAATCTTCTATTTCATCCCACTCAAGATCCTCCTCTGCTTCACTTTTCAAGTTCAGTTTCTCATCTTTGACAATTGCACTAGTGCTAACCTCATTTGGAACCTCCTCAGCACTCTTTGTTGGTACCGGCTCCGGCTCCGGCTCTGGCTCTGGTATAGTAGTATCTTTCTCTTCTTGCTTGTTTATTAATTCTTTCTCAACCTTTTTCTCCACTGGGTCATCTTCATTTTGCTCTTCTCTCTTCATGTCGCCCTCCTTTTTCACCATTTCCACTTGGGTCCCCCCTTCCATGTTCTCGATTTCATCTAACCCCCTATTTTTCTCTCCATTTCCACCCCTAATTTCATCAATTTCTTCATCATCCTCAACCTCCCAACTGAGCTCCTCTTCTTCATCATCTCTACTAATCACCCTTTTGACAAGCTCAGCCCTTGCCTCCTCAGTTTGTTTGACTTTGTAAACCCGATAAAAGTAGCGGTACCAAAATGTCCAATAATCAACTATATGAGGTATGAATTTGTCAGACATAGTTTCTACCACGTCATTGTCATACATTAACATCTCAATCTCTTCCTTTTTTTCTTCCAAATCAAACTCAATTTTCCAATTCTCAAAATCTTTCATATCCTCTGGATCTGGATCAGTTGTGAATGTAGCTTCATCAGATTGAATTGCCATGATCTGAGCTTCAAGCCGTGTGTACCTCTTACTCTTATCATGCGCCTCATCGTTTGAATCAACGGCCAACACTTCCTTGCCATGTTTGATGATCTCATCAACTGATCGTGCGGCAACTTCTCGGATTACTGCAGTCTCTTTCTTCAAACCCGACCCGAACTCTTCTAGGTCTCGACGGTAGGTTTGGATTACGGATTCGGATTTTGATGCCACGGTTTTCATCAATCCGCCCAAGTTCCACCCACCGCTAGTCGGATTCGGATTAGGATCTTGATCGTGTTCACGATCAACATCCGGTGAGAAAACGGATTTGAACAAGTCCATTGAGAGAGAGAGAGAGAGAGAGAGAGAGAGAGAGGGGGAATCTAGGGTTAGGACTTAGGAGTGTGATGAGACTATGAGAGATGGGGAAGAAGAGAGAAATATGATAAGTTATGTGCCTCTATCATATTTTTATATAGTTATATTTTTTAATAATAAAAATTCTAAAACTTATTTTAAATTTAAACTATTAAATGTGATATATAGAATTTAGCTAATATGCTACGCGTAGCATAGAGGGTCTCCGTGTTACGGCTCAATATTTGAGTTTTCAAAATTCTAACGATCGATCCGAACCGTTCAACATGATCTCCATACGAATATGTACCTGCAAACCAAATTTTACATTTTTTAGAATTTTTTTTTATTATTTTTTTAGATTGGTAGAAAATCACTTGATCTGGAAATTCTGTACCATTCAGATCAAGTGATTTTCTACCTATCTAAAAAAATAGTAAAAAAATTTTAAAAAATGTAAAATTTGGTTTGCAAGTACATATTCATATGGGGATCATGTTGAACGGTTCGGATCGACCGTTAGGATTTTGAAAACTCAAATATTGAGACATAGCACGGAGGACCTCTATGCTACCCGTAACACCATAGCCACTTCCGTGATATATATTATTTGCTAAAAACATTTCACTTTTGATTTTCTTTTGTTATATTCATCATTAATTTACAAAATTAACTTCAAGCAATTATCCATATTAATGTATTCTATAAGTTCTTAATAATAATTAGAACAGAGTTGAAATATCATAATCATTTACTTGTACATAAAAAATAATATTAATTATATCTAACAATTTTATTTTGATATTTTTAATTTTAAATTGTATAGTATTAAAATTTTGAAAATAAAGACATTATATCGGAATTTTTTTATTTAGAAATAAACAAATTAGTTCAAATGAAAGGAGCACTTGTTAAATTTATTCAAAAAAAAATCCTAAGTAGAAACCTTGTATTTTTAGTTAGACGATCTCCTGCAAGATTATTTTTCACATATTTTTGAAAAAATAAAATTTAGAGAATATAAGATCTAACAATTATGAAAATGAAGTAAAAGATAGTCATTTCCGGAGAGAAATTTAAGAGGGGCAAATTTGTCCACACAATTAAGTTATTTGGAGATGTTGTGTTAATAGAAAAAATATTAGTGTTAATATGAGTTTCTCTTTTTGTGGTGTGAATATCATCATCCATGGAAATATTAACAGTAAAATTTAGGAGAGTGTAATTTTGAGTGTAAACAATTAAATTCATTTACATGCCATAAAAAAAAATGTTCCTATTATGTAATTTAAGCACATGTCATAAAAATATCAACTTTGACATTAAATGCTGTACATTTAAATTAAACATAACAGATTGAACCAATAATTACAATAGATCATTGCTCTCTATTTCAGATCATATGTATCAAAATAACCAATTTAACCAATTTAATTGTTAAATTCAATTAGAAATAAAAAAAGGAAATGGGGTAATAGTGAATGAATTGTTGGGTCTGAAAATAATTGCAAAGTATTTGCTCCTCAGATCAGTACCAGAAAACAAAACCAGCAAGTTTGTCATAAAATATAAAAAAGGAAGTCATGTATGAATTGAACAACCGAAATTTTTATTTTTACCATCTTAAAAATAAAAATAAACCAAACCCTATTCTTTTTTTTTTCTGCTTCATTTCTAACGAAGGATTTCACGCCGAAATTTTTTTAGTTACCACAGTAAAAATATAAATTAAATGATTACCACCCGGCTCAAGCTATTTTCAATCATACCACCCACGCGGATCCAATTCGTGCACCAAATTGGGGTGGTGCGCAGACTGGGTTGGCGCACCAAAATTGGTGCAAAATTGGTGCTCAAACGGGGTGAAACGCACTGAAGAGCAATAAAAATTTCGGAACAATTGGTGCTCTAACCCAGTCTGCGCACCAGTTGGTGCGTCAGCCCAGTCCACGCACCAACCTATTTTGGTACGCAAACTGCGTCCGTGTGGATAGTAGAATTGGAAAAAGTTTGGGCCGGATGGTAATCATTTAATTTTGATTTTATGCTGTGGTAACTAAAAAAATTTCGGAATTTCACGTGTGTGATTTGTTGTCAGAAAATATGGTTCTCTCATTTTATTTTGTCTGAATTTTGGTATTGGTATTATCGATGCTAGGTTGTTGGCGCACGTGTATCTATGAAAAATATGAATAAAGAAAAGAGAAACGTATTAAAAAAAAAAATACAATTATGAGTTTTTTTTTAAAAGGTAGGTGACAACAAATTCAGATGTTGAAACAACATTTTATAAATTGTATGCTTTGTTTCAAATCATTTATTTTAACTCAGATTTCTCCATAATTTTCTCATATTACAATATATTTTTCATTAAATCAAATTCAAACAAATCAATTCTAAAATCAATCATTTTAACTCAGAATCGCATAATTTTTTCATAGTACGATATATTTTTCATCAAATAAATCATTTTTCAAACAAATAAACTGAAAAACAAACAAACAAATTGTGTTGTGGACAAAAAATACGGGTCGCCAATTCAAATGGCGACCCATTATTCGTTCCGCCAATTGAATTGGCGACCAGCCCAATTTAGTCCGCCAATTCAAATGGTGGACATGGTAAAAATGAAATTCTCAGAAAAATATGATTATTTTGTTTTTAAGATGGTAAAAATAAAAATTTCGGGTTGAACAATAAAAGGGCAATTTTGTCATAAAATTATAAAAAAGGAAGATATATCTGAGTTAAAATAATTATAAGCATACATCACATTATCACATTATCACAATAAGTATATCACAATTATAAGCATACAAGAAACATCCTTTGTAAGCATTGCTCAAGTTCATATAATCTGAGGTAACAGAATATTCTGTTTCACACGAATTATCAAAACTTTCATAATTTTCAATTTTTCTATTAGAACTTGAAAACATCTTATTTTTCCATTAAAATTAAATATTTTTTATCCCCTTTTCTTCATTTTATTCTAGTATTAACCATTTATCAACAAGTAAATTGACCTAATTATCCTTCTTCTAAATGGAGGCTCTCTTTTAATCTACCTAGGTTGACATCAGAAAATGCAAAGCCCAAGTAGGAATTGGGGTGTTTTAGATGCAGGAATTGGAACAACATTCATCAAAAGGTGCAAAATGAAACTCATTTGTAGGAACATATATTGTTTTATATATACAACCACTTTTTCTTGCTTTTCAAATTACATACTAAAAATTAAAAATTATGAAAATTTTGATGGTTACAGTAGCCATTAACCCAAACTAAAAAATATGGAGGACCAAAGAATGAGAATGTTTCAATGACCGTTTACTTGACTTTCGGGTCAATATATGGGACGTTTTCTAATGCAGTTAATGCCCACCACTAAGAGGTTTGTCAAGGTCTGAGAGCTATATATATATATATATATGTATGTAGTTTTGATAGTCTGAGAGCTATTATAAAGAAGGTGTCTAACTGTCTATCATTAGCAGTAGTTGACCTCAGAAGAAGTTCCGTTGACCAGGTCGAGACATGCTATAGAAATTAAGGTAAGTTATTCATGATTTCTGTGATCTGTTTAGAATCAGCTTTCTTTTTCTTTTTCTCAGGGGTAAATGTCTAATAGCTTGCAAAATTAGAACAATTAGTTGAGTTTAACAATTTCTTGTTCTTTTCTATGCTTCTGATCAGGTTGAATTGCAGCTAGTTGAGTTTTGATGGAAGCACATAGTAATGCTGATAAGGTGTTTGTTGCATTGTCTGATACAACTGAAGATGGGTTATCTGTTTTGTTTTGGGTTCTTAGTTATTTCCCTCAAGATAAAACTAAAATCATCATCACTCATATCACCGGTTTGTAGCTTAGCACCTTTGATCTCCATTATCTTTTCTTAATTGTTTTAGTATTTTTCAATTGCAACTTTAGTAATCATGATATCAGAGAGAGAGATTTCAAATTGTTGTATACTGTCAATTCTGATTGTGTATAAATTAATTATGTCAAACAGGATTATTTGACGTCCCTTCGCCTTGGCTAATTGACAGGGATTTGGTTCTGAATAAGTATCTTTCACTCTGTACTGCATACGAGGTGTGTGCATTGTACCTTTTACTTTTGTTTTCCATGATTTTTCTTTTTGTTTTCCATGAAAAGAGGGATTTGAGAAGAAGAATAATAATAAACACATTTTATTTTTCCTTTTGTTCATAGTTTCAAGCCGAGATATTGGTCCACGAAGCAGATGATATTACCGAAGGAATTGTGCAAGTCATTGCAATACATGAAATCAAGAACCTTGTCATGGGTTCAGCTGCAAATAGGTACTGGCACAAAATCATACCAGTACCTCAATTAGTAAATGAAAAGGGGATGAGTTATTAGCTAGTATTGAGATTAGCCCAAAAAATAATATCGATTACAAATATCGTCTATAATTGCAGTGATATGACATATCTGGCATCTGAGACAGCAAACAAAGTGAGGCAACAAGCAAATCTGTCATGCAAGCTTTGGTTTGTCTATGACGAAAACCTTATATTCACTAGGTATATATAATTAACTTTTGAGAGTTCATTATTTTAATTTTTTTTTCTGTACTTTAATTTGATAGTTTTAAACTGTTCAAATCAAATCGACATGCTCAATGTGATGCTTACTGTTCAATTCAAATAAAAATAAGCTTATTTAAGCTGAATTTATAATAACCTTTCTTATAGGGAGGTGAACTCATATAACCTGACACCAACTACAACATCTGAAGTGATCAGATCCCATACTGAGGTATCATCAAGCACATCTGCCAGATCAAATAATGAGTCCACAACAGAAGAGGTGATACTGTCATGTTTTATGTTTTCATAGAAATCATTTTTTAGAAAATTTATGTTGGTTCATTTGAGGTTTCGCCTTTGCAATCCGACTTTGACAGTATTCTGAGACCATAAGATGGAACCTCTTTTTCTGTGTTTTCCTAAAATATGGATAGTATAGAGTTAACAATAAACATCTGAGCTTTATTTATGTTTTTCTTTATAAAAAATTCTCATTAAGATAGTTTTTTTCCATTTCTCTTGGATTAAGCCTCCTTGAGACTTTCTTGCCTCCTTAGAGCTACTTTTCTTAATCCGATTCTACCAAACACCAACTCTTTAACCCTACTTAAAATTTAATCCCACGAACCCTACCGAACAGCCTTTATAATGATTTTTTACAATATAAATACATTTTTCCTGTAATCGTACATATATCACTGCATAATTAAGACTTAAACATTGCAGAACAAGTTAGCAGAGAATTTGCAGCGAAAAGAGGAAGAAATTCGAGAGCTAAAGGAAACTTTACTTCAATTAAGACGAGAAATTGAAGAGAAGGAGCACGAGAAACTCCAAAGCAAAGAAATAATTGAACAACTCAAGGCAGAAAATAACCTCCTCAAAAGCCAAAGAGATGAACATTTCACCCAGATTCTGGTAGCAAATGAGAGGAGGCTTGCATTGGAAACACAAGTTTCTGATGTTCAACTCCTTGTCCAGCAGCTGTGCATACAAAATGACATGCATTGTGACTCCTCTACAGCATTGAACTCTGAGTTTTCCATGCAAGAACTACAACAAGCAACCGAGAATTTTAGCGAAACATTGAAGATTGGACAAGGTGGATTTGGACCTGTTTACAAAGGTTCTCTTCGTCGAATCACCGTAGCAATCAAGTTCTTGAATTCCCCAGACCTACATGGCATATCACAATTCCAACAAGAGGTATATTTAAATTATAACATTGTTAGATAAATTTAGTGAAAATAAAATTTTAAGATTTTTTCCTTTCATAATTACAGATTACCATCCTCACCAAAGTGAGGCACCCAAATCTAGTAACCCTCATTGGAGCCTGCTCGGAAGTGTCGGCAATTGTATATGAGTATTTATCTAATGGAAGCCTTGAGGACCGTCTGGCCTGTGCCAACGGGACCCCACCTCTGACATGGCAAGCCCGCACCCGCATCATCGGTGAGATTTGCCTCGCTCTTATTTTCCTCCACTCAAACAAGCCCGAACTAGTAATCCACGGAGATCTAAAGCCCGGAAACATTCTCCTTGACACCAATTTGGTGAGTAAACTCAGCGACTTTGGTATTTCTCGCCTCCTAAAACAACCGGACACCAACTTAACTGCTTTCTACCAAACAAGCTGTCCAGCAGGAACTATTTCATACATTGACCCTGAGTATTTATCAACCGGGATTCTAACACCAAAATCAGACATCTACTCCTTCGGCATCATT
The DNA here is from genome assembly GCA_025461125.1 of Carex kokanica. Lineage (NCBI taxonomy): Eukaryota > Viridiplantae > Streptophyta > Magnoliopsida > Poales > Cyperaceae > Carex > Carex kokanica. The sequence continues at coordinate 385,013 of JAJGRX010000248.1, forward strand.
ATCCTTCGTCTCATAACAGGAAAGTCTCCAATGAACATAGCAAGACAAGTGCAAGATGCAATGACAAACGGGGTCCTTTTGTCGGTGATTGATGAGACAGCTGGGACATGGCCCTTTGAGCAAGCTATGGAGTTGGCAAAGATAGCCTTAAGATGCGCTGAGGTTTCTAGAAGCCGGCGGCCTGATCTTGTTAATGAGGTGTGGGCAGTGATTGAACCCTTGATGAAGGCTGCTTCTAGTTACATAGAACCGCAGAGTCGTGGAGAAGAGAACATACCATCACACTTCATCTGTCCAATATATCAGGAAGTGATGAAGGATCCTTGTATTGCAGCAGATGGGTTCACGTATGAAGGAGACGCAATAAAACAGTGGCTCAGAACAGGGCACAACACGTCTCCGATGACCAACTTGCTGCTTCCAAATAACAATCTGATTCAAAATCTAATGCTTCGATCTGCTATTCAGGAATGGCTTCAGCAGCACCCACAATCTTAATCTATCAATCGGTTCAAGGTGTAATGAAGTTTGTTATATTTGTTTTTTTTTCTTTTGCCAAGTTTGAGTGATAATATTTGATAAATATAGCCAAGTTAATTTGTAATTAAGTATTTTTCTATCTTTTCATAGTGAAAATATCTCATTTAACATTATTTGCAAAAAAAATAAAATTCAATTACATTAATTATATCATATCCAAAATTTTACAAATCTTTCCTGAATTTATACAGTAGAATTAAAATCTTATGTTTCGTCGGTTTGGTGGCGAGACCATCCTGAAAACAGAGTTGTTAAAAACTTAAAATGTTACCCAATGAGTGTAATTGACCCTCATTTTTTTTTAAAGAAGAAGAATAGGAGTCGAGCCCCTATTTTATATTAACCGCAATTGGATTACATGGGTGTGGGGTTTTGAGTTGTAACCGCATTATGATTTACAAGAGATAAGAGAAAAAAATTAATAAAAAAAACCGACTTAGAAGAAGGTCTGATTCTGAGAAATCTAAACAAAAGAAATTCAAAAGTTTGAAATTATTTAAAAATTTAATGCAGTATTTGCTACTGTTGAATAACTTCTTGTTCAATCTCTTGTTCATCTTTTGAATGTCCTTTTATGATTCGAGCACATCGCTCCCTCCATACCACGAACTGTGATATGAGTATGTATTAGCGCTCTTATGCGTTCATCTATCATCTTTGTTTTTTTTTTTGAAGGTTAGTAGCTTTAAGTGTCAACTAACAATTTCATTGATAAAAAAATGAACTTATAACGAGTCAAATGACTCTAAATCTAAATCCACTATTTTATTCTCACAAAATTCTTCAAACTACTCTAAATAACTCTAATTTCACTTATATACACTCATAATTAATCGCTCTCTACAATCGGATCCGCTTTTTCGACCGCCGCCGCCCTCCGACGACAGGATCTACTCACCTGCGCTCCGATCGAGATGGCGTAGAGACTCCACTCCGAACTCCGATGATACCGCTCTCTCGGCTCCGGTCGGCTCCGGTTCCTCCCCTCTCTCTCATTCTTCTCTCCTCTCAAGGTAGAGACGAGAGAGAGAGGAGGCGCCTATCATCTTTGTTAGTGCATTGTATATCTCCATAAAGTGATCTGAGAATTTCTTTCCAGATTTTTCCTTCTGAGTTGAACCATTGCCAACACCATTTAGTCAATAAGGCATTGTTTAAAGCTCTAAGATCCATTATCTCTAATCTAAAAAAAGTTAAAAATTATGAAAATTTTGATGGGTACAGTAACAAAGAATGAGAATGTTTCAATGACCTCTCTCTCCCTCTCTCAGAGCTATTATAATTATAAGATAAGAGGGGTACATGCATGTCTATCCATAAGATTTAGCATTGGCAGTAGTTGACCTTACCAGTTACCACACAGAAACATGTTATAGAGATTAAGGTGAGTTAGAATCAGATTTCTTTTTCTCAGTATATATGCTATCCTATAATTAGTAGTTTGTCATTTTGAAACTCCTTTTGACAAGGGGTTTATAAATGCCTAGTACAAAAATTAGAACTGTTTGGTAATATCAATATTGTGTTGAACTTAAAAGATTTATACCTTTTTCTCCAAAAAAAAAAAAAAAATTGTACCTCTTGTGTCGTAGCTTAGCTAAATTAAGCTTCTATCTATGCTTAATTCTGATGCAGGTTGGTGCTGCTCTTTTAATTAGTTGGGTTTTGATGGCAACACATAGTAATGAAGATCATGAGGTGTTTGTTTCATTGCCTGAGATATATGAAGATTGGTTATCTGATGCATCTTTTAGTCGGGTTTTGATGGCAGCACAAAGTAACATCGATGAGGTGTTTGTTGCATTGCCTGAGACATATGAAGATGGGTTATCTGTTTTGTTCTGGGTTCTTAGTTATTTCCCTAAATATCAAACAAAAATCATCATCACTCATGTCATCACTAAACCTTTCAGTGGTTTGCCCCTTAGAAACTTTTTTCATTTTATACATGTAATCATATCATAGAGATGAAGTATTGCCAATTCTGATTGTGTACAAACTATATATATATGTCAAACAGGATTAGTGTCGGGCTCTTCCGATTATATACTGAAGGATAAAAGAATCAAATCGGTTCTGGAAAAGTACATTTCCTACTGTGCTACTGCTACACACAAGGTGACATTTCCTTTTGTTTTCCATGAAATTAAAGAGGGAATTCATCAGAAGCCGATCGAGTAATAATACTAGACATCGTTTTTCCTTTTGTTCACAGTTTCAAGCCGATCGAGACATTGGTCCACGAAGCATCTGATATTGCTCAAGGAATTGTATATGTCATAGAAAAACATGGAATCAAGAACCTTATCATGGGTTCAGCTGCAGATATGTACTGACACAAAATCATATATATATATATGACTCAATTAGTAAATGAAAAGGGGATGAGTTAGCTAGCTAGAATTGAGATTAATGAACCCAAAAAATATATATAATCTGAATTACAAATATCATCTAAATTGCAGTGATATGATAGATTTGAGATTTGATACAGCATACCAAGTAAGTCGAGAAGCAAATCGGTCATGCAAGCTTTGGTTTGTCTTCGATGGAAACCTTCTATTCACTAGGTATAACCAACTTTCGAGTCCATTATTTTAATTTTATTCCATACTTTAATTTGATAGTTTTAAACTGTTTAAATCAAATTAACATGGTTAAGGTGATGCTTTACTGTTCAATTCAAATCAAAATAAGAATTTATGCATCAATCAAATCTTATTTAATATTTTATAATGACCTTTCTTATAGGGAGGTGAACTCAAAAGAAGTGAGCCTCCATTGGAAGGGATGACGAACTCATAAGGCATCATCAAGCACATCTGTGTTGGGTCCCAACATCATTTTAGGACTTATTCATAAATTATGTTGTTTTTGTAATTAAGGTCTTTTGTTTGAATCTCTTTGTAATTTTGTGTAGTCTATTTAAAGACATTGTAACCTAATTATGTGAAGAGAGAGATAGAAAATTGGCTTTGATTTCCTTCTCCTCGTGTCTTGTGTGCTCCAATCTATTATTTTTAGAAATGTGGAATTAAATCATAATGCACAATTTTTCATTTAAAAAAATTGAGGGTTAATTTGAATTTTTTTTATAGTTTGTATAAGAAAAATAACAATACTAGATAAATAAGTCAAATTTTGAAAAAATGAGGGTCAATGGATAACATTTGAAGTTTTCAACACCATGAGACCTAATCAAAGAGATGACAGTTACACAAATCTTTAAACTTCGATTCAACATTGAAGTGGTAAAAATGGTTAGGAATAAAAATCATTATGCAGATTTTTTAGTAAAAAACTATGTCATAAATTTATCTACAACTGAGAATTAGTCTTTAGTTTAGTGACAAAGGTAATGCCCTCTGAGTTCGCAGGTTGGAAATCCGAATAAGAGAATCCTTTGTGGTATTACATAGTTGGGTCGTTTGACTTCCAACCTTTACTAATTTTTTTTTATTTACAAATGTTAATTTTTTTATTGTGTAATGCATAAAGATGTTTAACTGTATAGCAGCTACATTATCACCAAAATAATAATTTTTTTTTATCATGAAATACACACTATTTAAAATATTTTTTATTGATAAGAGTAATAATTTATCTTCCATTTCTCAGTATATTCTAAATTAAATATCATATTTTCATTTATATATTCATTTTTAGCGCAAAGTAATTTGTAGCCTTTTAAGTTAATTAAATATCATTAGTTATTTGCAAAGGATTTGTGTGCTAACACGATGGAAACTTTATTAACATTTAGAAATTTAGAAATAATCTTAAGTTGGGATGTCAATTAATATGCCCGGACAAACCATGGACAATAATTTGAAATAAAAAATAAACTATATATAAAATTATTCGATATAATGAATATCAATCACCATAATTTCTCATGAAATAATTTCTCCTTGTTTTTTTTTGCATTTTTTATGTCGACTGTTCCTGAAAATGTGTCAGTTCACGCCGAAATTTTTTATTTACCATGTTTTAAAAAAATAATTTAGCAAATTTTTGTTCTTCAAAAATTTAGATTTTATCAGGTCCACAAGCAATACCGGCGAGACCAAAGTGGTATCTGTTTAATGCATATCTGATAAAAATCAAAATTTTAGAAAATACTGACTAAATAGCTTATTTTGTTTTTTTAAAACATGGTTAAAAAAAATTTCGGCAGTTCACGGATAATTGGTAACAATGCACGCGGATCACATTTTTAAATCATGGGAAATACGTGTCATGGATGGATTCTTTTTTTTTCCTTCTAAAGTTGAAATTCATGCACATTTTTTTAATAATAAATCAATAATTTTTTCAGAAAAAAAATGTAAACAAAGAGTTACTATTAAAAGGTCCTTAAATTCAAATCATACCCAACTTGAACCCAACTAACGATTCAAGTGGTATGTGTACTAAAATATTATTTTAAAATGAAATAAAGAAATATTTTTTTTAATAAATACATATCACATTTCATCCAATAAAACTAATGTGACATGCTTACTATTTGGTTGTCATGCAACATGTATTTTCGATTCTAAAGAATGGTGTTGAATTGCATCTATATATGACATTTGATGAAATATGAAACAAATTGACCTCAACATTGTGGCATGCTATTCTATAATTTAGCAATCAAATACATTAGAAAATCCATTTCATACGCTTTTGTTGGAAAAATTACAGTTTGGTTTTCATAAGTTATTGGAGGACACTAAAATATAAAATTTTCAATGCAAAGATCGATTTCGATTCAAAATTATATGGGTTAAGATGGTTAGGAATAAAAAGCATTATGCAGCTTTTTAATAATAAAATTTAGATTATAAAATTATCTACAACTGTAAACTTTTTTTATTATGTGGTAATTAACACAAAAAAATGATTAACTGTAGCAACTACACTATCACCAAAACAAATCTTTTTATCTTGAAATACACTCTTGAAAATATTCTTTATTGATAGAAGTAATAATTTATCTTCCTTTTCTCAGCATATTCTAAATTAAATATCATATTTTATTTATATATATATTTTTAGGGCAGAGTATTTTCTAGCCTTTGAAGTTAATTAAATGTCATTAGGTTATTTGCAAAGAATTTGCATGCTAACATGATTCAAAATTCATTAACATTTATAAATAATCTTTAAGTTGAGATGTTAATATGTATGTCCGGACCATTGACAAGAGTTTAACAAAAAAAAACTATATGTAAATCAATCCTCGATAGATATCAGTCGTCATAAATTTCTTTTTTTTTTTCGCATTTTTTATGTCGGCTGGTCCTGATTATATGTGTTAGTTCACGCCGAATTTTTTTATTTATCATGTTTTTAATAAATATAATTATTTAGCCAATTTTTTTCCAGAAATTTAGATTTATCATGTCCGCAATACTTATGCAACTAGTAGAGTAGTTGCACAGGTATAAACTGTGGGAACAAAGTGGTATCAGTTTAATGCATATTTGACATTTAAAAGTTTATACCTAGTGTGCAGGTAGTATTTAGTAAAAATCAAAATTAAAAAAAAATAGCTAAAATTTTTTTTGTTTTTGTTTTTGTTTTTTAAAACATGTAAACAAAAAGTTTCGCATTTTAAATTATAGAAAATACGTGTCATGGATAGATTTTGGCTTCTTACTTTTGGATGAATCACTAAATGCATTAATGTCCTTCTAAAGTTGAAATTCATGTAGACTAATTAGGCACCAGTTCTCTGATTGATCCAGTCTAGAGACTTTTGTACTTTGATTTGTTTACAAGCATTCTATAGAGTCATTCACATGCACGTTCCTCTTAATTGTGATTTTGGTTTCTTATTTTTGTAAACTTTGCAGGTCATTGCCTGGTCTTCAAATCAAAGACAAGATAAATGATGACATAAGCCTACTAACTTAATTGACATCCTTGTGAGTTCACTAAATTTGTTTCGAAATTTATCTTCAAATGAAATTGCGGTGATTCATAGTTAATTTTTTAAAATATTTAATTAGAGATCTTTCTTCAAAATAATTTCAAAATTACTCAATTTTCATTTTCAGGGATCTTTCTTCAAACCCCGACCTTGTTGGCTCGCTGCCAAAAACATTAGCAAACTACAAAAGCTTACAACCCAGTAATTACAATTTTAATATATAACAATATACTATACTCTACTTAATTGAATTAAAAGACAAAAAATAAAAGTAAAGGTCTTATGTTTTTATACTCTTTGACTTGTGTAGGACACTGTAAAGTTGCAATTTCACTAGCACCATACCAACTACAATCGGGAATTTGAGAAATTTAACCTTTTTGTAAGAATTACTGACCATTGATTTAGCTTGAATATTGGAATTTTTAATTCAGTTTTTCTATTAATTAATGAATACGAAACTCCAGGTACAGTAAATTATATTTACATGTTGGTCTTTTATTAACTTCAATTATCATAAATTGCAGGGCCCTTAATTCAAATAATTTCAGTGGGAGTATACCTTCTACAATTGGTTTACTCTCAAATTGTATTGGCTTGATCTAGCTGATAACCAGCTTACAGGAGCTCTTCCTATGTCCAGTGGCACATGTCCTGGTCTAGAATATAAGACCGTGTACGGACAAACGAGGCAGACAGCCAGCGGCATGCATACCTGATCTACCCACCGTCTCTGAGATAATTAGGTTGGTCTTCTCGATTTTTTATTAATAGATGCTTTTCTGAATTTGAATCAAGTAACACGATTTAGAAAACTTAAGTCGGTTTAAATCGATATGCTGCTTGATCACTTCTACTGTTTTAAAGACTGGATCGATTACTTTTGTTTTTCAAAACCAATTTGTTAATGTGTCTTGATTTTTAGAAACAATGATTTCCCAATTAGCGCATATTTTTTTAGAAGGTTTCTTTTCCAAAGTTTTACTTGCTTGCCAGCAATACAGTATCTTTACAGGAGAATTTGTGCTCTGACATACAGCTTCTTTATAGGTTACAGCATTATGCTCACACCTATTAAATATCATCTCATGTACAATATCCAATCCTTATCTTCCTTCTTTTCTGACACAAAATGCAGGAATGTATCTTCAAAAATGCGGGTTTCGCATAGTTTGTTTTTTTACGATACTTCTTTTATAGTTAGGCTATGGTACTATGCATAACGCACAAGGTTCTAAATAGCGTTTATAGCGTCGTAGCGGGAAGGCTAAAAAAAAAGCTATAGCGAATAGCGTCGCTATAGCGGAAGCTATTCCAAATAACGTTTTTTTTTTTTACATTTCGTATATTCAATATTTGTACTAAATATCAACATTATCTAAGGTCTCATAGAACAATAAATAACACCAAAGTAATTAAGAAATTATAATATTCATATTGAACCCGTACAAAGTCCAAATTGCGGTTCAAAATATCCATAGTAATATCATAAACTATCGATTTTTCCTATTAAAAATATCTTAAGTATCATGATTCATGACATAATCTATTTTTTTTTCTATTCAAATTTTAATTCCGGTTTGGACTTTTTTTCTATTCAAATTTCAATTTCTATTCCCAATTTCAAATTGATTTATTTGTAGCAAGTAGCAACAAATTCAATTTCGGTTTGAGATTTTTTTTATCTTTATTTAAAACCCATATAAATTGCTTAAAAAAAAAAAAAAAAACCCATATTGTATAGCGCAAATAGCGCTGTAGCGGCCGCTATAGCGGCCGTAGCGCAAATAGCGCATGTTGATGTCGTAGCGTAGCGTTTGGGGTCCAAAAACGCTATAGCGCGCTATTTAGAACACTGATAACGCACATTGGTCCGTACTTTTGGATCACTACCTCTGTTTACAAAGTCCAAATAGTCGATCTGAACTGTTCAACATGATAAAATTACAAATTGTCTTTTTTTTTTCTTAAAAAATAAGCAGCACTGTAGTTTTTTATTTTATTTCATCTTTCTTTAATTTTTTTAAAAATGAATGTTATATATGTAGGCAGAGAGGCTTAACACAAGTAGAGATGTATCTGGGAAGGTGTTCAGCAAGCTCTAAAAATGCTTGAAGGCACGCACGGTTAGTTGTTTCATTTAATCAGCAGCTTATTATCATGAAATTTTACAGTATAAATGCGCTTTTTTCCTTTTCTTACCTTATTTTGATTGCTGGAGGGGTTGATTTGGTGATTAAATAAAGTTCAATAATGGATTGCTTAAATGTGACTTGAACCGATTTCTGCTCTCTAATTAATCATTGGTTGTTGATTTGAAATGGTAAAGTTTGATTAACGCTCTTGAATTTCTGCTCTTACAGGAAGAAATTAACAATGCGAATGCTGCTTCTACATTGACAACAAATCCTGGGATTATGAGGGGTTTACATATCTGCCGTTGTTTAAGGATTAGGATAACTTTTAAATTAATTTTAGGGAATCTCTTATATTTACAATCAAACATGTGTGTCTCAAAATGGATGTAAGCCTACGGTTATTTGAATGCAAAAAAAAAAAAAATCATATGAATGTTTACAAGGTCTATCATGATTTATTTATGTAATGTGGTACTATTGTCGATGAAAGAGAGTCTATAATTAGTTGAGATTAATTACTGTGATTTAATACTATCAATTCCCACTGCGAAGCGTGGGTACTTAACTATTTTTAATAATAAATCAAGCATTTTTTTAGGAAGAAAAAATGCAAACAAAAGGACCTTAAATTTCAAATCATACCCAACTTGAACCCATCTAACGATTAATGTTTGCTAAAATAATTAAATAAACAGACAAATAAAAAATTGCTTTGGATGAATTTAAAAGTGAATTATGTATGAATTACGAGTAAGTGAATGCGATGTATAAATTCGAGTTCGTATAAATTTCATACTTATGAATAAAAGATACGTGAAAATATAGTGCAATTATTTTGTTAAAGATAAATTTCATACTTATGAGTAAGTGAATGTTATTTAGGAATTATGTGGGCAATTAATTTGTTAAAGATTGCTTCTCCTAAATTATCTTAATCTTAGCATCATTATTTGTCTTATACCAATAAATAAATAAATAAATAAAGAAATAAAGAAATAAAGAAAGAAATAAAGAAATAAAGAAATAAAGAAATAAAGAAATAAATAAATAAATAAATAAATAATTAATAAATTTTTGCCATATTTCAGTGCACTTCACAATAGTGAATTATTATTAAATATTTCTTTCATTTTGCACTCCCGTTTCACTGTTTTTAACATAAAATGAAATGTTGTGTAAAAAAAAGTAAAAAAAAAAAATAACATTTAGTTTGTAAATCATGTGAAATGCGTTTATTGTGCAAGATTGTCATTTTTCAATAAAGCATTCCATGCACCTTTTTGTTGCTTTTTGCAAGTACAAGAGAAGCCCCTAAAACATGAGTACATTACTTTTTATTTATTTTTTATTTTTTCTTTTGTTATTCCTTTTTCCAGCACAAATGGTGTTGTTTCAAATTTTGTAACATAACATGGTAAAAATGTCAATATGTCATGACTCATGAAGCAAGAGAACTTACTCAGCATTAATTATTATATTTTATTTTGAACAGGATTAGGGGTGTTCATCGGTTCGGTTCGGTTGAAACCGAACCGAACCAAAGTTTTATTTCGGTTTGTTCGGTTCAAACTAAAATATATTAATTTTTTTATTTAAAGCAATTGATTAAGAAATAAACCGGGGTATTAAGAAATAAACCGGAACGGTCCGGATCAAATTCATAATATATAAAAGTTCGGTCGGTTCGGTTATTTCAGTTTTAAAAAATTTCAAACCGAACCGAACTGAAATTATAATTCGGTTTTAAAAAATAAACCGAACCGAACCATTAAACCGAACAAACCGAACCGTTTGATCCAAACTAATTCGGTTCGGTTCAAAACCGACTAAACCGGATCCAATGAACACCCCTAAACAGGATTCTCAGGATTCTCAGAAAATCATAGGTAGGTAAGGTAGAGAGGATCTACATGAAGTCAATGATAATTAATAATAATTTAATTGAGAGAGAAGCCAATAAGGAGACTAACTTGAAGCCTTTTTTTCACATATAGCCTTTGAAAATCTGATATTGTTTATCATTTCTGTTGTTGCAATTACATATTTATAAATTGAATTAAGTAAATAATTTCATATCATCGCTTTACGGTGAATAAAACTATATATTATTCAATGTTATCATAGATAGATAATAAAATAATAAAAATTATTTTATTTATTCACATTATGCCACTTTCAAATTACCTTATTATTCACACACTTTATCCTCATATTTATAAATGAAACTAAAAATATATCGTAGAGAGATAAATTTTATAAGAAAAAATTAGCAATTACATATTTTTAAATGAAAGGATATTTATGTGAAAATTATAATATTTTTTGCCGACCGCCTTAAAATCCGTCCCTGTTCGCACTCTTATATACTTAGAGCATCTATATCCCAGCAACTCAAATGAGTTTCTAAATAACAACTATTTTTTAGAAATTAAGGTCTCTAAAGTTTCTAACTCTTACATTTCTGAAATTAATTTTAGAGTTTCTATTAAGCCACGTCAGCAACAAATTAAAAAGGAGAAATAATTTGAGCCAATCATTTTGCCAACTTGGAGTTATAAACAGTTTCTTAATAAGAAACTTTACTGCATAGTTTCTAAATAAGAAAACTCTCTTACATCCCTGAAACTGGATTATAAACTGCCACATCAGATTAGAAAATCTAATAATACCAGGGATGTAAATACTCTTATATCTTATTTCATATATAAGAAATATTGCAAATTAAAATATTTTCATGGGTTTTTAGAAAAAAGTACATAAAAGGCAGGCGAGAGGCGACGGCTGTCGAAAGGCAAAAGGAAGGAATATCCGTGAATCCGTCCAAACAAAGGTACTGCTTTTAACAGAGTGTTTCTAGCTTCATACAGCTCACGTACTATAAAATCAAACCAACGCTTCATATGGTTTATGCGCTGCATGAAGCTAAAAATTCCCTGTTAATATTTTTGTCCCCAAACAAAGGCGAGAAAGAGAAAAAGCAAACAAACAAAGGTAATGCTTTTAACAGAGTGGTTTTAGCTTCATACAGCGCACGAACTATAGAATCAAAACAGCGCTGCATATGATTTACGCACTGCATGAAGCTAAAATTACTCTGTTAATATCTTTCCCCCCTAAGGCCCTAACAAAGGCGGAGAAAGAGGAAAAAAAAAAAAAAGCAAACAAAACCCAGTAAAAGTTTTTATAAGTTTATTTGCAATTTTGCATTTGGACCCAAAAGCAAATCTTTCCATTTTCGGATGTTGCTCCATTTATCATCATCATATCTCTTTCCATCTTTCCATCTTTCATTTTTACCTTTTCACCTCTCTCCTTTTCTTTCCCTGTGCAAGATTCAAAACAAAAAACAAAAACCAAGTAATCTTTTCTCTCCTTTCGCTTTCAAAAATCCCTTTTTGTATTGTCTTCTCGTAGATTTTTAGTTACTAAAGGGAAACTTTTTAGCTATTTTGTTTTTGTTGGTTTTGTTCGCGTTCTAATGAACAGTAAATTTATGAAGGCCTCTGTATGTACCAAATAAACTGGTATTAAATCAACAACCCATAATTTTTAAATTTACCAGTATGTTCATTACCTGAATAAGTAATTTTTAAATCAACAACCCATAATTTTTAAACCACAACCCATACCTGTATTTTTGTTAATTTCAACCCATTTCTGTTTATTTTATTACTTATTCAGATAATTGTGTCAGTATGTACCAGTATAATTAAATAGTTAAAATTCATGTACTCTTTTTAAATTTTGGAATTTCTTGATACAGGTATGGGTTGTGGGTTGGATGAAACTTCGAATGTGACTGAATTTGAGGGGCCTTTTAGTAAAAATCAGTGCATATGTTTGCATTCATTTGCGGACTTGTCTCATGTTTCACCAGCAGCTTTTATGTATCTCCTAAAGGAGTGCTACATCTATGGTATTGCTTTTGACCTTCAACTGGTACCAATTCAAAATTTACCAGTTATGACAAAATTGCCTCTGAACTCGGTTGAAAAATAATCCTGTTTATATCAGTTTAAAGATTACTGAAACTTAATATTGTAATAATGTAATATTTTCCCTAAACCAAAATCAGAATACTTCTACCAGTGCCAGGCTATACATATCTTTTTTTTCTGGTACATGATTGTGTAACTTATTTCTACCCGGACCTGCTATAGGTGAAACAAGAGATGCAAAGAATACCGTGCCATATTCTGGTACAATACCTGTTTCAGCTGAATAAAATATCAGTTAATACTGTGCTACCTGAGTCCAGTACCAGTAGAAGTACAAGTACGTACCAAGTTCATGCTAATTTTTATTGAAAAAAAAAACACTTGATCCCCCTCCCCTCCCCTCTCTTTTTCTCTGTTACAGGAACTCATAAAGCCACCCCAAAATTCAGAATTCTTCAGCAACAGGTGGCACGGGCCCTCCATAACGGGCCTCAACCGGGTCCATTTACTTTTGTTGCAGAGTGCATGTACATCATCCCTCTTATGGGTCCCACCTATGCAGAGGGCTTCTCTCACATGCTCCTCTCCTCCCTTCGCCATTTCAAACCAATGGAATCCACACGTGCCGATTTCTCCAACTCCAAAAGGGTTGCGGTGTGTCTGTTATTCGACATCCTTTCTGGTAATGTGGTTCATGAGGAAAGGATACTTAGGAAGATCATGGAGGCATATGAGTTAGGTACGTTGTATCATTTTTGTACCAGTGCAGCAAATGTAACACATTTGTGTACCAGTGCAGTAAATAACTCCTGAAATATGTCTACTCATGGAAATAGATCTCAATGACGTCTCCTTCGGGGGAGACCCAGAAGAGGCCCAAGGGCAAATCGGTAAATTCATCAGCAAATTCATAGAGTCGGGTTCGTTCTTGACAGCAGTGACCCTGATAGAGCGGTTCGAGGTGCGGGTTGTGGATGAGTCTCTGTTAGAGAAACTGATAGAGAACTCAGAGTACCAGGCCGCAGAGAAACTCGCTGCTTTCATGGGCCGGTCCACGGTGTGCTCTCTTATAAGGAAGTACCTTGCCTTGAAAATTGTGAAGAAGGCTTATGAACTGGTAAAGAGGCATGATTTGAGGGATGAGTTTCCCTTTGTCAGCCGTGCATACAAGGAAAGGTACGCGTATCTAAAATTAAATTAAATTGAATTACAGATATCTGATTCAGGGTGATTTGAATCTAAAATGGTCTGAAAGGATGTAAAATTGCATAACTGAGGGTCAACTGAGACAGAATGAGGTCAAATTGCAATTGGGGTTAATTAATGCTTAGTGAACTAATTTTTGAACAATTGAAAAAATTTGTAACTTCCAGAACATATGGCATCTATCTAATATTTATAATATACTTTGTTATTTCCTTTTTTTTTTTTGCAGTGTACTGAAGAAATTTGCTGAGAAAGGATGCTGGGACCTGGCGGAGATGCGTGCTCAACAGGATGATAAGCTTCTAGAATATCTGGTACTCTCTCTCTCTCTCTCTCTCTCGTCATTATACGTCATTTTTTTATTTATTTGTTCTCTTGCAATGGGAACTGTAAATGGTTTCAGTTTCACTCTTCTGGTAATGTAGTGGTACTTCAATGTGTGCATTTCTGATTGATTATTTACAGGTATATTTGGCTTTAGAAGCTGGTTACATAGAAAAGGTAGATGAGCTATGTGAGCGGTACTCTCTTGAAGGATATGTGAATTCTTTAGGTACATATCTGTAAATTTGTCTATTTAGAATTTTAAGCAATCTTAAAGTTCTTTAGGTATATAAAATGCTTTACTTCAGCTGTAATTAGTGGGCTTATTGTAACAGCTGGTTCTTGCCAGTACTGGTGGCCTTATGTACTCAGTTTTTGGTTGAACAAATTCATCAAAAAGTAAAGGAGAATTAAGCAGAAAAACCCAATTTTTGGTTGAATTTGTGATTGATTTCCTTGTACTGAATATATAATGAAGCACCAGAGGAGATAGCCCCAGGGGAGGATTTCTTGGATCGGAATAAACTTTCTCTCGAAGAAATTGTGTGGGTTGATGACATGGAGGGGCTTCTAGAAGCCACAAAATATATCGAGGGGTGCAAAATTGTCGGCATTGATTCTGAGTGGAAACCCAATTTTGAGAAGGGAAGCAAACCTAGCAAGGTATTTTTCCATCATTATTATTTTTATTACTGTTATTATTGTTCAATTAAATTGGGTAAATTTGTCAGTTTTTGAAATTAGAAGATTAAATATGATATTATGAATTTTAGAGGTTTTTGAGGGGTATACATGAAATTTCCCCTATTTTTTATTACTGTTATTTCTGTTCCTCTTGGTTGTTCTTCATTCCATTTGATGTTTAGGGTTAAAATGAGGTAATTTGAAGGTGAATCGGATTAAATTTAGTGCACTATGTGGTCTAATTTATGGTTGAACAACTTTCAGGTGTCAATCATACAAATAGCATCAGAGAAGAGAGCATTTATATTTGATCTGATAAAATTATATGAAGAAGAACCTCTCATGCTAGACTCATGTTTTAGACGCATCCTATGTTCTTCTCATATTCTCAAGCTCGGTAAATTCTCTCTCTCTCTCATCCTTCATTTGTTCGTCTTATAAATTCATATTCTTGGAACATATTATATTGGCCTAAAGTTGGACTTAGCTGAGCACATTTTTTTTTTAATTTTCTCGCAGGTTATAATTTACAATGTGACCTTCACCAACTGTCACATTCATACGGAGATCTGGAGTGCTTCAGATCATACGAAATGCTCCTTGACATTCAAAAACTTTTCAAACAGACCCCTGGAGGCCTTGCTGGCCTCTCCAAGGTAATTTTTTTTTACTTTTGGTTATATAATAACGAGTTAAGTTGTTAAAATGGTGTTATAAATTCTTGTACTGTGATAAGCAGGAGGTGCTGGGAGCTGCTTTGAACAAGACACGACGCAACAGCAACTGGGAACAGCGTCCTTTATCTCTCCAACAGGTCTCTCTCTCTCTCTAAAATTTTCAACATATACAAATATACAATAGTAAAATAATGTGTGGGACCAGAAAATATGTACACACTAATTAGTCTGATTTCAGTAAGGTTTCCTGGGCCAGTTTAGAAACAATTGTGTACATACATACCCATCATATTTTCAGAATGTATTTTTTCACTTTGTGTAGAAAGAATATGCGGCGCTTGATGCTGCTGTGTTGGTGCATATATTTCATCATGTCAGAGGCCAACCTCATTTCGGCTCTGCCGAAGGATGCAAGGTCGAATGGAAATCTCACATTGTAAGTATTTTTTATTTTTTGCATATATATATATATATATTTTAGTTTGGTCCAGACGTAAATAATGCGACCTTGAAATATTATTATTATTACTATTATGTAGGTATCTCGTATGAGTAACACGAAGAATGCAGAATGACATGTCGAATTTAAAGTTGGAACTCTGAATAGAAAAAAAAAACTCATTGCTTTATTTTCTTTTTTGTTATAGCAATTGCTATCAGATTTGTTTAAGTTGGAAAAAAAGAAATTAAATAGGAATTTCCAACTTGACAGTTTTGCTTTGTTTCTCTGTGTGTTTTTGTGTATGCTTCTTTTCTTTTCTTTGCTTTTTCTTTTTGCCTGAGATGAAAATTTTAGCTTTCAAACAAATTGGATGTCAGGAGTCAGGAGGCACATAACAGTATCCGTATCAGTATTATTACCATAATTTAGTGTTTTTGACAGTATCAGTATTATTACCATAATTTGATGTTTTCTATTTGCTGTTGAAATGGGTCTATTAAATGCTACTTTAACTGGTCAAAATGAAAGTCAACCATATACTTGACCAGATATTGACATTATTGTTTATTTGTTACAGTGACTGGTCATGGCATATGCTCAAATCACCGAAATTTTTATTAATATCCAAAAAAAATATCAAATTTCCAAATCTACACACGTTTTGGACAAAATTCCAAATCTGTCCAATCTGGTAAATAGTTTACTGGAAACAAGCCCTATATCCAGTAAATTATTCACTGGAAATAGGATTTTCAGATTTTTTATTTAATTAAGGGTTAATTTCTCATGTACCCTTGAAGAGTTCTTCAATTTCTTATTTACCCTTTTACTCTTTTTATATTCAATATGTCCTTTAACTTTTTCTTCTCTTTCTTATTTGTCCATTACACAATAATTTTGAACTCAACCACAGTTAAAAGACAAAAATAACCTTTGAGAACTTCTTGTTTAAAAATTTGATGATCTCCTTGTTTTATGTTATGAGCACAGCTCAATTTGAGAAAAGAAAGGAAAAGCGAAGAAGATAGAGGTGAGTGAGAACAGAAAATGAGAAGGAGACTTGGGCGGTTCACGAAGAGACGCGACCAGCAAATTAAAGGAGAATAAGAGGCTGTTGGTGGATCCGCTCAAGAAGTTTGGTTCATGATCAAGGTAGCATAAGAGTAGGAAATGGAGCTCAAGAAGTTTGAGCTTGTAGAAACAGAACAAAGGTTAAAAATACACAAAATGCAGGACCTCTATTGTTCTTTTATTTGATCCAATAACTCCAATGTTATTTTCTTTACTTATAACATGTTTGCATCTAATTGAAAACAATACTATGCTGGTATCATAGTATATCGGACTACCAATAATATGAGGTGATCTAAGCAATTGGATAGAATAATTACATGAATTTGCAGTGACTGTACAGAGTTTGAGAGCTTCTCAAAGTTTGGAGTGACACAATGAGGGATTCAGATCAGCTGGAATCCGAGATCCATGAACAGTAACTCTGAAATTCCTGAAATCCGAGATCCAACCGTCCAATTTTTTCTGTGCACGCATCTCAAAATAGTTAATATTTTCTGTGTACGCATCTCGAAACAATTCGATGGCTGGATTCGGAATTTCAGAAATTTCAGAGTTACTGTTGATGATTTCAGATTTCAGTAGATTTGGATCCCACAATGAGAACTATAGTCCCAAATTGAGTTGTGCTTGTAACAGATAACAAGGAGACTCATCAAATTTTTAAACATGAATTTCTGAAAGGTTTTTTTTTGTCTTTTAACTATGATTAAGTTTAGAATTATTGTGTAATGGGCAAATAAGAAAGAGAGGAAAAAAAATTAAGGACATATTGAATATAACAAAGAGCAAAGGGATAAATAAGAAATTCAAGAACTCTTTAAGTATACATGAGAAATTAATCTTTTAAAGGGCAATGGAAGATGTTATGATTTTTTTATTTATTCGGTAGAAATATTAGAAATATTTTTATATTTTTTTTGAAATAGATGATTCAGAATCTTCTGAAAACAGTGATTTTGTACCTATCTAAAAAAATAGTAAAAAATTTCCAAAAAAATATAATATTTGGTCTCCAAGCACATTTTAATATGAAGTTCATGTTGAGCGGTTCGGATCGATTGTTCGAACTTTTAAAATAGAGAAAAAAACATGGAGCATGATTGGAGTACAAAACTAATGATGCATTTAAACCCTACTCATATATATACGAGGAGGGTTGAAATGCCTCCATTTTTTGTGTCTCCACCATGCCTCCATTTCTAAAAACTTTAATAAATCAAAATTTAAAACTTAAAAGTCAAAATAAAACCGTTGGATATGATCTACATCATTTTATCTATGCATGTGTAAAAAATTATAGCATTTCAATTTTGTTTTGGTTGTCATCACGAGCTTGTAAAAAATATACTAATTTGGATAATTTTTAGACATTGATTTTTCAACTTATTGATTTACATAAAAACAAAATCGAAATGTGATATTTTTTTATGAGCACATAGAGAAAATAACATAGATCATATCTAACGATTTTATTTTGATTTTTTAAGTTTTAAATTTTGAGTTATTAAATTTTTTAAAAATGGAGGCATGATGGAGGCACAAAAAATGAAAGTATTTGAACTCTCCTCTGTGTATCTCCATTTCATTATTAAGCACGTTGAGTGTCTAATCCGCCTACGGCTATAACTGAAATATGAATTTTCGGATTGAATATCAGCCTTTCAATTAAATAATCTGTCTTCTTTTGATTAAATACATCTTTTCTACGCGAAGAAGTTTAAATTTAGTTAAAAATACAACCGCCACACGCATTGTCACACGTATTTTCGTTTTGCACCATCAGATTGAATCAAAATCGTGTAGATTTGAATCTCAGGTGCGCAAGTTTTTTCGTTGGGACATTCGCTGGAGGCGTCCAGTTACCTCTCTCCCAACGAAATCTTTCTGTTCTGTTCTCCTCCCTGACGCTTCTTCCCAATGAAGAAAAAAACCCTAATCGCTGCTGTTCTCTCTCTACACCGGCACCCTTTATCCGCTGTTCTCCGATCAGACCCCCACGCTGGTGTCTCGCCTCTACCCTAGATCGTGGGACCCTGCGCCGTAGTCTTACGCTGAACCCTCTCGAATCGGCGTCCTGACGCAGAATCTCTCGCGATTAGTTCCTTTCAAGGTAGGTGTTTTCTCGCTTGTTTCTTAGAAGATCTCCTTTTAACTCATACTTTTGATTGATTTGGTCATTTTAATGGATGAATGATGAATCATTCGAGTGCACAGGAAGGGTTGATGTTTGCTCAGGAAGTTGGTATATCAGATATCTATTTTGGATGTTATGAATCAATACAATCCTTCAATATTAGCAAACTAAGTTTTGAAAAGAATTCACAATTTACCAAATCAAGCATTTGGTAACTCTCTATATATAGTTTCCATAAATTATTACAAAGTTGAAGTCACAAGCTTAAGCACTGGTTACTGCTTCTATTTGTAACCTAAATTGGGATGTCTGTGGAGTGTCTCATACCTATTTCAACATCGGTTTTTCTTCTTATATTATGGCCTTCTTCATGTCATTAGCTGTTACAACCTTCTTCTTTTTTCTTTCTCGGAGCAGGAACCTGAGGTGAAAGGAAAGCCACGCATCGGCACAAGAAAGATCATGTGGTGCTCATGACTGTTTAGAGATGAATGCTTGTTTATACTCTTTAGCAAAGCAAATGCCTCTCCTCTGCTCTTTTTCATGGTTCGTGCAATCCATGTTTACTTTTTTTGTGCTACGGCATCTGTTTATTTATGTCTGTCTTGCATGCCAACTGTTTGTATTTTTGCCTAAGAGAACCATGCTGTCTCTACACCAATATATAGTCTCAGTGCTGTTGGATTTTTTTAGTATTTGAAAACAATTAATTTCCATTTTAGCGACTATGATTGTCTCCCATGTAATAATACTGATTTTGTTACTAATAACTCATCTATTATTATCCAAATTAACATATAATAACCTGGACTCATCAATTTTATATATTTGGTATTCCCATGTTATAATAACCTTTGCACATTTGTTTGGTAAATAATTTAGTTTATTTGATTTCTTCGCAGCTCAAGCTTGAAGTTCAGAGATACCGAACAATTCCAGAGGTGCGTTTATTTGTCTAATAGTTTTACTTCCATTGAAAAAATATCATTTAGTATTAACAATTAGTTTCCTTTTTTACGAAGGTTACAGGATCTAAAGCATCTCAGTGAGCATATATGTTCCAAAAAAAATTGATCACTTTAATTTCCATATATCTAAAGTTGCAAGATTTCTCGGAATAATTTTCTTTCGTCTTCTCTTTATAGGTCTGACATATCTGATGTATTCAGGAGCAGTACATACTCAATTCGAGCATTCTTTTTATTTGCAATTTTCTCGCCCCTTTTCTTATTTCTTCCGTTCTTCTATTGATTAGGCGGATCCAGTGAAAAGCCAGTGGCTATTAGCTAAGAGGTTGCTCCGACAAGGTAATAAAGTTTTTGCTCACTTTTATTTTTTGTTTATATGATGAATTGAATTCTATTTTTGTTGGTTTCATACTTACTGGTACAATACCATTAAAATATATTACTGGTACAAAATGATATCGATCCTCTCTCTCGCCAGCTATCCATCGTGCCTTGTCGCACCTTCCAAGCCATCTTTGGTGGATGCAAGCGATTGATATCAGCACCTTCCAAGCCATCTTTCACAGCTGTAAGTAGAAAAAAATATGATGTTGTACCAACAGACGGTACTGGTACTGCAAAGACATTTCGGTAGTAGACCTTACTCTTTAATAGTTATCTCTACCTCGGTATAAACTGTTAAATGGTACTGTCATATGTTCTTATGGCAACTCCAAATGATAAATCTCAAAATTGGCTTGTCTGCTAATGTCATCTGTTCTTATGCCGGCGTCAAAATAATTCTGAAAATTTGTTGGCTTGGGCTTGATTCACTGTTATACTGGTACAATACCAATGTGATATTGGTACGACTTGAATGCTTGACCCACTATGGTCATTGTACGATATTAATCATCTTTTTTTTTTCCAATTGCTTGATCCACTATGGTCACTGTACGATATCAGACTTGAATGAATTAATAGGCATGCACCTGTATGATTCTTCATTGTGGTGGCCATAGATTATATATCATTTGTTTTTGTAATAATTGCAGTGCCTGCCACTTGTTCCGTTAAGTGCCTCAATCATACATCTGGTGTGCATAAAAAGCAGCAATATTTGAGGCCCAGCGTTTGCTAAGGTAATTGTAGTATGCTTATCCAAATTTATTTATGCAAGTCTTTAAGTACCAGTTAAAGAGTTTGATCTTTAACTTGTACTGTCATGCATTTACAAATGTTTAGGTTATACTTTTAATGTAATGCATTTACAAATGTTTAGGTACTGTTTGTGAAAATCATGGTTGCATCATTGGTCTATTTTGTTAATTTGTTTTTGATTTGTTAATAGGATCTTACCGATCTGTTAAATTCTCCCAGTCTTTTCACACAATGACTTGCTTTTGGGAAATATTATGCTAAATGACTCGCAAGGTAATCTTCCTCTCTCTAAAGTATTTTTTTTCTCGAGATTTTTGGCAGAGGTTGTTCCTCTCTCTAAAGTAAAGTTAAAGCCTCAGTGATGCTTCACTTGTGCTATTAATTCTCAATTCAAAAAATGCAGGTTTGCTTTCTGACAACCCATAATTGTAGTTGTCAATTAAGAGTAAGTTATGCCTTTTCCATATTTATTATTTGGATAGGTAAACTTTATTTCATAGATTTGAGTATAGCTCATACAGTTACAGAGGATACAACATTGCGAATCATTTCAATGAATATGCTGGTTTTGATTGCGACTACAACCAGTAAATTAAAAAAACAATGATGAACTTTGTAGTCTATAGCCCAAAATTTAAGAGGCTTTATTTGACAATTAATGATATTTGCAACTCTGCTTTAGATATCCATATAAGGAGGATATTTTGTCCCTTTTTTCAAAAGAAATCAGAGATATTGAATTGTTGTATGTCGATACTGAATTGTTGTACGATATTTGATATTAGATTCGAATCGAGCTATTATGTATTTTATGAGAAAAGTAATTATTTGATATTATATTCGAATCGAGCTATTATTTGATATTATATTCGAATCGAGCTATTATTTGATATTATATTCAAATCGAGTTATTATTTGATATTATATGTTTCCGTTGCAACGCACGGGTACGATACTAGTATATATATGTATGTATGTATGTATGTATGTATGTATGTTGTTCAACTTTACCCACCACCGAAACATACAAACAACAGTACAACACTGAAAAATGAAAAATATAAAGGTAAGGGAGTCGGTCTCTTGAGCGGATTCTTGATTGTTTGATGGAGCATTTTTAAGGGCCCAAAAGAAAAATCCCAAGCCCAATATTAAAGGCCCTACCCAATTCGGGTGCATTACCCAATCAGTAACACAGTAGTAAATAAAATATATATTTTCATGATTCTTGAATTATTATGTAATGTTTGAAGTTTCTATCACGGGCATAATAAAAAGATGTGGTAAGTAGGCTGTATTTTTCTAGAATTAGCTCGTCAGAAATTTTCACAAACCTACAATGTTTACTATTTTTGTAGAATTTTTGAAAATCGTTGTTTTTGACGGTTCAGAATTTTCTGAAAAACAATGTTTTTCTAAAATTCTTAAAAAACAGTAAGAAATTTTCAAAAAATTTAAAATTTGGTCTCAAGCACATTTTATTATGGAGATCATGTTGAACGGTTCGGATCAATCTTTTGGAGTTCACAAATAAAAATATAAGCGTGAAGTAAACACGACCTTTACTTCATAAAACACAATAGCCCAACTCAATAAAATAATATCATATATAATTTTATATTTTATTAATTATCTTATAGAGTAACGAGTACAAAATAATTATTAGGTGAAAAAAAGACTTATCTAGTACCCAATATGACAGAATAGCTATCAGGTCCTAGAAAGCTCTTTCTATTCGGCTGCAGCTAAAAGTTAATTTTTCATGTGGTGTGAAAGCAGTCAGTAGACCAATGTTTATTTTATTATAAAAAAATAAAGATAAATATGAGAACTATTTTTATTTATGTAATATTAAAAGAAAATATATTTTTATTTGAAAGTTGGTTCGAAATCTTAATACAAGTTATCTCGATTATTAGTCGGCTTTTAGAAAAAATAAAAACAGATATTTGTTAACAAATAGATTTTTACTTTTTGCAAATACATGTGGTCACGTGGCGTGACGGGTGCTGACATTAGTACAATAATTTTTTATTTTAAGACGCCAACTTTGAATTTCGAATATTATAGACAACTTTGTACTTCATACATATTTATTTCAATTGTTATTTTTGTTTCCGGTGATTATACAATTTTCTAGAATAAAGATTATTTATTAATTACTATACATTTTTCATTATTAGATTTTTTCATACAAGATAATTGTATTAAAAGTATATAGGTATTATTATACGGTGGAAACCACGTAACAGAATAATAATTTCTTGAGTAGAACTAGGGTGTGATGTGCTCACCAAACTCTTTGGTGAGCATAATTCCATAATTTATTGTATTCACTTCAAACGAGATGAATCCAAACTGTTGAAACCGATGTACTTCACGAGTGATGTGCGTACATGCAAAATTTTGAATGTTTCGAATTTATTTAGTACAAAGTCAAGCGGTCAAAATTGATGAAAAATAAATGCATTAAAATAACTTATAAAACTTCATTTTAGATCATTCATTTTTCATCAATTTTGACCACTTGACTTTAGACTAAATGAATTCAAAAAATTCAAAATTTTGCATATACGCGCATCACTCGTGAAGTACATTAATTTCAACGATTTGAATTTATCTCGTTTGAAGTGAATACAATAAATTATAGAGTTATGCTCACATCAC
This sequence comes from Carex kokanica, assembly GCA_025461125.1. NCBI lineage: Eukaryota > Viridiplantae > Streptophyta > Magnoliopsida > Poales > Cyperaceae > Carex > Carex kokanica. The sequence continues at coordinate 408,862 of JAJGRX010000248.1, forward strand.
ATCCTATTTCTATTCAAATTTCTTATAGCAGTTTTGGCTTCACTGAGCTAAAAAGTCAAAAATGACGCGTGTAACTTATTTATTGGTGGTACGATAATCCACTTTTGTTTTTTTAGTCTTTGGGTTTGCTTGACCTTGATGTAATACTCTATTTGAATTCAATGAATCGCCTAGAGCTGCAAACGAACCGAACCGAATCGAACTTACCTTCAGTTTGAGTTTGGTTTGAATTAATTTCGAACTAAGTTTGGTTTGAATTAATTTTTAACGAACTCAATTTCGAATCGAATTTTTTACGAACTCAATTTCGTACTTTTACGAAGTTTGTTACGACTTACGAGTTATGACTTATGGCTGGACTATAGTTCGAAATTACAACACTTCAATAAAAACTCAGGCATTCTGAATTCTAATTACACAGTACACCAACGTTTATATCAAAGTTCATTACAAATACCAAAATTTATATCAAACACCAAAGTTTAGTACAATCAATCAAAGTTCAGTACAATCACAGTATCCAAAGTTTTCCAAATAGCCAACAAGAGCAACATCACCAAAGTTTTCAGATATCCAAATTATTCAAAGTACAATTTAAGTTAGAACTGAGAGTAATTATGGACTGAGCGACCTTATATTTTCATCAGCGGAAATCAACGGTTCGCGTTTGAGTTAATTTCAAACTAAGTTTGGTTTGCAAACCTATTTCGAACGAACTAGGTCCAGTTTGAGTTTGGTTTAAATTAATTTCGAACGAACTCAATTTCAAATCAAATTTTTTAAGAACTTTTTCGAATCAAACTCAAATCGAATTATGAACTAGGAATTTTTTTTTCAGCCGAAACCAAGTAACAGAATAATAATTTCTTATAGCAGTTTTCGCTTTACTGAGCTAAAAAGTCAAAAAATGACGCGGGTAACTTATTTATTGGTGGAAGTTAAGGATTCGCTAAGATAGAATTAGAATGGTTAGACGGGATGGAATTGTCGTATTTCCGGATCGGGGGTGTACACATAGGTCCGAAAAGGAAAGCATCAAAAAAATCCTCAGAAAAATCCGGATAGGGTTGTGACATATAGGTCCGAAAAGGACAACCCTATTTATCTGCCAATCCTCGTAACATCAAAAGTGTGCACTCGTGCAATTCGGTCGTAGTGGAAGCTCTTCTTTGGGGGAACATCGCTTTCTTAACTCTCTCTATTTACTAAAAACATAGCTTCTTCTCTTTCTCAACTCTCTAGCTAGTTTCTCTTCTCAACTCAAAACCCTAAAAGCTAGAAATGGCAGCTTTTCGTCTTATACCAGCTCCTATTCAATACTTGTGTGAAGAGCTACACGGAAACCAACCGATATACATTACAAACAAAACAATCAGACTCTCGGACTTGAATCAACACCAAAGCCGACTCCGCCTGCCGATATCATCCCAAACTGCATTTCAAGAAAGACTTCTTTCTTTGCAGCAACAAGCGGCAGCGAATTTTCTCTCTATAGCAGAGAGGGAGAGTATGATGGAGATCAATTTTATCACCGAAGAGGATGTCAGAAGAGCATTCGAATTAGAAGGGGTTGACATTCAAGTTTTTGTTTTTTGTCCGGGCGAGCCGAGGCGGAAGGGTCAAGGGAAGCTCATAAGGTGGAAGTGTGGATCCATAGTAATACATGGTAGGAAGGCGGTGCAAGCATGGAGCCACCTGAACGAGGGGGATCGAGTAGAGCTGTGGGGCTTCAAGGACGCACAAAATAGATTATATGTGGCTATTCACAAGCTCTGATTCTTCAGAGTAAAACTTGTCTTTGATTTTATGCATGGGTTTAATGCTTTGAATTAAAACTTGTTACAATTAATGTTGAGCCAATTAATCCTAGTTTTTTACTAGCTGAAGTCAAAACTTCTCACTAAGTCATTGACAGCAACTTGTTACAATTGCTATCGCCGAGGGACTGCTGTAGGGTTTTGACAAAAGGCTTTGGATGAGGCTTTGTTGATAACCTTTTGAACAGAAGGCAATCCCATTAATTAATAAGAGCAAAAGTCAAGGCGTTGATTGTCACCCCTATAGACTATACTGGAGGAATTAATGTTCAGATTACTTGATTGTCACGTTAATCTGTTCAGAAAATTAATATTTGTTCCTTCATTGTTACTTTGATGGAAAACATATAATATCTTCAGTCATTCATTTTATTTACGTATTTTGCGTAGTGCTACACAAATCTTCTATTTGGATTCAATTATGTTTTATCTGGAATCCAATTCAAGTGGATGATCTGAGTTGTTCTAGCAAGCAAATCGATCTACTATTCGAATCCAATTATGTTATGTAAAATATCAGAATTGAAAGTTTATTTGTCTTTTACATGACTTGGAATCAAGTATAATAGTATTTCCTTTTCAATGGAAGGACAGTTTGGTCCAAATAATTGTTTTCTTTTATGTATAGCATACATAAAAGCTGATAGCAACCTCTCTCGTCGAATTTTTTTTAAAAACCATAATTAGAAAAACCAAAATTAGAGAACCAACATGATTAGCGGATTTTTACAAAAATCATAAGAACCGAATTGGCATTTCGGGTCCAACTTTTTTTTTTTCCTGGACCCGAAATGGCAATTCGGATTCTCCTTTTTTTTCTCAGTTTTTCTGCAGCGCAGAAACGGTGCACTCAAGGATTGTTAGGTGGGACCTCTTGCAACATGCCAATTTTTGCGAAATTATATTTTCATATAATAAAAAACAGTGCACTCAAGGATATTAGATTGCATTAATACGTCATATAATAAAAATTTAACCTTTCATCAAATAAGAACAATAACGTGTTGTTCAGGGTAGTAAAAACAGAGGTCCACAATAAACAAATCAGTTCATCAAAAGAAAATTCGGTGGTGGCTGTCTCCAAGAGGTCCCACCTAACAATTTATGCTTAGTATATTAAGACACAATAATTGCCAGCGAAGCACAATAATTTATCCAACAGGTGGCTGTCTCCAAGAGGTTCCATATCAAAAGAAAATCAACCTGCGACTCTATGCAACAGAGAATGATATGACAAACCATAATTTTTCATAGTACAATAATTGCCACAAGCGTGTTTTATTGACCGTATCCACAATATCATATTTAATTATGTTTTTTCTAGGACAATAATAGTTTTATTGAAAAATATCATATTTAATTATATTTGCCCTCAAAAGAATTGTTGTATAAGAGTTTTTATTTCGATATTGATTGCATAATTCTACCATCCAATCAATCTTATTTTCTCTTATTGTCTTTCTTGTTTCCGACTAAAAAAAGTGAATTTTTTATTAAACAAACATTCAGATACACCAACAAATTGAATATTGAATATGTTTGATTTTCTCTTATTGTTTTTTTTTTCTTGTTTTTGACTGAAAGAATCCTAAAAAATTAGAATCCGTATCCTCCCAGGTATCTGATTGAAACAGACGGCCCAAATTTACTCTCAGCCAGAGACTACTCGGGATGGCGCATGGGCGGTATTATTTGTGCTTCGAGATTCATGCTGATAGGGCCATGTTCCCAAGGCCCTTTATTTACTAAACTTTAGGCCTATGAAAGCCCGGGATTCGGACCTCCTTTCAGGAGCCAGCCCGGCGCCAAGGTAAAGAGGCCCAAAGCCCGAGATACTTAAGATCCAGTCACAGAACAAGCCGAAGGCCTGCAAAGGTCGAACTCGGCCCGAAATAGACATACACCGCCTTAATGCGGGATGACCAGTCAACTCGGTCACAATAACCGTTTTTACCGGCTTAAGGCGAGATAACCGCCGAGATAGCGGTTATGACTCAGCATATATAAGGCAAAAATCCCCATTGAACGGGGGTCGAGATTTTACACACACAGAGAGATATCGCATAGGTCAGAGTCAGAATCTCTCTACAACCACCTTACTTCTCAATTCTCATCTCGGACTGCCACCTCGGGCAGGGCGAGATCAATCAACCACCTCTCACATACGGACTACTCTCCTCGGGAGATAGGACGTATCAACCACCGTGGGGCCCCCATCGCTCCAATACTGAAGCATCCAATGGACGCGCAAGATGTTTCCAATCCTCCCCCTCCGGGCACCAGCAAAGATCCCGCAGGAGGTAAGGATACCGGCGACACCTCCCAACCCTCTCCGAAGGTTGACATCCATCCAGCAGGCGAGAAGGACAACCGACGCCCTAACAACCCGCCGAACAACCAACCCGTGATCGGGTCAGGGGTGACCTCTCAAAACCCCCTTGTCACCCCATCCTCAGGGCAACTTGTCCCACCAGGCACCACGCTGATAAGACCGCCCCTGAGCGCGATCGCAACACGGCCGATGTCACCTCGGCCACAGCGACCCCAACAACCCTTCACGGGATCCAACCCTCAATACGGCACCCAGCCGTTCGCGCCATATCAGCCGCAAACACCCGTGTACTATTACGGGACATACCCTTACTCACCATATGGCCCACCGGCGCCACACTACCCGTATATGACCCCGCCCGGTCAAATGACCCAGGAAGGCGCTCCGGGAACTTATCACCCCGGTATCGCAGCACCTTATCCCCTGGCTCCACCCAATTACCTTCCCCTTCAACAAGTGCCGCAGCACTCAGCCCAGATAGTAGCCACGTGCGCTGCGCCAACTAAGCCAACAAAGCCCCTCTCCAAAAACCTCCAGACGGCTATCTCGCCCCGCAACCTTAACTCCGACTTTATTAAGGTTCGGACAGCGGATAGTGAGGAGACAGACACTCCAAACCCCCAAAACAACACGGTGCAGCACGGTCCCAAGCCAATCGACCAGGAAGGCCAGGGTGAGAACCAGGGGAAGGAACAGGGACAGGAAGCCGGGGCGGGACGCAACCCATCACCCCAGAAGGAACAAAGATCTGTCCATAACGATGAACGGGGGCGATCGCGCCACCGAAAACAATCTCGCTCTCGCCATGAGCGCGAAGATAGCCAGCTACGGGGAAGACATAGGACTCGCAAAGGCGACAGGAAACGCACCCGAAGGTCTCCCACCCCCACTAAAGGTATCAGCATGACCCAAGTGGAAGAGCTGATACAGGCCCGACTCAATGCCAAGATGGCCGAGATCGAGTCCCAGAAGGCTGGCACCTACTCTAAACCTATGGGGATTGCGGACGGACCTCTGTCAGCCAATATATACGGAGCGTCAATGACAGACTTTAAGTACCCCGCTTTTCTCCCAAGTTTCCGAGGTAACGGAGACCCCGCAGACCCGCACAACTTTGTATATGGGTTTTTGGAGCGACTACGGCTCTTAGGAGCCACGGATGCGATAACATGCCGAGTTTTCACAACCTGCCTCCAAGGAGAAGCTTGGGACTGGTACATGAACCTCCCTCGAGGTTCGATCACAAAATTCGAAGACCTCGCCAAGGTCTTCCTCGAAAGATACACCGTGATCAGGCCCCCTCAGGTAACCAGCGAGACGCTCCTAGACATCGTTCAAGGCCCAAGGGAAAAAACCGGAAATTTTGTCAACCGCTTCATACAGGCATCTCGCCAGGTCCAGAACTTGAACGAAGAATTTGCTCTAGCCGCCATCAAAAAAGGGCTGCGCAAAGGCGGCCCCGGTACCCTGAGGTACGACGCGCACGTGAAGAAAATGACTACCTTGCGCGAGTTTGTAGCCTTTGCAGAAGGGTACATCAGGGCCGAAGAAGACAACGGTAGCCCCCCAAGAAGTCGGCCAAGATCACCCCGACAACAGGGCCACTGGCCGCCTCAAAATAATCAACCTCGGGCACAGATCGAACCCCGGACCCAGAATGAACCCCGCAGACACAATCAAGACAAGAAAGGAGGGAACAGACCGGACGAAGCAGAATACCGCCCCCACTACGTGCGGTATGCTCCCTTCACCAAAAAGCGGCACGAGATGTACCATATCGTGAAAGACATGTTCGATCTACCTCCCCCATTGCCCAAAGACATCTTCGAAGTACAGGACAAAACTAAGGAATGCCTGTTTCATGGGTTCGAGGGACATTCAACAAGCGACTGTCTCCAGTTACGCGACATACTAGAAAGACTAGCCCGAGAAGGAAAGTTAACCGAGTTCATCCAACCCGACTTCTACAAAAAGTACACTTGGAAGTACAACGGGCGGGGCCGAGATTACAAGAAGAAAATTCCATACAAGGGGAATTACAACGGTGACCGACGTCCCGATCAAAGACCACACACCGATGATGGATCAGGCCCGCAGCGGGGAGAGCGACAGGGCAGCCCAGTTGTCAACACGATCAGCGGTGGTATCGGGCATTACCCCCGCAAGGTCGAATCCCGCCCAAAGACTAAACCTTACCCCACCATTTTAAATGTTGAACAAAACACAGACAAAAAACGACCAAGAATGGATGAGGTAATTGTGTTTTCTGAAAAGGATCAAGGCGAGATTGTTGGCCCGCACGTCGACCCAATTGTGCTCAGCCTAAAAATTGATACACATAGGGTTAAAAGGATCCTAGTGGACACCGGAAGCTCAGCCGACATCCTTTACTTGTCCGCTTTCCGCAAAATGGGGCTCAAGACTGACACACTCAAAAGGATGACACCCCCCCTCATCGGCTTCACAGGCGATGCCCTCCGTCCAAAGGGTATGGTTTCTCTCAAAACCACCTTTGGCACCTCGCCTAAAACAGTGGAAACAATGATCGACTTTCTGGTAGTCGACGCCCCGTCTGCTTACAATGCCATCTTAGGGAGGGGTACACTGAACAAAATCGGCGCCATAGTTTCTTCCCCTCACTTAAAAATCAAGTTCTACACAAGCCACGGGGTGGGAGAAGAATGTGGAGTACAGGAGATAGCTCGGGAATGCTATCACGTATCCCTCCAGGAAAGGTGCGGCCAAGTCCATCAAGTCGATACCCCCAGAACAACCACCTGCCGCTCGGGCGGGCACATGAAGGCCAGCAGCGACTTCATGCACCCTGACACTCAGCTCGCGCTGGATCCTACGGACAAAGCGGAATCTAAGTCTTCCCTTGAGCCCGCAGACGAAGTTGACGAGCTCGACTTAGGCGACGGGAAGACATTGAACATAGGAAAAGCTATCCAGGGGACAGCCAGAGAAGACCTTATCACTTTCCTCCGCAATAACCAGTCCGTTTTCGCCTGGACCGCGGCCGACATGCCCGGCATTCCGAGATCAATCGCGGAACATAAGTTACATATCAAGCCGGAATTCAAACCGGTACGCCAAAAGAAGCGCAATATGGGGGAAGAAAGACAACTGGCAGTGAAAAAGGAAGTCGCAAAACTCCTAGATGCGGGATTCATCCGCAATGTTGACTGTCCGGAGTGGATGGCTAACCCGGTTCTGGTGAAAAAATCAAATGGAGATTGGCGGATGTGTATCGACTACACAGACCTTAACAAAGCATGCCCAATGGATCCATTTCCCTTGCCGAAAATAGACCAACTCGTAGACTCCACCTCGGGACATGCATTCCTCAGTTTCATGGATGCTTTCTCGGGGTACAACCAAATCAGGATGAATCCCGACGATGAAGAAAAGACTGCTTTTACAACCCATTCCGGCCTCTACTGCTACCGAGTAATGCCATTCGGGTTGAAAAATGCAGGAGCAACTTTTCAGAGGATGGTGAATAAAGTTTTCCAAGATCAAATTGGCCGAAACATGGAAGCTTATGTCGACGATCTGCTAGTCAAGAGCATGTCGGATCTCGATCACATCCGAGATCTCGAGGAGACTTTTGCGACGCTCAATGGAGCCGACATGAAACTCAACCCAAAAAAGAGTTTCTTCGGCCTAACCGGTGGCAAGTTCCTCGGGTTCATGGTATCCATGCGAGGTATCGAAATTCACCCCTCTAAATCCAAAGCTATACTCGACATGCAACCACCTCGGAACTTGAAAGAACTCCAGTCGTTAACTGGACGGCTGGCAGCCCTCAACAGGTTCATAGCGCGGTCCGGAGACGTTTGCTTCCCTTTCTTCAAAGCTATGCGGAAGACAGCCAAATTCGAATGGACTGCCGAGTGCGCGGCGGCTTTTGACAAAATCAAAGCTTACCTCGCTGACCCACCTTGCCTCAGCAGACCCGCAGCAGGTGATATCCTTGTCCTTTACTTGGCAACTACCAACCATGCTGTCAGTGCAGCCCTAGTCCGAGAAGAAGGGCGGGAACAGCGACCCGTATACTTTGTCTCACACGTACTCCGCGATGCCGAAACAAGATACACCCAGATTGAGAAAGCCGCATACTCTCTGGTAGTGGCGGCAAGGAAGCTGCGACCATACTTCCAGTCGCACCCTATCAAAGTATACACCGGGGTGCCACTCAAGAAAGTCCTTGCCAACTTCGACTCTTCCGGCAGATTACTGGCTTGGGCTCTGGAACTCTCCGAGTTCGACATTTCCTTCCACCCACAGAATGCCCTCAAGTCACAGATCTTTGCCGATTTCATCGCGGAATACTCAGGAGCACCACCTGAATTAGAAGGACGATGGACGTTATATGTCGATGGAGCATCCTCCCTACAAGGGGCCGGGGCTGGTGTCTCCCTTATCGGACCACAAGGTGAAGTTCTGAATTATGCCCTCCACTTTCAGTTTCCGGTGACCAACAACACTGCAGAATATGAAGCCATGATAGCTGGGCTCAAGTTAGCCAGAGAACTCGGGGCACGCGAGGTGTACCTCCATAGCGATTCCGAGTTGGCGGTCAAACAAATCAATGCCGAATGTCGCGTCATGGATGACAAATTGCGCAAATACCGGGAGCAGTTCAACAACCTGAAGAACCAGTTCGATAAAGTCGAGATCCAACATGTTTCTCGCAACAAGAATTGCCAAGCCGATGCCCTCTCGAAGCTCGGAGCTGCCGGCAATTTAGACAAAGACAGACCAATCATAGTCATGGATATACCCAATTCCAGCATTGACATAGATGTTATTGCGGTATATGCCATCCATGAACCACCAGAAACATGGTTCACCTCGATGTGGAATTTCCTCAATACCGGGGTCCTGCCAACAGACCAGCTCGAAGCGCGACGTTTGAAGAAGATAGCCCCGCTTTACTCCATCTTCAACAACCAGCTCTATAAGAGGGGCTATGTCCGACCTTGGCTGAAGTGCATCCCGGAGAACACAGCCCACCAAATGTTGGCCGAGGTACACGCTGGCATATGTGGCAGCCATCAAGGAGCAAAAACTCTAGCCAAGAGAATACTCCGAGCAGGATTTTATTGGCCAACAATGCAGCAAGACGCTGCGGACTTGGTCAAAAAATGCGACAAGTGCCAATATCACAGCAAGCTCAGCAATATCCCACCTTACGATCAGATCTCTATCTCGGGGGCGTGGCCCTTCGACTTATGGGGAATCGACATCGTGGGTCCGTTCCCCAAAGCCGTGCGCCAGCGACGTTGGATTATAGTTGCTGTCGAGTACTTTACCAAATGGGTAGAAGCCGAGGCCCTGGCGACTATCACGGCCAAAGCAGCCGAACACTTCATCTGGCGCAACATCATCTGCCGATTTGGTTTACCCCATGCCCTCATTTCCGATAATGGCACACAGTTCAACGCAGCCAGCACGATAGCATTCCTATCAGGCCTTGGGATCCACAATAATTTCACCTCGGTCAGCCATCCCGCAAGCAATGGCCTAGCTGAGGTGACCAACAGGACCATTTTGGAAGGCATCAAACGCAAGGTGGAAGCCAACCGCAAAAATTGGCCCGACATGTTGGACGAAGTCCTTTGGGCATACCGGACAACCCCGCGGGAAGCTACGCAACAGACACCTTACTCGCTGGTGTTCGGCATGGAAGCAGTCACTCCCTTGGAACTGATAGAGCCATCCCTTCGCACTGCGACGTATTCTGTTGAAGAAAATCCGGGCTCTCGCGAGGTCGACCTTGAGCTCCTTCAGGAAACCAGGGAACGAGCCCGTGTACGGACAATGGAGTATCAACGGAGGATCAAGCGTGCTTTTGACAAACACGTTATACCTCGCGACTTCCAACCAGGCGATCTCGTGCTACGGAAAGTCGAAGCCACGGGTAAACATGTAGGCAAGCTAGAGCCAAACTGGGAAGGCCCATATCGGGTAGTATCCCTCAGAGGAAAAGGCGCGTATGAGTTAGAAAACTTGCAAGGAATTCCGCTTCCGAGACCATGGAACGCGGGCCATCTCCGCAAGTTTTACACTTAATTGGCGCGACATGCCTGCGGGCACATCGAAAGGCGTTATATGCTGAGTACATGTAATGCTACTACAAGGCGAGATATGCCGAATTCAAGGCGAAATAGGCCGAATAAAAGGCGTGATAAGCCGAATACTTTACTATAGGCGAGATAGGCTTTCAGTTACTTTTAGCGAGATGCTTTTTCATCTCATGTAACTTTTTATTCTTTGTATGCGATGTTATAAGCATACTTAATATATATATGATTTTTCAATTTTTCATGATGTCTTATTGTTACTTCACTTTAGTACCTGCTTTTTGAGCAGTGCTTTTTATCATATCGGAAACAACTAACGAACGAAAACCCTACGGGGTAACGAATACGAGTTTACCGATCACCGTGTTATTCTGGCCGGCGTTTCTATGTCGGCCTTGGGTACTTCAAAATTTTAAAAACAAAAAAAAAAAAAAAAAAAAAAAAAAAAAAAAAAAATGGAGAGAAGGATAAACAAGTAGAGTTGCGACATCACAGATGACGTCGCAGACTAATCACATGCTGACAACGTTGAATAACAGGTAAATGTATTTATATATCTCTAGCATTGTTAAATTCCCACATCTCGGGAACAAAAATATCAATTACAAACATTCTTTGTTAAGCCCCCACATCCCGGGGGCATCAAAATATTACAAAATTTAAACTAAGGCACGAAGTCGGAAGACATGACCAGCTCGTCCTTATATTGTCACCACGCTTCACGCCATCATTCCTGTAACGAGTAAAGATTGTACCAAGTTAATATAGATACAGCGACATTGCAATCACGATATATATAAATCGTGATAAAGAACAACTTACCAATCAGGGAGTTTTAAGATGGTCCCGAGGTGTCACTATCGGAGATACAACCTCGGGATGTGTACTGTCTTGTGTCTGTCCCTGATCGCCTTCCTCTTCACCCTCATCCTCTTCCTCATCATCATCCTCATCTTCATCTTCCCTTGCCACCACGGGTCTAGCCATCTCGTCCACAGGATCAGGCAGCTCTTTTGGCCATTCGAATCTCCCCCACCATGGGTACGGGAAGTAGGCATCTTGGTCATCAAGAGGGAGGGATCGATCAAAGGTAGACCCATCCGGGTTCAGCAACCGATCTCGCGTCTCGTCCCAATGATACTCGGCCAACCCCTGAACCTTAGCTTCTTCGGGGAGAACCGGGTTAAACCCAGCATGTTCCGGGGTAAAAGGAAAATGTTGCCCGACCTTCTTCAACTCGCGATATATCACGGCCTTCATTGGTTTGTGCAAGGCCAGACACGCGGCTTGCACAAAGGCCTTGCTACCCAAGAATCGACTTAATGTTAGGCCGGGTGCTCGGTGCAACTCCCCCTCTAGCCGGGATATCTCGGTTTCTTTCTCCGAGATAATGAGATCCTTCGCCGCTGCATCCAGATCAAGGGCCGAGATCTGTTCTTGCAGGGATTTAATTTCCTCCTCTTGGTGCAAAATTCTATCATCCCGGATCTTGAGGTGTTCCTCAGCTTCTTTTAATTTTCTTATGGTTGCCTCATGGATGCGAATCTGCCTCTCTTGCACCTTTATCTCTTTTTTGGCAACCTCGAGACGGATGGACTGATCTCTAGCCAAGCCGCGGAAATAATCCCGCTCCAAAACGGCCTTTTTGACCATTTCCCCGTCGGAATCAACAAAGAGCATGTTGTTTTGCTCTTTGTCAATTAGATCCTTGTAATGGCCAAGGATGGCCCCCATGTCATGAATGGCCGAGATGGCATGGTTGAGAGTGACCTCGGGTTTCTCCCGAATGGTCTCCTTCTGATATGCGGTTTCCGTCACCCGGAATACTTCCCGAGCATATCGGGCATGGAGGTTTATGTTCTCCTCCCGTAACTGCTGCATGGTGGAATGACCCGGGAGGTGTAGGCCCAAGCTATCAGCAAACCCGGGCACAAGTTTTTCTCTAAAAACAACCCCAGTAGCAAGCTCTTGACCTGGAACGGCCGCTTGTAAGAAACTCTGGAGGTCAATGTCGCAGGGTTCCTCTATATCAGCTGGGGCGGCCTGGGTGGAAGATCCCGGAGTGATTGCCAAAGCGAGATTATCCCGGGGAGGAAGTTCACTCACTTCGACCGGAGATACCCCGCTAACCGGGCCGGCCTCAATAATGGCCGTTTCCAATGCAGTGCGAGATTTCTTCTTCTTAGGGCGTTCGGGTGCTATGCCCTTACCCTTATCGGCCGAAGAGAAGGAACCACTACGGTTTCCCTTCCGTTTGTGGGTTGGAGCGTCCTCCGAGATGGCTCGTGCTGGTGCACGCGTTGGCTCCTCAACAGCGAGACTGGCCGACGCCGCAGCCTTAGAGCTTTTTCGGGGAACTTTCTTTCCCGTTGTCTTCGCCTTTTGGCCCGCAGTGGCAGTGGCAGTGCTCTCCTTTGGGGCTGCGCGATTCGAGGTCTGTGGTGCGCTGGTCCAGATCAGCTCCATGCAACCTTCTTCTGCAAAAAATAACGAAACATACATTAGGTTATGCAATTGGACATAACGAGATTGGGAATAAGCATAAAATAAATTGCAACTACACCCAAGAAAACAGGACTCACTTCTCACAATATCTCTCAATCCTCGTGCAGCCACCTGCTCTTGCAGATCAAGTTCTTTATCCCATGCCGGGATCATTCCCTTCCCGGACTTCAACGGCCTCCACTTTGGATCGACATCTTGTAGGCTAGTCACGTCGCGCCAATTTTCTATGTACACCCATCCGTGGTCCCAGGCCTCTATTTTGTCCATCTTCTTGCTTTTCTCAAACAAGGCCTGGTGATGCTTTGGGGTTTTTTGGCGAAGTGCGAGGTGGCCGGGGTCCACATAGAGTGTGGAAAAGAAATGAAAAAACAACCCAAGGGTTGGCCGGTTCATCCCGAGCTCAGCCGCAAAAGTCTTAAAAGCGGCTTCAAAGCTGCGGATATAGCTCCAGGCCACCCCGGTCAGTTGGGCAGGAGCCACCTTCATGAAGTTTAAGAGGCTCCGCTCAAAATTGGTCAACCTTAACTGGAAGCCGCATTGTGGCATTTTCCAGTAAACGCACATGCCCCGTTCGTGGTCATGTGCCCGATCTTCCGGGCCAGGTGCCCGTAATGTGATTTGATCCCGGGGAATCTTATTTTTAGTTGCCACTAACTCATCATAAAACGCCTCCGCCCAGGCTTGATCTTGTACCTCGGGTGCGGGGGCCCGTTGTGATGATTTGGGAAAGTCGGTATCATCTGGATGACCGGCCCTAGGATTCACGTCGGGTAGTGGCCTAACTATGGCCTTTGATCTGGCCTTAGGTTTTGTGACCCGAATTGGACCTTTACTTGTAGACGTCCCGGCTTCAGCCAAAATACGTTCACCTCGGGATGATTTTTCCGGGCTTGAATTTAGTATATCCACCTCCACATCGGTGGCTCCATCTTCCCCTGCTTCCACAGTTTCTTTTTCCGAACTCAGGTCATATAAATACCCGCTTGACCTTTGCGAGGTCCCCTCCTCGCTATCAGATCGGCCCTCATAAACCACGTTGGCAGCTATCTCAAGCATGGCATCTATGCTCTTGCCTACACCGTGATGAGGGGTGGGCACTTTTTGCCTCTGAGAGAACCCGGGGGAACCAGACTGATCCCCCGAGATGGATGGGTTTTGTCCTAATTTGGACCGGTTTTCTTCAGATCTCGCACCGGAAAGGTCAGCCATTTCTACGATTAACAAAGGAGTTGGCTTAGGTACAGACTTATTCAAGGTTGGTACATAATTCATCCGGGTTTTTGGTCATACGACTATACCAAGTTGGCCTACTTACTTGTACTCCTGATCCCGGGTTGCACTAATTTGTATTAACCGAGTTCTACCGAGGTCCAGGAATCACTAACCTTATCGAGGCGAGGTCTTCTTTGGCTGATTTTCTGTCCTCGGTTGCACTTTGAGTTCGCCGCTTGAAGTTCTCTTTTCTCCGAGATAACGATTGCTCGATCAGAAAAAGTGCAAATGACGGGGACGGGGGTATATATAGGTCCGAAATGGGAAACTTTTTTCCGCTCGGATCCCGAGGAGTGACACCTGGCGCAATCTGCGACGTTCATCCACGCGACGCTTCGATTCCCGCGCTTATTCACCGGACGCGAGCTCTAACCGAGTTAACGCATGACACGTGTCGCGCGAGGATTGCGCCTTCACCTCGTTTTCCCTGCCCGATTTGATGGGCGATTTGATGGCTGACGGCGGGTTAACGGAAGACGAGGCGTCAGGCATTTAATGCCGGTATACTATATATACTTCCTCCGTCTCCCTTTAACGATCCATCAACCGTACATTTTTCCTTCTAACTCGCATTCTCACGAGATGTCTGATCACGGGAATGACGAGGTTATCATCTTGAAAGATGATATTCCATTACCTCCCACACTTCTTCCACATCAAGGTCCCGAGGTCGCCCGCCACAACTCCAACAAAGAAGGCGACCCACTAGCCTGGGACCGATGTGCCATTTGCAAGTTGAGGGGATACTCTCCGCAAATGTTCCATTGTGACGACTGCGAAGAAGCTTTTCATCCCGGGTGCTCGGCTCGACGATCACCTCGGAATCACCATGACCCTCGCTTCCAATCCTTTACTTGCAAGCAATGCCTTGCTCAAGCACGCCAGACCAAGCGCCACCGTCAGGAATAGTTTTAGTTAGAAATAGTATATCGCATGTCGTATTCAGTTTAAATCTTGTATTGTGTGATTTTGCGGTTTTAATGAAATTTCATCAACTATTCCATTTTTTGTGTTGATTATGTCGCATTCCATCCCGACTCCGTCTTGATTTTGTTTAAAAAAAAAAAAATAAAAAAAAAAAATAAAAAAAAAAAATAAAAAAAATAAAAAATAAAAAAAAACAACAACATCATCATGCGAGCTCATAATATTGCGAGATTACACTATCATACGACATTACAACATACAGTGCAAACAAATAACACCTCGGAAAATCATAAATAATTTTACATTGTTTACATGACTAAGTAATATCAAGTCAGAAGCATATCGCTATACATTCTGACTTCGGGGGCTAATGATAGGGCCATGTTCCCAAGGCCCTTTATTTACTAAACTTTAGGCCTATGAAAGCCCGGGATTCGGACCTCCTTTCAGGAGCCAGCCCGGCGCCAAGGTAAAGAGGCCCAAAGCCCGAGATACTTAAGATCCAGTCACAGAACAAGCCGAAGGCCTGCAAAGGTCGAACTCGGCCCGAAATAGACATACACCGCCTTAATGCGGGATGACCAGTCAACTCGGTCACAATAACCGTTTTTACCGGCTTAAGGCGAGATAACCGCCGAGGTAGCGGTTATGACTCAGCATATATAAGGCAAAAATCCCCATTGAACGGGGGTTGAGATTTTACACACACAGAGAGATATCGCATAGGTCAGAGTCAGAATCTCTCTACAACCACCTTACTTCTCAATTCTCATCTCGGACTGCCACCTCGGGCAGGGCGAGATCAATCAACCACCTCTCACATACGGACTACTCTCCTCGGGAGATAGGACGTATCACATGCCAATTTAAACATCTGAGCTGAGTGTAAATCTGGACCGTCCGTTTTAGTCAGATCCAGTCAGGTACCTGGGAGGATACGGATTCAAAAAATTATACGTAAAATTTTAACTTTTTTTTTTTAAGAATACACATCGCACATACACTAACAAATTGAATATATTTGATGTTCTCTTATTCCCAACCACATGCATATATATATATATATATATATATATATATATATATATATATATATATATATATATATATATAGATAGGCTACCATGCTTTGCAAATTAAAGCACCTCTTGTGCTTTGCGCTCCTTTTCGGATTTTCAAAATTCAAAATGTCAATCCGACCGTTCAAGTTGTTCTCCATATTGAAATGTGCTTGGAGACCAAATTTAACATTTTTTGGAATTTTTTACTATTTATTAAGCCACTTTGAAAATCGCTGATCCAATGGTCACACTAGCAAAACAGTAAAAAATTCTGGACCAATGGATTAGCGATTTTCAAAGTGGCTTAATAAATAGTAAAAAAAATTCCAAAAAATGTAAAATTTGGTCTCCAAGCACATTTCAATATGGAGAACAACTTGAACAGTCGGATCGACATTTTGAATTTTGAAAACCCGAAAAGGAGCGCAAAGCACAAGAGGTGCTTTAATTTGCAAAGCATGGTAGCCTATCTCTCTCTCTCTCTCTATATATATATATATAGAGAGAGAGAGAGAGAGAGAGAGAGAGAGAGAGAGAGAGATGGGCTATTGTGCTTTGCAAAGTGAAGCCATCGTTTTACTTCGGCTTACTTTTTGGATTTTCAAAGTCCAAAACGTCGATCCGACCGTTCAATTTGATCTACATATTGAAATGTGCTTGCAGACCAAATTTTACATTTTTTGGAATTTTTTTACTATTTATTAAGCCACTTTGAAAATTGCTGATCACATGGTCCAGAAAAAACAGTGCAACAAAATTCTGGACCATGTGATCAGCAATTTTCAAAGTGGCTTAATAAATAGTAAAAAAATTCCAAAAAATGTAAAATTTGGTCTACAAGCATATTTCAATATGTAGATCAACTTGAACGGTCGGATCGAAGTTTTGGACTTTGAAAATCCAAAAAGTAAGCCGAAGTAAAACGATGGCTTTACTTTGCAAAGCACAATAGCTCATCTCTCTCTCTCTCTCTCTCTCTCTCTATATATATATATATAGAGAATGGCTAATATCAAAACGTTTGTTCCTGGGCTCAGGAACAAATGATTCCGTTCTCCAATTTCCAAAGTTCAAACAACAAATCCAAACCGTTAGATGTTCAATCTATATTAAAATGTGCTTGGAGACCAAATTTTACATTTTTTGGAATTTTTTTACTATTTATTAAGCTAGTTTGAAAACTGTTGTTTTTATGAAATTTCTGCAGCATTGAAAAACAGCAGTTTTCAAACTAGCTTAATAAATAGTAAAAAAATTCCAAAAAATGTAAAATTTGGTCTCCAAGCACATTTTAATATAGATTGAACATCTAACAGTTTAGATTTGTTGTTTGAACTTTAGAAATTGGAGAACGGAATCGTTTGTTCCTGAGTCCAGGAACAAACGTTTTGATATTAGCCATTCTCTCTCTATATATATATATATATATATATATATATATATATATATATATATATATATATTGAATATATTTGATTTTAATTTGCAGTTTCATTAAATAAAAAATTAGGTGCTAAGAATTCTGTTTTTTAAGAATACGCATCCAACATACCATTGCAATATTGTCATTCTTAAAATAAATACGGGTTGCATTGCACACATAGGAGAGCCTAACAAAAATGAATTAAATTTTATTCTTGTTTGAAAGTAAAATATATATTCACTTTGAAAAGATGCGCAAATAAAAGCATACAAAATTGAACTAACTAATAATAAAAAATTAAAATTCTGAATTTCAAATAAAATGATTTTTCATGAAAATTTCAGATTTTTAATTTCAGACCGTTAAAAATTCAAGTTATTTGATATATAGTGTAACAGACTTTGTAAAAATTCACGAACTTTTAGAATCTGATTTTTGAGTTATTTCTAATACAACAGGGCTACTTCAACTTCATCCTCATCATTTGAACATTTCTATAATAATGATTTGTTGTAGTAGGGTCAATGCCAAAAAAATTATATATCTTAGGACAAGCAAATCGGCCGACTTATTAGCTCTCTTTCTAGTGGTCCCCACATTATCCTCTCAGATTTGCTTCTCATTAAAAACAGGCAAGATTGGTTGGACTTACTGGGTCCTACCAGCAGAGAATAAAATCTTACCATTTTTTACAAGTAAATTAATAAAGAATCTCCAGCTCAGCAGCGCTCCCCTTGACTTCAAAATAAAATAAAGAAATTAGAGACAAGTCACAATCTCCACTTTCTATGAGAGGAAAAGAAAAGAAAAGAAAACGGCCACTTGACCTGGCCAAAAGGAGTCCGAATCTGCTGCGATCCTGGGTAGGATCGCAGGATCCTGCGATTTCAAATCAACGGTTCAAATTTTTCTGTGTGCGGATCTCGAAAACACTTTGGAAAAGTAAATTTGTATGCACGCATCACGAAAAAAACCAACAGCTGAGATTCGGAATCGCAGGGTCCTGCGATTCCCGAGAATCACAGCAGATTTATTTTCGGCCAAAAGTATCATCCACCAAAAATCCGGATTTTCTGTGGCTCTACAGATCTATCGGATCTGTGTGACGAACCTCTGAAGTCTGTGTCTTCTGATCTTTGCCATTCTTTTTAACACCCAGTCTATTGATATGTAACCTTAATTATCATGTTATTTTTCTACATTGTTCCAAACAAATTTAGGGTTTATTAAAGTTGCATGTGACTTTAAAACAGCCAAAATTAATTGGAGTAAGCAGTGATGCCAAAGAAAGTCGTCTTTAGAGTATTTTCACAGATGATTTTGGAATTTTGATCTTAACCAATAAGTAATTTCAAATACAATAGGGTTACATAGGCAAAACTTAACATTTAAAGTTCATAATAATATATTTACCCTTCTAAAATTGAAAAAAAACTCACAAAATTACTCATTTTTTTTATTTTTTATCATACCTTATTTAAATTTTTTTAAATACCCATTTTACTCTTTATTGAGAGAAGAAAAATACATACCATGCTTAAAAAAGTATAAGTCTTTTAATTGGTCAATTTTCAAGGGCAAATAGGTAATTTCTCTATTTCAGATGCTTACACAAGCATATACCTGAATGTTACTGTGTAAGTGTAAGAAGTATAAAAATTACTCATTTGTCCTCGAAAACCAACTAATTAGAAAGCTAACATTTTTTTTTTGGAAACATGATACATAATTAATTAAGGGTAAAATGGGTATTTATGAAATTAAAATTAGTTTAAATAGAAAAGACAACAAAATGGATAAATTTGTGAGTTTTTAAAATTTAGAAAGATAAATATAATATTATGAACTTTAGAGGTAGATATACATAATTTTGGAGTTTTTGAGGGGTATACTTGAAATTTCTCCTAAAAAAATCAATGTACAAACTAGCTACTAGATTGAAATTTTGTGTGGTACTGAGTGAGCTTCCTTACTAATTTGGTAGAAGCTGGTTCCATGTTGGTACCTTAAACAGCGCCGCCAGTGCTGCCACGTGGTGTTTCTTTTTTAGTTGAAACTTCAAAGCAAATCAGTTTATATATTTTAATCAATGTTATCAGAATCGGACCGGACATCGACCCGTAAAAGCTCCGGATCAATAGTTCATCGGTCGAACCGCTGGGTCAATTGGTTCAACTGCTAATTTTTTTAAAACAATTGTAATTTATATAGAGTACACATATACACAAAAGGTCAAGTAAGAAACGTACAATTATACTGTCCCATTACATAAAATACCCTAGAAGTTAACATGAAATAAAAAAAACTTCCCTTAAAACCCCAAAAAAATATACATAAAATAGAAAATTGAAAAACCTGATATGTGCTCTCTGAGCACTCTTCCCAAAATATTCACAAACAAGAAAGTAGAAAAACCAAGAATAAGCATTTTTCAAGTGTACGCAATTTCACATATATCTATAGCATGTATGCTAAATACCAACAGGGAAAGGGATAATACCAATATGCTAAATACCAGTATTAGCATACCAGTATTTTTGAACTTGTAATGGATATGAGTAGCATTTTCTTAACATGTACATGCACCGACAATCCAAAACCATTAAGCATAAATAGTGGATATGTAAAAAAGAAAAGAGAAGATAAACAACAATAAAATAAAAGTTCAACATTCTACAAACCTTGATCATGAAAATTCTAGTATCAGACTTGAATTATACCAAGTGATATTTAAGGTTCATTTATAACAAGTTGAAAAATAGTACTTCATTTGCAAGAGTTTTATGTTCTCGAACACGAGTATGGTTAATTTGCTT
This sequence comes from Carex kokanica, assembly GCA_025461125.1. Lineage (NCBI taxonomy): Eukaryota > Viridiplantae > Streptophyta > Magnoliopsida > Poales > Cyperaceae > Carex > Carex kokanica. The sequence goes on from JAJGRX010000248.1 coordinate 429,104, forward strand.
CCGGAAGCATTTCGACCGAGGTGCTTACGGGGACATATCTTGCAATTTGATGTTCAAACAACAAATTCAAACCGTTAGATGTTCAATCTATATTAAAATCTACTTGGAGACCAAATTTACATTTTTTGGAATTTTTTTACTATTTTTTAAGCTGGTTTGAAAACTGCTGTTTTCAATGCTTCAGAAATTTAATAAAAACAGCAGTTTTCAAACCAACTTAAAAAATAGTAAAAAAATTCCAAAAAATGTAAAATTTGGTCTCCAAATAGATTTTAATATATATTGAACATCTAACGGTTTGAATTTGTTGTTTGAACATTAAATTGCAAGATATGCCCCCGTAAGCACCTCGCCGAAATGCTGCTGGCAGCAACTTAGCTGCTCCCCTCTAACACACTCAGATTATTGAAAAATATGTACATGAAAATCTCAATTAATTTTCTAAACAGTGGTTCGCACAAAGCATTAAGATCTCAAAAAATAAAATTATATTTTCATTTGGGCATTTCATCAAACACTTGAAAGGCATGCATCAATGCAATAAAATTAACTCAAAAATTAATGCCTTTCACGTATTACTCTCCTCAAGCAACTGAAGGCATAGTTCGATTTGGATTCGAAAGGTTGGATCAAGCAATGAGCAAAGAAAGCTTAAAGGAAGAATTGCTCCACCAACAAAAAACATGGGAATGTTTTAGCACCACTCTTCCAGGTTCAAAACAGGGGCAATGAGATCTTCGTTGTACTTCCTAGTCAAACTTGAATTTAGTGATTAAATAAACTTACAATACTTGATAGTTGTCGTAGATTATTTTCAAAACTAATCCTTGAGAATGCCGTGAAATACATACATAAATAGGTCAAGAATATTAAAGAACCCAGCCAAATTGAAAATTGAGAGGTCGTAGAAAGAAGGAGATGCCAATTCTTAGTGCTTTCTATCTTAGTGATTTGAGAAATAGCAAGAAATTTGGAAGATCGGTGGAGAAATAGCTATTTCTGCAAGATACGTGAAATCAGTTTTGAACCGGGGTTTTTACGTTGGTTTTTTTTTTTTTTTGAAATCTTGGTAGAGGCTACCAAGTGATTGATATATAAAGAAGTTGCTACATCAAGCTTCTGTTTTGGAAGCTACATCCTTAATATTACAATAGTTCTATGCGAATAATATTATGCAAACTACAGCTCTAAGAGAGTTCCGAGATGCTCCTTATTTACAATATTTAAGCCACATCAACAACTCATGCGTGCTTTGGGACACCACCACAGCCAGTATAACCCTCTGTTCCCCAAAAATAACTCGGTTACGCTGCTTCCAAATGTGCCAGGCCGTGCACATGAAGCATGCAACCCAGGTTTTTCGTTTGATAGTGCCTCCCTGCCTTACCTTATCCCAACTATCTTGCCATATCTTGTGTGTGGAGTCTGCATGGTATAGTATTTTCACGCCTAGCATAGCGCCCACTTGGTTCCAGACCGATCTCGCGAATGGGCAGGAGTATAGCAGGTGCCAGGTTGTTTCCCTTGGACACGATGAGCACATTACGCATCTAAGATCAATACACATACCCCTCTTTTGTAGCACATCTCTTGTTAGAATTCTATCATGCAACATGAGGTATGTGAATACCTTAACTGTAGGTGGTGTAGGCGATTTCCAAATGTAAAGAAAATTCCAATCATCTCCTTCTTGCTCACATAGTACCTGATAGGCCGATCGTGCCGTGTAAGTCCCGGCGTTTTCCCATTTCCATCTGAGAGTATCCCTGTGCTGTGTGAACCGAACCTGTTGGGTAGGTATCAGCTCTGGACTGAGAGTGTGTAATGTTTGCCATGCATCTGCCAGGGCGATATTTGGGTTCTGTAAGCCCCGCGCGAAGCCGGTCTGCAGAGGAGGGCCGTTCCATGTATCAAACCAGAAAGATATGGCTCGGCCGTTTCCAATGGTCCACCGTGTGTTGTCATCAAAAGAGTTCTTAATATGTCTTAGCTGCTTCCAAAAGAATGAGCCGGTTGCTAACCAAATGTTAGGCCCTGTTGCCGGGGTAGCCCTCCTCCGCAGACAGCGAATAGTGGCCGTCCAGAGGCCATCATTTTCACAGTACGCCTTCCACCACCACTTGAGCAGCAGCGCGGTGTTTACCAATGTGAGGTTGGAGACTCCCAAGCCTCCCCAACGCTTTGGCCTACATACCATGGACCACCTCATGAGCGACATTCCTCTAGTCGCCCCCTCTGTTTTCCTCCACAGAAAAGACCGTCTTATCTTATCCATACGATTGATGACCCACTGCGGTAGCTTGAAACAGCACATGTAGTATATGGGTATAGTTGAGAGTATTGACTGCAATAATTGTAACCGACCTCCTCTTGAGATCATTTTGCTCTTCCACCCCCCAGCTTTTGTTCCATCTTCTCAATTAGAGGCAAGAACTGCTCTTTCGTCGGTTTCAGAATTGACAGGGGCATACCTAAATATGTTACTAGGAAGTCGGTTTGTACACATCCCAAAACCGCATCCACCCATGCCATGTCGGTTTGATCTATATGTATGGGGATATAGTTACTCTTCTGGTAGTTTACTTTTAGCCCCGAAATTGCTGCAAATAAGCGAATTACCAGCTTGAGAGATATGAGCGATGTAATGTTTACCGAGGCCACAATAGCCGTGTCGTCGGTGTATTGATAAGCCATTATGGATTGGCAAATTTTATGTGTGATATTGCCCGGTAGTGCTTCATTTACCGCTTTCACCATTTGTTGAAGAACATCCACAGCAATATTGAAGAGCAATGATGACAAGGGATCTCCCTGCCGTAGGCCCCTTTTGTATGCGAAATATTCGGAGGCCGCTCCATTTACTAGCACTCTAGAGGAGGCCGAAGCCAAGAGATTCCTGATCCACCTGACCCATCTGACAGGAAACCCCCTTGCATGCATGACATTAAACAAAAATTCCCATTCTATCGAGTCAAAGGCCTTGGCAAAATCTAGCTTGAGAAAAATAGCCTTCTTGCCGGAGTTTTTGACGTGTTGTAACACCTCCCGAGTTGCTACAAAATTTTCTGAAATCTGACGGCCCTGAATGAAGGCCGTTTGATTTGGATGAATCAATGCGGGCATCTTGGTTCGCAACCTGTTTGCTAACACCTTAGAGATAAGTTTGGGAATTAAGTTAATCACGCTTATTAGACGGAAATCACCAACTGATGCCGGGGCTTTCTTCTTTGGGATCATTACCACATTTGCCATGTTAACCTTGCTTAGATCCAAATCATCATTATAGAAACCGTCCATCGTTTGCATTATTAGCGCCTTAAGATCCGTCCAATATTCTTGCAAGAATTCATTTGGTAAGCCGTCTGGACTGGACACCTTATTCTTGGCAAGTTGTCTAACCGCATGTTGAACTTCCTCCAAGGAGAACGGGTCTTGAAGGTCATTCAGATCGGGTTCCCGTTCATAGAGTGCTGCTGGGTTGAATATGGTGACCGGGTTCGAAACTCCCAGCTGCTCCTTTAGGTTATTCATAAAAGCTTCAACAATCTGAGTTACACCCGATACTTGCTGTCCGTTGCTGAGCACTGAGTGAACCATGTTTTTCCGAGCTCTAGAAGATGCACACGCATGGAAAAACCTGGTGTTTTTATCTCCCTGTCGCAACCAGTTACATCGCGACCGTTGACGCCACTTCTCTTCTAGATTGTTTGCTAGTTCAAAGGCCCTTTCTTTTATCTTGCAACGAAGTTTGAACTCATGCCGTTCCAGATGCCTTTTCTCTTCAATTATATCAAAAAACAAAACGGCCCGTTTGCATAAGGTCAATTGCTTTTCCATGTTAGTAAAACCTTCCTTCTGCCAGAGAACTAAAGTCCTTTGTAATAGCTGTGCATTGTGGTTGAATTTGTCCAAGTCAAGCTGCGGTTGACCAATGAGAGATCCCCACAGACTTCGCACCATGTGTCTAGGCAAATCATATCTCAACCAAAACATTTCAAACTTATACCTTCTCGGTGTCGTTGCCAGATTCCTACATGACAGAACCAAAGGTACGTGGTTCGAAACCACCATTTCTAGTGCCTCGAGTGTGATTATAGGGTATTTCAATGCCCAATCAGCCGAAGTGAATACCCTATCTAAGCGCGAAAAAGACGGGGTTGGCCTTTTATTAGACCATGTGTATTCCCTATTTTTCAACTGAATGTCCAGCAGCCCAGCTTGTCGAATCATATCGTTAAAAGAATCCATTAACTCGAACCCCCTAAAGTTTTCGGTTAGGTCTACTAGCCACCGCACTAAATTAAAGTCTCCGGCTATAACCCATGAGTTGTGTGCCAAATTTGCTAACCCTTGTAACTCCTCTATAAAAACTTGTTCTCTGAATCGATACTGGGGCCATAGACATTGGTGTATATCGAATCTTGACCATTGATAGAATCATGGAGCAGTACTGAAATGGAGTGTTTTGTGGACCAAGAACTAATCAACTCATAATGTTTTTTCCATGTAATCAAAAGGCCGCCCTTTGATCCTCGTGCCAAACTGTAGGCACAGTTGATTTCAAAAAAAGTTGGCAAAAAACGCACTACGTACTTGAAACTCATCTCATTCATTTTTGTTTCCTGTAGCATACAGATATCACATCTTGATCTTCTAATGACATCACACACTACTTTACATTTTTCGGGTTCCCCTAGACCCCGACAATTCCAGGAGAGAAGCTTAAATTTTTTTAAATTCATAAGAAACTAAAAAAAACAGCACAACAACACCTCAAAAAAAAAGGCAACAAAGACTGACTAGTCTTCTTCCTCAGCCCCGCTGAGCTCGTCCTCTGATGCAGAGTCTAGATTGACATGGGCTTCGTCTTCAGATTGGTTTGATTGTGTGCCCTCCTGTAGGTGGATTCTTCGCTCCTCATTGTCCACCTGTAGGGCGTTGTTCACCTCTGTTATGTTGAGGCCACAACCTTCAGTAATTTTAAGGTAATGGTCTTTGTTAACAGAGACTTGAAAGAAGGCTTGTGGATCTAAGTTTAGCTGGGCTGCCTGGTCCGAGGCCGAGTCAGTGGAGGCCCTTTTATTAAGGTCCGGCTGGGCCCTGGTGGAGGTGTGGTGAGGCTTGGTGAATTAATGACTTCAACAGGTATAGATTGAGCATCACGTGTCCAGCTGTAGCTGTCACGCCTTTGAGCCAACGCCCTCTTTCCTGTTACTTTGCTATTGTCGTGGGGTGGCATGCGCATATTCTTCCTGATCTTTGGAGTTGGTTTCTGTGTGGCCCCTGTGCTACAGATTGTTGCCCTTTGTACCCTTAGACCCACACCTGGTCTACTCGAACTCCCTAGGATTCCCCTTCCTCTTCCTTTTCCCAGGCAATGCCTAAAGCAATTATGGGTGGAGGTGGTCAGCAAACGTGGGTGAGATTGCTTGGAGGGATGCCTGCTACTCATGTGTCCCCTAGAATCCTTTTCCTGAATGGGAAGTGGCATGGATAACGGGGCCTCTATGTTGCTAGACTTTGAGTGTGAACTTTGGCCGATTGACACAATGGTGGCTACGGAAGGGCGAAATGAAAAATCCACATTTATCGAGTCTCGGGTCTCCAGCTGCCCCTTTCCCTTTTCGGCTACTGGTGCAACAGTACCTTGTACTGAGCCCGTCCCAGTTTCCATAGATGATCCTTCCCTTGTCTCATTAGCTCTGCATGGGGGCGCGGTTCGAGGAGCTACAGGGTCATGCAAAGCAACCATTGCCTCCATAGTGTTCACATGCGTGTGATTTGTTGTTGTGAGCAAGCGTGTGGCGGGTTCTGTTCCCTGTGAGGACTGACCCGTTTTACGGCGGCCTTGTGTCGCATCATGTGCTTCGATCACATCCAATAGCTCCCTGAGCGCTGCCATTGGAACTTCTCCAGCTCCCTTACGGCCACCGAGAATGGCCACTAGCTCCGGTGGAATGACCTCCTTTGTAAGACCTTGACAAATCTCCCTCAAGACGCGCCTAGAACAGGAGACCATGTCCTCTTCACTGGGATTTTCCTTTTCTAGAGGGGGTGATTCCTCATTCTCTTCAACTACCCTTACCGGAGGTGGAGGCTGCGAGAACTTGTGGGGTAATATGGGGAAGTCAGAGGCATTGTAGACGGCACCTGGAGCCAAGTTGACCGGTTGAACCTTCACCACATATTCAAGCCCCCCAGCAACCAAGGTAAGGTTATCTGGGATGTTTAGTAGGTCGTCGGTGGCTAGTACAACTCTGTAGGCTGTGAGATCCAAGGGATGTTCAGGTGAGACGGTTCCCAGGTATACACCAAATTTGGAGATAACATTAATCACATTGCACTCTCTCCATAGTGCTATTGGTAAATCGATCAAGTCAATGAGAAGTTTGAACCTCGGCATGCGCACTGTAGCGTCATCCAACAATGACCATTGCTAGAAAGTGAACCCCTGCCCTCAGAGCCAAACCGGCAATGCCTTGACAAAGGTCTCAACAGCCAATCCTTGAGGTAGTTGGATGAGGAATCGGCCCCGAGACAGCTTTGCGACCCTTATTTCTTCTTCACGAACTAGTTTGGTGTCAACCGCTATACGCACCACCTGGTTGATTTGTAGTGGTAAAGGATGTTTTTCTGTAAACATCACCACAGTCCGGTTTAGCTAAGCGACCTCCTTAAAGAATTCGTCATCCCTATCTAGAAAACATGTGAGCATTTCTGGCCGTCCTTGTGGGAGAATGGGTGGAGCATGTTGAGAAAGACCTGTGAGGAGCTCATCAAAGCCCGGTTCAGTTTTGGTTGGCTTGTAGGTGTGGAGTGCCGGACGGAAAGGTTGAGCTGCCGGGTTGAGAATGTTTGCCCTACAGCTAGCAGCAATGTGACCATCACTCCAACATTTGCCACACTTGCGCGGATTACGACACTTTGCTTGGGCGTGTCCCACTCTACAGCAACGAAAGCATAGTCCCCGCCATTCCGGGAAGGAAGCCTGAGGTGGAAATCTGAGTGCTGTGGGACTATGAGGTGAGTAGAAATACTGCGTTCCCTTTGGAGTCACCGGAGGTGATGCGTTTGATGAAGCATACGATGAAGCCGGTGAGGTTTTGGTATAACCATCAGAGCTCGGATTGGATGAACCTCCAACTCCCAAGGGTTTGGGTAGGGCCGCCACCTGGGCGTAAGTGAGCCTGGGTGTGTAAGGCTTGTAGGGGCGCACCTTGTTCGCCTGGACGGTATTGGGCGTACGCCAGTTATCCGGGAAGCGACGTCGCCGACTTACCATTTGCCATTCACCATCTTCCGCCATCTTTTTCGCCTCTCAGTCGCCCCTTTTTGGTTTCACCGATTTTTAGGAAGTTCTTTTTACGTTGGTTTAGTTTGGCGATTTTATAAAATCCCAGCCGACTAAATTGATTTTTACCGATTCGACTGCTCAAACGATCTTTTAAATGAATCGAACCGTATAGGAGTTCGGTTCCGGTTTTTTTTGGTTTAACCGGCGGTCCGGTCCGGTTCTTATAACACTGATTTTAATACAGAAAGAATTCATGTCTTATGCTCTGACATTGACTTTATTAATTGCTAATTAGAAAATGCTGGCTATATTTGGTGTTTACTTTTGAGGTATTCAATTCAATTAATGGCTTATTTTTAGTCTTATGGGTCCAAAAGAACAGGGTTTGGTTTGGTATGATATATAGCTCCTTTTTTTTTTGATATAAATAGTAATAGTCTTATTGTGTGAACTGATCTACTTAAATGTTTTGAAAATATTTGTTGCTTAGGAGGTGATAGACGGTGCATCCTAGAAGCTACGTTAATATATAGAGCTTAAATACGCTCCGGCTTAATTATCCATAAAACATGCACTCACATCATATATATATATATATATATATATATATATAGTCCGGCTAGCGTTCAAACATTTGGATAGAGGCCTATATCCAAACGGTTCATTTTTGCGATTTCAAAGTTCCAAAAGTCTATCTGAAGCGCTCAACATGTTTGGAATATTAAAATGTGCTTGGAAACTAAATTTTACATTTTTTGAAATTTTTTACTATTTTTTTAGAATTTTTGAAAATCGTTGTTTTGATATGGAAAAAAAATAATAAAAAGTTCATCAAAACAACGATTTTCAAAAATTCTAAAAAAATTTCAAAAAAATTCCAAAAAATGTAAAATTTAGTTTCCAAGCACATTTTAATATTCCAAACATGTTGAGCGCTTCAGATAGACTTTTGGGACTTTGAAATCGCAAAAATGAACCGTTTGAATATAGGCCTCTATCCAAACGTTTGGACGCTAGCCGGACTCTCTCTCTCTCTCTCTCTATATATATATATATATATATATATTCCACTTATAGCTAGCTAGATATGCTTAATTTGCCACTAAGTCGTTATCAACCACTTCTGTGTAACTTTCTAAGCAACTTCGGTTGAGATTGATGTTTTAGGTACGGAACACTAAAAATTAGATTGAAATTGAAATGTGAAAAAATAACTCAAGTTTGTAATTGGTGTGATTAAATTAACACGTCATCTTCCCTCTATGTAGGGATGTTCATCGGGTCCAGTTTAATTGGTTTTAAATCGAATCAAGAAAGTTCGATTTAATCGGTTCAGTTTTTTCGGTTAAATGGATCAGTTCTTAATTGTTCAGATTACTTGATTGTCTTGTTAATATGTTCAGAAAATTAATATTTGTTCCTTAATTGTTACTTTGATGGAAAACATATAATATCTTCAGTGAGTTGTTCTAGCAAGCAAATCTACTATTCGAATCCAATTATGTTATGTAAAATATCCGAATTGAAAGTTTGTTTGTCTTTTACATGACTTGGAATCAAGTATAATATTATTTCCTTTTCAATGGAAGGACAGTTTGGTCCAAATAATTTGTTTTCTCTATTTTTTTTTTATAGTACCAAATAATTAATTGTTTTCTCTAACGCAGATATGTGGGAATTTAAAATAAATAATAATAAATTTAATCAAATAAAACGAATAATAAAGCACACAACACAATACTAAAACAAAACAATCATAGTAAATAATGAAAACACTAAAAATGAATAATAAATGTAATGCTTTAATTAGAATCAGCCTCAATTATATTTAATTATTTATCCGTTCAAATTTATATATCTCAGCCTGTAATTATAATACCAGTGTTCTAAATAGTGCGTTATAGCGTTTTTGGACCCCAAACGCTACGCCATGACATCAAAATGCGCTATTTGCGCTACGGCCGCTATAACGCTATAGCGGTCCGCTATTTACACTATACAATATGGGTTTTAAATAAAGATAAAAAAAACTCAAACCGAAATTGAATTTGTTGCTACTTGCTACAGATAAATCAATTTGAAATTGGGAATAGAAATAGAAAAAAAGACCAAACCGAAATTAAAATTTGAATAGAAAAAAAAATAGATTATGTCATGAATCATGATGCTTAAGATATTTTTAATAGGAAAAATCGATAGTTTATGATATTACTATGGATATTTTGAACCGCAATTTGGACTTTGTACGGGTTCAATATGAATATTATAATTTCTTAATTACTTTGATGTTATGTATTGTTCTATGAGACTTTAGATAATGTTGATATTTAGTACAAATATTGAATATACGGAATGTAAAAAAAAAAAAAAAAAGCTATTTGGAATAGCTTCCGCTATAGCGACGCTATTCGCTATAGCTTTTTTTGTAGCCTTCCTGCTATGACGCTATAAACGCTATTTAAAACCTTATATAATACACATGTTTTATTACAACTTAAATACTTAAATACTTTATTAGTCAACTTAAATTAATGTTCAAGTGTTTAGTTTTTGTGTTTATTGGAAGTTCATCAGAGCTCGGAATTCAGTTTAAATATTTAATTCATTGTTCATATTAAATATTTTATTATTCACTTTGTTTATTTAACCTTGTAAAAATTTTGAGTTTAAACAATAAATTACAGTGTTGTCAATTTTCTTAAATGACCATATATATGTAACCTTACTTATCATGTTATTTTTCTACATTGTTCCAAACAAATTTAGAGTTTATTAAAGTTGCATGTGACTTTGAAACAGCCAAAAGGCCCAAAATTAATTGGAGTAAGTAGTGATGCGAAAGAAAGAAAGTCGTCTTCAGAGAACGTATTTTCACAGATGATTTTGGAATTTTTATCTTAACCAATAAGTAATTTCAAATACAGTAGGGTTCTTTAGGCAAAACTTAAGCGTCACGTTCAATTGGGTAAACTAGCTAGATAACCATACAATGGCTTCTTGTCCGAAGGAATGAATGTCTGTAGGAAAGTAAAGGCCGTGTACTTATTCAATTCGGTAAAGTACATAATTCCTATGACCATGTCTTCTTGTTGTGTCTATCGCTTTCTTAACTTTCTATTTAAGAAAAACATAGGCCCTGGAAAGAAAAACATAGACCATGAAATAGAAGTTCAATAATTTTTACAATGATATAACTATACATAGCTACCTCATCAAGGGATTGGGCTAATTAAGTTTAAATATTTAATTCATCAGAGCTCGGAATTCAGTTTAAATATTTAATTCATTGTTCACATTAAATATTTTATTATTCACTTTGTTTATGTAACCTTGTAAAATTTTGAGTTTAAACAATAAATTACAGTTTTGTCAATTTTCTTAAAAGACCATATATATGTAACCTTAATTATCATGTTATTTTTCTACATTGTTCCAAACAAATTTAGAGTTTATTAAAGTTGCATGTGACTTTAAAACAGCCAAAATTAATTGGAGTAAGCAGTGATGCCAAAGAAAGTCGTCTTCAGAGTATTTTCACAGATCATTTTGGAATTTTGATCTTAACCAATAAGTAATTTCAAATACAATAGGGTTACATAGGCAAAACTTAAGCTGCCAAGTAGAGTGGAAAAAACGTTTTGAGCTTAGTCACTCTTTTTTTTTTTGAGAACCTGGCAGGGGCTGCCAGATGTGAGCTTAGTCACTCTCTCTCTCTCTCTCTCTCTCTCTCTCTCTCTCTCTCTATATATATATAGAGATCTCTCTCTCTCTCTCTCTCTATATATATATATAGAGAGAGAGAGAGAGAGTGGCTAAGCTCAAAACGTTTGCACCAAGCCCTTGGTGCAAACGATTTGGTTCTCCGACTTTTAAAGTTCAAACGGTCGATCCAAACCGTTAGATATTTAATCCATATTAAAATATGCTTGGAAGACCAAATTTTATATTTTTTGGAATTTTTTGCTATTTATTAAGCCACTTTGAAAGTTGCTGATCCGGGTGAACAGTAAAAACAGTGCAATCAAATTCTGGATCATGCGATCAGCAATTTTCAAAGTGGCTTAATAAATAGCAAAAAAAATTCCAAAAAATGTAAAATTTGGTCTCCAAGCAGATTTTAATATAGATTAAATCTAACGGTTTGGATCGACCGTTTGAACTTTGAAAATCCGAAAACCATTCGTTTGCACCAAAGCCTTGGTGCAAACATTTGTAGCTTAGCCACTCTCTCTCTCTCTCTCTCTCTCTCTATATATATATATATATATATATATATATATATATCTCTCTTTTTGTCGGCTTTTGTTACAGCATGCACATATAAGGATTATTTTCAACGATGATATTGATTTGAAGCACTTTATTTATTCATGAGAAATTTGGCTATATTCATGATTTGAAGCACTTTATTTATTTTCCGAGTGACGATGATATTGATTTCAAATACAATAGGGTTCTATATGCCCATATTGATTTGAAGCACTTTATTTTTAATGGTGTAATATTAAAAGAAAAAATATTTTTATTTGAAAGTTGGTTCGAAATCTTAATACAAGTTATCTCGGGTCATACTACTACCTTTTGGCCATGTTTGGTTGTGGCCTAAAGGGTGGAATAAGGGGTTTAGGCCTCTTTATTCCACCAAACGTGACTTAATTAAGCCGGCCTAACATGGCATAAGCCGATCTTTAGGCCGGCCTAAACTAAATCACCTCGCATGGTAGTTTAATTTTATTTCACGTTGTGGCCTAACTCGAATGATTATAATAATATCTTATTAGTATATAATTAGTATATTATTATTAATAATTATTGTTAGTATATAATTATATAATTAATATCTTATATTGTTAATATATTAAATAATTATTATAATAATATTATATAATTAGTATCTTTTTATCGATAATTATTATTAATATAAAATTATATAATTAATATGTTAGATTGTTAATATATTAAATAATTATTATAATAATATTATATATATTATAGTTACTATTAATATATTAATATTATATAATTAGTATCTTATTACTAATAATAATTATTAATATATAATTATATAAATAATATCTTATATTTTATTATATTAAATAATTATTATAATATTATTATAATATATTATAGTTATTATTAATATATTAATATTATATAATTAGTATCTTTTAATCAATAATTATTATTAATATATAATTATATAATTATATGTTATATTTTAATATATTAAATAATTATTATAATATATTAAATTTATTATTAATATATTAATATTATATAATTAGTATCTTTTTATCAATAATTATTATTAATATATAATTATATAATTAATATGTTATATTGTTAATATATTAAATAATTATTATAATAATATTATAATATACTATATTTATATTAAGAGGAGGGATCCAATTACACCTCTTTTGGTGACACATCATGACACCGTTTTTATATATGTCAATTTTGCGATTTCAAAATCCAAACAGTCAATCCAAACCGTTCAACATGATCACCATATTAAAATGTACTTGGAGATCAAATTTTACATTTTTTTAAATTTTTTTACTATTTATTAAGATGGTTACAAAATCGCTGTTTTTCAATGGTCTGAAAACAACGATTTTGTAACCATCTTAATAAATAGCAAAAAAATTCAAAAAAATGTAAAATTTGATCTCCAAGCACATTTTAATATATCCATCATGTTGAACGGTTTGAATCGACTATTTGGACTTTAAAAATGGTAGGTGTCAAAGTGTGTCACCAAAAAAGGTGTAATCGGATCCCTCCTCTTATATTAATATATCAATATTATATAATTAGTATCTTTTTATCAATAATTATTATTAATATATAATTATATAATTAATATGTTACATTTTTAATATATTAAATAATTATTATAATAATATTATATATATTATAGTTACTATTAATATATTAATATTATATACTTAGTATCTTATTACTAATAATAATTATAATATATAATTATATAATTAATATCTTATATTTTTAATTTATTAAATAATTATTATAATAATATTATAATATATTATAGTTGTTATTAATATATTAATATTATATAATTAGTATCTTATTATTAATAATAATTATTAATATATAATTATATAATAAATTTTTATATTGTTAATATATTAAATAATTATTATAATAATATTATATATATTATAGTTACTATTAATATATTAATATTATATAATTAGTATCTTATTACTAATAATTATTATTAATATATAATTATAAATTAATATCTTATATTGTTAATATATTAAATAATTTTTATAATAATATTATAATATTATAATTATTAGAGGAGGGATCTAATTACACCTTTTTGGTGACACATCATGACACCTTTTTTTATAGGTCAATTTTGCGATTTTAAAATCCAAACAGTCGATTCGAACCGTTCAACATGATCACCATATTAAAATGTGCTTGGAGATCAAATTTTACATTTTTTTTGAATTTTTTTACTATTTATTAAGATGGTGACAAAATCACTATTTTTCAATGGTCTGAAAACAACAATTTTGTAACCATCTTAATAAATAGTAAAAAAATTCAAAAAAATGTAAAATTTGATCTCCAAGCACATTTTAATATATCCATCATGTTGAATGATTTGGATCGACTATTTGGACTTTGAAAATAGTAGGTGTCAAAGTGTGTCACCAAAAAAGGTGTAATTTGATCCCTCCTCTAGTTATTATTAATATATTAATATATATAATTAGTATCTTATTATTAATATATAATTATATAATTATTATCTTTATATTGTTAATATAGTAAATAAATATTATTAATATATAATTATATAATTAATATCTCGTATTGTTAATATATGAAATAATTATTATAATAATATTATAATACATTATAGTTATTATTAATATATTAATATTATATAATTAGTATCCTATTATTAATAATGAACTAACTTAGGCTTCCAAAACTTTAGTCCTCCACTAACTCTAACCAAACAAGGAATAACTTAAGTCATGGTTTAACTTTAGACCTCAACCAAATATGAATAATTTAGGCCGGCATAACATGAAATAACAACTTAAGCTACCTTAACTTTAGTCCACAACCAAACACCACCTTTGGAAATAAGAATCTCAGTCTTTTACGTTTATTTGATACATTAATAAACAATAAGAATCTCAGTCTTTTACGTTTATTTGATACATTAATAAACAATAAGAATCTCAGTCTTTTACGTTTATTTGATACATTAATAAACAATAAGAATCTCAGTCTTTTACGTCTCATGATGTATTCATGAAAAAAAAATATGAAGTATCTCAATTCTCATGCATGTGTGGAGTGTGGTCTTTCAATGTAGAAAAATAACATGATAATTAATTAAGGTTACATATATATGGTCTTTTAAGAAAATTGACAAAACTGTAATTTATTGTTTAAACTCAAAATTATTTTACAAGGTTAAATAAACAAAGTGAATAATAAAATATTTAATGTGAACAATGACTTAAATATTTAAACTGAATTCCGATCTCTGATGAATTGAATATTTAAACTTCGCCCAATCCCTTGATGAGGTAACTATAGTTCTATCATTGTAAAAATCATTGAACTTCTATTTCATGATTTTCCTTCTCTGTGGTATGATACTAGCTAGTTTCTTAATTTATGCATAATTAGGTAACTAAACCTTAATTTGACCATTATAATATAGTTAATGTATATGTATATGTATATGTGCATGAGTATATATCTTGGCAACCCTGGTACATTCATGAAATTTATGAATTCTAACATAAATATCTCTTAATTGATTCCGTTTGGATTAATGTCGGTAAGTACTGGTTTCATATTTTGTTGCCTTAATTACAATTTGACCTTTGAAAGACCAAATTTAGGGAAACTGACCTTATATGTGCTTCAAGTCAATGATTTATTTAAAAATTTGAAAATAAATAAATAAAGTGCTTCAAATCAATATATCCTTATATATATGTGCATGCTCTAACAAAAGCCGACAAAAAGATATTCCTAAAAAATTGACTGCGTAGGATCCTATCATTAATTTGAGCAAATATCATCGTCACTCGCAAAATATAATTTCAAGAATATAAGACTTAAAAAGGCGTATAATATATTAAATATAACTGTTATCAATGCTATCTTTTTCCCTGCTAAGAATTCTAATTAATTAGCCATATGTGCATAACATATGTGCATGCACATAGGATCCTACGCAGTCAATTCTCATGCATGTGTGGAGTGTGGTCTCAGCACAGTAAATTAATTTTCCTACGCAGTCAATTCTCTTGCACAAAGATCCTACGCAATCAATATATCCTACGCAGTAAATTAATTTTCCGTTCAAATACTTTACAACTTAAATAATACACACATGTTTTATTACAACTTAAATACTTTAATACACACATGTTTTAATTAATGTATATCACTCACTTAATGCTGTAATGCTGTAATGCTGTAATGCATGTATAGAGAGAAATAATTAAGAACATAATAGACTCGGATGAGCTTCATTGATCCTTGAAGAATCGATCACAGCTTGTGAATAGCCACATATAATCTATTTTCTGCGTCCTTGAAGCCCCACAGCTCCACTCGATCCCCCTCCTTTAGGTGGCTCCATGCTTGCACCGCCTTCCTACCATGTATTACTATGGATCCACACTTCCACCTTTTGAGTTTCCCTTCACCCTGCCGCCTCGGCTCGCCCGGACAAAAAACAAAAACTTGAATGTTAACCCCTTCTAATTCGATTGCGCTGCTGACATCCTCTGCGGTGATAAAATTGATCTCCATCATACTCTCCCTCTCTGCTATAGAGAGAAAATTCGCTGCCGCTTGTTGATTCAAAGAAAGAAGTCTTTCTTGAAATGCAGTTTGGGATGATATCGGCAGGCGGAGTCGGCTTTGGTGTTGATTCAAGTCCGAGAGTCTGATTGTTTTGTTTGTAATGTATATCGGTTGGTTTCCGTGTAGCTCTTCACACAAGTATTGAATAGGAGCTGGTGGTGTAAGTGGAACCGCTGCCATTTCTAGCTTTCAGGGTTTTAAGTTAAGAAGACAAACTAACTAGAGAGATCTTAAATAGAGAGTTAAGGAAGAGATGGAATACTGAAGAGATGGATTTTGTTAATTTGACGTCGATCATCAAGATCGATCGTATTCAGCAATGGGATTTAATTGTCAGTATATATATATATATTCAAGTCAAGAAGTAGATGGACGGAATTGCCTTTAAGAGAGAACAAGCTGGTTTCGTCCCTTGAAGCCAACTAATTAGAGAGCGAGCTAGCTAGCTAGCTAGGTCTCCAACTCCAATATTAATTATCAATCAAAATATATATATAAGCTGATTAATTAATTAGCCTCCAAATTGACCCTGAAAATATTGAATTAATTTGTAATCTCTGTAGGTTCAGTCTCAGTGGGCTTCTTAATTATCACCCCTATATATTCTTAATGTATCAGGAAGATATCGATCAGAGTTATATATATCCCAGAAGATAGTAGCTAGGTATTATTAGAGTCGTACGTTATCAAGGCCAAGGCCACCACCATCCGGCCGGGATCTTTTGAGGTCAGGTCTGGCTCAAATATATATATATATATGTATCCCATTTCGATAATCCGTAAATTAAGTACCACTGGTCGTTGAAAAACAAGAAGCTAGCTGTCTGTTAGTCGACCTAGAAGAGCATTGGAATTAGAAGGGGTTAACATTCAAGTTTTTGTTTTTTGTCCGGGCGAGCCGAGGCGGCAGGGTGAAGGGAAACTGAAAAGGTGGAACTGTGGGTCCATTGTAATACATGGTAGGAAGGCGGTGCAAGCATGGAGCCACCTAAAGGAGGGGGATCGAGTGGAGCTGTGGGGCTTCAAGGACGCAGAAAATAGATTATATGTTGCTATTCACAAGCTGTGATCGATTCTTCAAGGATCGATGAAGACGTACTCCCTTGCAAGCTCATCCGAGTCTATTATATATGTTCTTAATTATTTCTCTCTATACATGCATTACAGCATTACAGCATTACAGCATTAAGTGAGTGATATACATTAATTAAAACATGTGTGTATTAAAGTATTTAAGTTGTAATAAAACATGTGTGTATTATTTAAGTTGTAAAGTATTTGAACGGAAAATTAATTTACTGCGTAGGATATATTGATTGCGTAGGATCTTTGTGCAAGAGAATTGACTGCGTAGGAAAATTAATTTACTGTGCTGAGACCACACTCCACACATGCATGAGAATTGACTGCGTAGGATCCTATGTGCATGCACATATGTTATGCACATATGGCTAATTAATTAGAATTCTTAGCAGGGAAAAAGATAGCATTGATAACAGTTATATTTAATATATTACGCGCCTTTTTAAGTCTATAATCTTGAAATTATATTTTGCGAGTGACGATGATATTTGCTCAAATTAATGATAGGATCCTACGCAGTCAATTTTTAGGAATATCTTTTTGTCGGCTTTTGTTAGAGCATGCACATATAAGGATATATTGATTTGAAGCACTTTATTAATTTATTTTCAAATATTTAAATAAACTATTGACAGCAACTCACCGTCCAAGTCATACTACTACCTCTGGAAATAAGAATCTGAGTCTTTTACGTTTGTTTGATAGATTAATAAACAAATTAATAAAGAGAAAGAACATTTGATATTAATGAACAAATTGTCAATAGTTCAAACAGTTGTTATATACATAATTAGAATGGGGTGAAGTGCAATTAAATAAATTAATTTAGGTAGAAATTAACAATTAAACTAAATGATTGGATTAGTCAAATTGTCCGGGTCTCATGATATATTCATGAATAAAAAATAGTATCTCAATTATCATGCATGTGTGGAGTGTGGTCCTTCAAAGGTCAGTTTCCCTGATACTTTGTGGCGCCGGCTGCAGTGGGAATCTATAGGTGTGTAGTACGTGTACGGAGCACTGGACAGCAAAAAATTGGTTATTACTTATTAGGCTATTAGCTAGCTTTTTCTTTCTTTCTTAATACTAGCTTTTTTTTACTGGATAGAAACAAACATGAGTTACCATCAACTTAAAATATGGACACCATTAAGCAATACATAAGTTGCAAGCACGAAGTCATTGTAATTAAGGCAACAAAATATGGAAACCAGTACTTAGCAACATTAATCCAAACGGAATTCAATTAAGATATTACCTTGATCATATTGCGGGGTCCAAAAGATTGTTTTCTCTCTCAACGCATGCAGATGACAGATCTGTCGGAAATTAAACTGTAGCTGTTAAAATCTGCACCCGTCCAAAAGGTTGTGTCCTGAATATCAAGTTGTCTTTATCTAGTTTGACTGAATAATAAAATAAATAATATAAATTTAATCAAATAAAATGAATAATAAAGCACACAACAACAATACTAATTAAAACAAAACAATCAAAGTAAATAATGAAAACACTAAAAATGAATAATAAATGTAATGCTTTAATTAGTATCAGCCTCAATTATATTTTATTAATTTTCCGTTCAAATTTATATTGCTCAGTCTGTAATTATAATCATCTGTGAAAATACACTAGATTAAAATATTTAAGCACTTGGCAAAACTCAAGCTGCCAAGCGTCACGCTTATGCCCGACATTTTTATTAATACCCTAAAAAAAAAGCAAATATCAAATATGCCCTCACTTAGAAATTTTTTTTAAATATGCCCTAACCGCCCCATTGTGGGGCGGTCCACTGATGCTAGAAAACCGCCCTCTTGCTGGGCGGTTCCCTTCCTCTAGCCAACCGCCCAGAGGTGGGGCGGTTCCCTATATTTTTTTTTTCAAATTTTATAAGGAAATATATATTGATATATATATATATATTTTTAAGATATATTATTGTTTGTTAAGGTATATATTTTTATAAGGAAATGTATATTGATATATATATATATATATATATTTTTAAGATGTATATATTGTTAAGATATATTTTTCTTTTTAAGATATATATATTTATAAGGAAATGTATATATTGTTAAGATATATTTTTCTTTTTAAGATATATATATTTATAAGGAAATATATATTGGTATATTTTTTTTTAAGATGTATATATTGTTTAAGATATAATTTTGTTTATTAAGATATATATTATTGTAAGGAAATATATATTGATATATATTTTTCTATTGTAGATTTTATATAAAAATGAAGAAAAGTGCTTAATTTTTTTATTGTAATTTTCGATAAAATTGAGTTGAGTTTGGATGCGATTATATGGTTGTTGTACTGATTGTCGATTTGGCTAACGTGGTAAACAGTGAAAAATATGTAATCTAAATCGTAAGTCCACAAAAAAAAAATATCCAAACTACGTAAAATAAATGTCCACAACTCAAGCAAAACAGTCCAGACCGGATATACAATAGTAGAAACCTATCAAACTACAAAACATAAAAAAACCTAACGACGAGGATGAGGGTGACGACCAAAGAGATCCAACCTACGAGGTGGATGGCAGTCCCTGGGCGGCTGTACATGCCTCACGTGAACCTCCTCCTCCTGTGCAGCTGTATCCGCCTCATCCCATGGATCGTCCACCAGTGGGGGGATGGGCGGCATAGTAGGCACCTCCCATGGCTCCCAGGTCGATGGATACGTAGGCGGAGGAGGCGGTGTGCCAAATATAGCAGATGCATAGGCATATGCATGCTGTGCTCCACTCCCACTGGCCTCGTCATCGTGCTGTCTGGCCTCCGAATATCGTGGTATGTGGAGGCTCGGTCCCTCATCCCGGCATAATCTCCAGTAAGGTCAGCCATAGTGAACTCCGGGGTGGCATGTCGTGGGGGAGCTCCATCCTTAATGGAAAACAATGTTAGTTTTGCTACATACAAAGAAATAGTAAGTTGATTAAATAATAAATTTTTGCTACCTGTCCAACCTGCACCGGAACTCCATGCTCATTGTAGTAAGCGCTCCACGCATTATTATTCAACACCCATTCATGGAAGCCCCAACCTGATTCATCCACTGCATAATTAACGAAAAATTAATGAGAATAGTTTTTTTTATCGAGAAATGACTGTGTACGACAAAATCAAATTACCTGGAGGAGGTGGTGGCATCTCATGAGCGTATATAGCGATTGGGGGCTGATCCGGATCAAGTGGTGGGGGCTCTATCTCGCGCCAGTATATGTTCTCCCCACTGTCACGCAACATGCCAATGAGGCACCCGTCAAAGCCAAAGTCCTCCACCTAGGAGCACTGTGCTGGAGCATTGTACATCCCACTGCTCGCCAACCTTCTTTTGCCATGCACACCAAGCTGTGTGCCACTCCTCTGATACCGGTAAGAATCTGCACAAAGTGTTTTTTTATTATTGTAGGAAAAAAATAAATAAACATTTAATGCTTTAAATATGTTAGTTTCGTAAGTAATTACCTGGCGAGCCTGGATCGGTCCAAAGACAAAAAACCTCTCGACCCTGCACGAGAAAGCCTCCGTCGAAGGGTCTCACTCCAGTGGCCCGTGAGGTATACCGAGGGCATGCCCCACCTCTGGTACCAGACTAAGTACCTCAATCCCCCAGGCCCTGCGCCCAGTGTGACATCATCGGTCGTAGGAGGCTACCACATATGAAAATGTGGAGACTGTGCTCGGAGGTAATGATCTGCATGGCGCACTCTCCAGTCGACGTTGGGCTTATTGTGTTTAGTCCTGCAGTACATTTAAATTAAAAAAGAATGTTAATCACGTGCAGAACTGAACAAGTAACGGTAAGAAAGCAATTAAGTAATTTTAACTTACTTGTGCAGCTTGGTGGTCTCACTCTCTCTCAGGTCTGGGAACTGCGGGACAAATGCGTCCAGACCAAACTGTCGGGTCACGCGATCTGGCCACGTGTACTCAACAATCCAGTAACATATGCACGGTTCTCGATAAAACCAGAGATGCCTCTGCTCCAATGTCAGTCGACAAAGTGCGTTCCTTTCGTAGAACTCCCGGTAGGGGAACCAGTCAACGCTACTCTCGTGAAGCATCTGGAGCTGACTCCGGACATAGGAAATCCCCACAGTTCTCCCCTTGCCCGTGTTCTCGTACGTGTGGTGACTGCCCCAAATGGCACCGTACGCGGGACATCTCTCGGCATCCTGTCTCCTCAAGAATGGGACAAGAGACGGACGAACTGGCCGACATACCGGTAAATGAGACCACGACCATTGCTGGAGTAGAAGAAGTGGTCCGTGGATCTGCATGTTCTTCACCTATATTTTGGACATGAGGTGAACATGTTGGTGATTATTGAACCCTAATTATTGTAATGTAAATTCCGAAATATTTGTGAAAACTTACCAAGCAAGCATGGCACAGGCTCCGGTATAAGTGGGCGATCATAGCTCCGCCCCAGTTCCACTTCGATGGCTTCTCAATTTCTCTCAGCATAGATAGAAACATAATCGGAACCGCGTCACCGCTAGAGTCCACGAACATGACGCTACCACAGAGATCCAGCACAAAGGCCCTCACATACCTAAAAATATAAAATAGTAAAGATAAATAATGATTTTCACTGTTGAGTTCGTAACATATTTTAATTTCAAGATTTTAATTATTACCTCATGACGGCCTCCAGATCAGTGGTCTCGGCTGTGATCCGATGCAGGAAGAAGTGATCGCGGAGCGACGCTAGGCTAATGCAGTACCCCGAATATTGGAACTCCTCCTCCTCCTTCCTCTTCTTCTTCTTCTGCAGCGTCTTTGGATCCTCTACCCCTAGAAGCTCCCGTATCATCCCTACGTGAAGTGGACTGTCGGAGACACCGCTGATAGGCTCACCATCGATCCGTAGACCCCATAGAGCGCTCACATCTGCTAGGGTCACGGTCATCTCCCCAAAGGGTAGGTGGAACGAATGGGTCTCCGGTCGCCATCTCTCCGCGAGCCCGCTCATGAGAGCCTGGTCGATCTGACCCTGAGGCATGGTAGCGAGCTGATACAACCCGAGATTCATAATGCACGACTCCATCAAAGGATGACCGACGTACGGTATCCCGGGGGTGCGATGTCTCACGGTCAACATCCTCTCGTCCTGCATTTAACAATGAGTCCAGTCTAAGCGACTTACTATATGCCATATTAAAAATATGTAATTTGAACTAAATTGCTTAAAAACCAACATACCTCCGTAGATGCGAGCGCGACCCGGTGCTGAACATGTGGAATCACATAAGAGGGCTGAATGTATCAGCTGCATGTGTGTGGTGCTCTGCACCGAGAGCCTCTACTCCAGATGCCTCTACACCGGATGCACTGGGAGCCTCTGTGCTGGACGAACTATCTCTCATCTCCATAGTATCTGCACTGCACAATTTTCAAATAACTTAAATTTCACAAATTAAACCCTAAACCCTAATTAAACCGTAATTTAATTTATAAACTAAACCCTCGAAATTAGGCCGCAATTAAACAATTCAATTTCTAAATTAAACCCTAAACCCTAATTTTTATCAACTTACTCGCGTCGGGAAAATCAACAACCCGCACACGGCAATTCAATTTCTAAACTGAACCCTAAACTCTAATTTTTATCAACTTGCGTCAGAAAAATCAACAACCCGCACACGGCAATTTAATTTCTAAACATAACCCTAAAACTCTAATTTTTATCAACTTACTCGCATCGGGAAAATCAACAACCCGCATACGGCAATTCAATTTCTAAACTAAACCCTAAATCCTATTTTTTATGAACTTACTCGCGTCAGGAAAATCAACAACTCGCACACGGCAATTCAATTTCTAAACTAAACCCTAAACCCTAATTTTTATCAACTTACTCGCGTCAGGAAAATCAACAATCCGCACACGGCAATTCAATTTCTAAACTAAACCCTCTTAATTCCTACAAAAAATAAATTAATAATTTACGTAAACGTACCTGAAAAAATTCGATCGAGAGAAAGGTGGTCGAGAGAGAGAGAGAGTGTGGCCGAGAGAGGGAGGCCGGGGCTGAGGTGGGGGGGTGCTGGTTCGGGTAGGGGGTGGTGGAGGTGGTGGTGGCGGGGTGGGGGAGGGGAGGGGCGGCCGGGTAGAGAGGAGGAGAGGCCGGGTCGAGGAGGGGGAAGGGGAGGCCGGGTATAGGGTGGCCGGGTAGAGGGGAGGCCGAGGGTGGGCGGGGGTTGGCGGGGGTGGGCGCTGGGGTGTTTCTTGGGTCGGTAGGAGGCAGGGGTTGGGGGCGGGTAGAGTTAGAGGGGGGGCGCTGGGGGTTTTAAAAATATATATATATAGAGAACCGCCCAGCCAGGGGGGCGGTTGGCTAGAGGAAGTGAACCACCCAGCAAAGGGGCGGTTTGCTAGCATCAGTGGACCGCCCCACAATGGGGCGGTTAGGGCATATTTAAAAAAAAAATTCAAAGTGAGGACATATTTGATATATAATATATATTTTTTAGGGTATTAATAAAAATGTCGGCACTTATGCTGAAGTAATAATATTATATCAAATATATCTGCAGACTGCCAAGCGTCACGCTCGCGCTTATGCTCGTTCAAGGGGTTCATGAATCATGATAGATCGATAAAAACAACCTCGAAGAGGATCTACATAACATTCTTTCGTGCAAATGTCTATTAAAAAAGGAGGAATTACATATATACTTCTCAAAAACTTCAAAATTACATATTACCCCTCTAAAGTTCATACTAACATATTTACCCTTCTAAAATTTAAAAAACTCACAAACTTACTCATTTTATTATCTTTTTTATTAGAACTTATTTTTTTAAATACCCATTTTACCCTTTATTGAAAGAAGAAAAATACATAGCATGCTTTAAAAAAAGTATCAGTACGTCTTCTAACTAGTCAATTTTCGAGGGCAAATATGTAATTTCTCTATTTATGATGCTTACACAAGCATATACCTAAATGTTACTATGTAAGCGTAAGAATTATAGAAATTACTTATTTGCCATCGAAAACCAACTAATTAGAAAGCTAACATTTTTTTTGAAACATGATACATAATTAATTAAGGCTAAAATGGGTATTTATGAAATTAAAATGAGTTTAAATAGAAAAGACAACAAAATGGATAAATTTGTGAGTTTTTAAAATTTAGAAAGATAAATATAATATTATGAACTTTAGAGGTATACATAATTTTGAAGTTTTTCAGGGGTATACTTGAAATTTCTCCTAAAAAAATCAATGTACAAACTACTAGATTCTTGTAGACCAGGTACGGAACACTAAAAAATTTAGATTGAAATTGATATGTAAAAAAAAAACTCAAGTTTGTAATTGGTGTGATTAAATTAACACGTCATCTTCCCTCTTAGTAGGAATGTTCATCGGGTCCAATTTAATCAGATTTAAACCGAATGGAGAAAGTTCGATTTAAATGGATCATTTCCGTTTAATAGGTCGGTTCGCTTTGATTTAGAAATTTTAAAACCAGTTAGACTGAAACGATCAAAAATTTTAAAATCATTCCAAGTCCGAACCAAACATTTAAAAAAATTTAAAAATTGTGACATAATGTATATTGCTTGGTTCTGTTTAAAACCGGTTAAACCGAACCAAACAAAAATTTTAAATTCATCTTTAAAAAAATTCGAAAAATTAACAAGAAAATGTTTATTTTTATGATTAATATCCTATTTCGATTCAATTTGGTTTAATTTTTGAAAACCGAAGAAAACTTTGATTTGCCTATTTTAATTTGGATTGGACCGAACTGAACCGATAAACACCCCTACCTCTTACTCTTAGTCAAGGGTCATTGGCACATGGGCCTATCAGGTTACAAAATTCATAATTAAATATCCGACTTGGATCCGAATCAGAACTGATACTGTAATGGATATGATATGAGTTGGATTTAGTTATCCGATCCATAACGAAACCCGACCCGATATCCGTATAAATGATAATACCATTTATTTATAATTATTTATTATAAACACATATATTAATAACTATGAAAAAACAATCATTTGTAGTATTTTTTAATTTCTTAAATGAAATTTATTGTTTTTTCGCACAGATTATTGAAATCAAATGTCATGTTCACCTTTTGTCTATAAATTTTCGAAGCTAATTAATTTCTTTCTTGATCTCTTTATCTATCATGTATCTACTTTTCTGCACGAATTATTGAAATTTATTACTCTCTTCGCTCATTGAAACAAATTGATATTAATATTTTATTCCTAAATTTTTGAAACCATATAATGAAATCACCATCTCTAATATTTTACTTTCTAAAATTATCTCACCTTCAATATTTTGGAGCAGATTTTAATTTATATTATAATGATATATTACGTGAGATATTTAAGAAATTATAATTATATTTAAACATAAAGTGTTTCTCAAATGCTTGTGAGTTGCGACATGTACCCGCCCCAGATCCAAACCGTACCTGATAATCAATAAACAAGTTATAGGTATATATATCTACCCGGAACCAAAAGACTGGACCCGAAATATCTACGGGTAAATAGGTATCCGAATCTAGACCCGACCCGATTTGAAACAAATAAGTATATGGATCGAAATTCGGACCTGAACACTTTTAGAGTACGGGTTTTAATATTTTAATCCATTAAATATATATATATAATTATTCTGAATAATTATATTTCTTGCGTATGTTGTTGCGATAAATTTATACGACGTGTGATCACTCAAAAGAGAGCGATATTATCTTTTAAATTTATAAACTCGGAAATGCTATCGGTTCGGATCGCAAGCGCACAATCCTATCGAGTAGTATAATCGAGATTGATCCACATGAAATATTGGTCTATAGTCTTGAGTGATCAAATCACAATCTTTCGAAAGGCTAGACAAAATCTGAAAATTGAGAATTGAAGTTGTAATCAATGTAAATTTGGCAACAATTAAAAATAATTAAAATAAAGATAGAGATGAGGATTCCTAGGGTTTCGGCACACTATTGCTACTCAATCCTCTTTGATATTCTACTTTTGTCGGGTCTGATTTCCTGTTGTTTATGGAAGACACTACATAAGACACTGCGAGTTACTTACGCAAATGACAGGACTTCCATAGAGATACTACATAGGACACTGCGATTTATCTTACGCAAATGATAGAACTTGGTTTGCGTTTTGTGGTTCTGATTTATGGTTTCCTCGCGAAGGTTTTATTCACATAAATCTAATGGCTCCCAACGAGGCTAACTCGTCCATCATAGTTTTTCTTACCATTAAAGCACTGTCACTACCCTAACGGATTAAACTAGATCATCGAAATCAGGTGAAGGGAGAATAAATTGCAAAAACATTTCAATCAACAACAAGAAATCATAATCAACAGAAAATATATATATCAAAACATCATGAGTAACAAGGTTTACTGCCTAGCTCCTAAGAAAAGAACTTAGCCGCGGAACGACATCATTACAACACTCCTCTCTTTCTCACTTAATCAATTCTAACCCTAATTATCAAAATTATAAAGATAACTTCTTCTGTCCAGGGGTGTTATATAGGAGTGAGGGGACGTCTGGAGATGAGTGGAGGCCAAGAAAACTGATCTGGATACAGCTGTGGCAGTTATTCCCCAAAGGGCACCTCTGGTTACGGACCGTATTGGCTGATACGGTCCGTATCCACACCATGTCGCTGAGGGGTTTAATGCGTATCACGCCATCTCCTGGTCTGTATCCGGCTAGGTCCGTATCAACCAGTACGGACCGTAACAGTGACTTAGTCGATGAGCGTCGCTTCTCCGATTGACCTGATTCTTGCTCCATTTGGTGTGAAATAGTCCCAAAATGTGTTTCCTACAATAAAACATAAAGAAGGGTGACAATAGCCTTTTTCTCT
Organism: Carex kokanica; assembly: GCA_025461125.1. NCBI lineage: Eukaryota > Viridiplantae > Streptophyta > Magnoliopsida > Poales > Cyperaceae > Carex > Carex kokanica. The sequence continues at coordinate 456,281 of JAJGRX010000248.1, forward strand.
AATTAAATAAACATAAGTGTGGGAAAATATATAAAACCTAAGCCAAAATCCTACGTAATTCATCATCATTTTGACTCTGATCAGATAGTTGGGCATTACAAAAAAGGGTCTTAAGCTTCCGGGTGTTGGATTCTCCGTATAGTGCACAAATCATTTACCAATCAATTATTGATGTTTTGCACGAGTACAACTTGAAAAGGGATTTAGAGAACAATGTCTTTTATATTTCTTTCTATAATGCTAGCAACAGCATCAAGTCTATTGATTATTTCACCCGGTCACTAACCCCGATCATGAATGGTGCAATGTTCACCAAAAATGTGTTTGTCATATACTAAACCTTACTGTAAAGGCGGGCCTTAAAACAGAGGTTGTTAACCAATTAATTATTAAATTTAAGCAAGCTATTACCCACATTTTCTCAAACGGGGTACGAAAACAACGTTTTGCCGAATTGTGTGAAAGGTTGGCACTGGGTCACTTGAGAGTACCTTGGGATATAGATACCCGTTGGAACTCTACCTATAGGATGTTCCACCGATGCCTTCCTTACAAGGATGCTATAAACGAGTCCTTGAGGAACTCAACCGATGACAATGCATTGATAATTTTCGAGGGAGAATGACAACAAATAGCAAACCTAAAAACATTCCTTGGATCATTTTTCACTGCAACCGTCAAACTATCCTGCTCATACACACCGGCGGCACATGAGTTGCTTCACCATCTCTACTATATTTCCAAGGTATATCGTGAGTTTGAATGTATAGAAAACTTGGATTCATCTCTCGAACCGATCGTAGAAGCCATGAAAGAGAAGTTTCTGAAATATTGGGAAGAAGTACCCCTCGTGACCATTATCGCAAATTGCCTCCATCCGGCGTTCAAGAAGAGGTTAACGATAAAAATGCTTCAAAGGTACAAGCGTAATCTACATCTAGACCCATCATTGGAGGAGGCACGCGTGAACAACGCATTGGATGAGATGTTCAACATATACAACACAAGAAGAAATGTCAATCGACCGTCTTCGACCTGTCGCGGTGCTAGGTATGAATATAAATATACATATGCTTTTAATCTCTATTATTTATAAATTAAATGTTATTTGACCACTATTTTTTTAATAATGACAAGAGCAGCAGCAGTAGTGGATTGCTAATGGATTTGCAGGATGATGAAGACCCGCTAATGTCCCACAGTAGCACCAACGAATTAATAAGCTATTGTTTGGCGATGATGGAACATGATTCCGTTGACGTCCTGGAGTTCTGGAAGAATAATGCAAGTGCCTATCCGACGCTGGCGATGATGGCTCGCCACATATTTGTTGTGCCTATGTCAACCGTCCATTCCGAATCATGTTTTAGTTCGGTGAACAAGATCCTCACCAATAAACGCAGTAAGTTGGGTGCACATGTTTTTGAGAGACTTGTGTGCTTGAAAGATTGGATTGATGCGGAAAATCGCACACAACATGCATCCATAGAAGCAACATCATTCGGTGTCGAAACTTCTCCAAGTGGTAACGAGCTGAACGAGGATTCAGACGGTGAGCAATAAAGCGATTTATGGTATATGCACAACAACTTCTAGATAGGTAGTGTCGGTATAACTTTCTAAACTCTTTCAATCTTTATGATTATTTTTCTAAAATTAAAATTTCAAACATTTCAATTACTTTTTTAAATTATTCATTATTAAGAAAATTATCAAAAAAAAAAGTTAGAACTCCGCCTATGTTATGTTACATAGCCGGTCTCAAGCCCGGAATAAAAGAGGAGGGTAATTTTTGTTTTTAAATCAATTGTTTTAAAATAATTCGGTTTTAAAGATAAAATAATTCGCATTTTTTTCCTAAAGTAATTGATTTATGAAATTTTTGTAATATCAAAACTGAATTTTATTTCCTATTATTCTTATGAAGTAAATATTTTTTTAAATAGTTTCTTTTTAAATAATTTATTTTTTGGCATTGGACTGACATCATGAATGTGGTGGTCTATCAAGATGATAAAACATCGAGAAAATATAAAATTAATGCATTTTCTCTATGTTTTATCACCTTAATACACCACCATATCCGTGCTCTAAGTCCAACATCCATGATACATTTTAAAAAAAATGATCTAATTCGGTTTTGTTTTTAAATCAATTGTTTTAAAATAAATCAGTTTTAATAAAAGTGTTGGAATGTCGTGAATTTAGATTTATATTTTATTATAACAAAATTTGTTCGGTTCAAAACTTCAAATAACAAACTTATTGAATTGGAAAAAAAAACCAGCAAAAAAAACAGCAAAAAAAAAAAAAAAAAATCCGGACCGGACCGTGGACCGTGGGAACCACGGTCCAAGCACGAGCCGATTTTGGCCTCCCAATTTTAGACCCGTGGAACCCGTCCAACCCGCCGGACCCGTAGACCGTCCTACTTGTGGACCGGGCGGGTTTCGACCGGACCGGACCGACCCGTTGTCAACACACTAATACACTTGGTGTCATCACATACACTTGGTGTCACTATCCGCGGGTTGTCTTGGTTGCGTGTTCTCTTTCAATATTCACTGGGATTTAAAATATTGTTATATATTCATGGTTACAAGACTAGGCATTTAATTATTTTGAAAACCATCATTGAGAGGTCAGAAAACGTGGGCGGAGGATTTGATTCCTTTGTCCAAAGGCTTTGGACGAGGCTTTGGATGAAAACCTTTTGAACAAAAGGCAATCCCATTAATTAATAAGAACAAAAGTCAAGGCGTCAATTGTCACCCCTATAGACTATACTGGAGGAATTAATGTTCAGATTACTTGATTGTCATGTTAATCTGTTCAGAAAATTAATATTTGTTCCTTAATTGTTACTTTGATGGAAAACATATAATATCTTCGGTCAATAATTTTATTTACGTATTTTGCACAGTGTTACACAAATCTTCTATTTGGATTCAATTATGTTTTATTTGGAATCCAATTCAAGTGGATGATCTGAGTTGTTCTAGCAAGCAAATGGATCTACTATATATTCGAATCCAATTATGTTATGTAAAATATTTCCCAATTGAAAGTTTGTTTGTCTTTTACATGACTTGGAATCAAGTATAATATTATTTCCTTTTCAATGGAAGCTAGGACAGTTTGGTCCAAATAATTGTTTTCTCTAACGCAGATCTGTGGGAACTTAAAATAAATAATTATCAATTTAATCAATTAAAACGAATAATAAATTAAGCACACAACAACAATACTAAAACAAATGTAATGCTTTAATTAGTATCAGCCTCAATTATATTTTATTAATTTTCCGTTCAAATTTATATATCTCAGCCTGTAATTATAATACACATGTTTTATTACAACTTAAATACTTTAATACTTTATTACTCAACTTAAATTAATGTTCAAGTGTTTAGTTTTTGTGTTTATTGGAAGTTCATCAGAGCTCGGAATTCAGTTTAAATATTTAATTCATTGTTCACATTAAATATTTTATTATTCACTTTGTTTATTTAACCTTGTAAAATTTTGAGTTTAAACAACAAATTACAGTTTTGACAATTTTCTTAAAAGACCATATATATGTAACCTTAATTATCATGTTATTTTCCTACATTGTTCCAAACAAATTTAGAGTTTATTAAAGTTGAATGTGACTTTAAAACAGCCAAAATTAATTGGAGTAAGCAGTGATGCGAAAGAAATTAAGTCGTCTTCAGAGTATTTTCACAGATGATTTTGGAATTTTGATCTTAACCAATAAGTAATTTCAAATACAGTAGGGTTCTATAGGCAAAACTTAAGCGTCACGTTCAATTGGGTAAACTAGCTAGATAACCATTGACAATGGCTTCTGTCTGAAGGAATGAATGTTTGTAGGAAAGTCAAGGCCATCGCTTTCTTATTCAATTCGGTAAACTACATAAGTCCATTAATTGACCATGGCTTCTTGTTGTGTCCATTAATTGACCATGGCTTCTTTCTTAACTTTCTATTTAAGAAAAACATAGGCCCTAAAGGACAACCCAGGAAAGAAAAACATAGACCATGAAATAGAAGTTCAATGATTTTTACAATGATATAAACAAATTTAGAGTTTATTAAAGTTGCATGTGACTTTACAACAACCAAAATTAATTGGAGTAAGCAGTGATGCGAAAGAAATTAAGTAGTCTTCAGAGTATTTTCACAGATGATTTTGGAATTTTGATCTTAACCAATAAGTAATTTCAAATACAATAGGGTTCTATAGGCAAAACTTAAGCTGCCAAGTAGAGTGGGAAAAATGGCACGGCAGAGCCGGCTCCGTCACGGAACGGCACGGCATGGCATAGTCACGGAACGGAATGGTATCCTAGAAAATGAGAAAGTGCAATTGAAAACTTGTTAGGGACAGATTAAACTTCTAAAATTGACCTGGTATATTTTATTTTACAAGGTTAATTTTCTATTTTACTGTTTTACCACATTAATTGATCCAGAGGTATTCTATTGTTTATCTAATTTCCAAAGTATAATTTTACTAATAAGAGGTTCAGCTATAACTCTACTGATATTATACATAGACATGTAAAAAAAAATTACAACTTAGTAATGTAGATATGACTTTCAATCCTTTTGATTTGGGTTGTTAATTTGTCCTTGTTTTATTTTATTTATTACAGAATTAATGAAAAGACAGGGATACAAAATAAATACAACTGTTTCTTTCAATCATTTTCATGCCATATATATATGTTCTCTACTCTAGAGAGATCCTTCCTTACTCCTTATTGACATATATAATTAAATAAATGCAATACAATACAATACAAGCTCACAATTAAGCTCCTATTCTCCATAAACCTCTCTTGGGATCTCCTGAGAAGTCAAGAATGCTGTAACTTATGGTGGGTCACTGACATATATTATGTGGGGTCGCAGAATAAATAGGAGGCCCAAAAGTGTGCATTCTTCAAAAGCCTAATGTTGTGAGGTGCCATAAATTGGCAACTCGCTATAACATATGGCGGTCAACACTCGCCACAGAAGATCTGGGTATTTTTTGTGAAGATCATCTCTAGTCTCTACTCTATCTGTATAACACATCCTTACATCATTAGTCCCATGTATATCAAATGTAATTTAAATCTGTTGAAATTCGAGATCCATGAACAGTACCCTCGAAATTCTGAATCTAGCCGTCCAATTTTTTGTGCACGCATCTCGAAATAGTTTGACGGCTGAATTTCGAATTTCAGAAATTTCAGAATTACTATTCACAATCTCGAATTTCAGCAGAATTGGATCCCAACAAATGATACGGTGTACATTTAACCCTGTGTAGTCAGTTTGAAGTAACAAAAATTATTGTAAGTAAAACAAGAATGATATAAATGCTTTTTTCTCAAGAGTGATCAACAGTTACATCAAATAAAATATTGTATTTTAAAGCAGAATTGTACAATATGAAACATTTATATTGTACTTGCTCTCTGATAAGAATTGGAAATACTCTGCCATAAGAATTCAACACTAGCAATAAAATGCTTGCTTAAGTTCTGCCGGTACAAGCATGTATTGTACCACTTACCAGTAGATACTTTGGTCTATACTCTCAGTTTTTCTATCATAAGTGTATTTGTTAATCAAATTGCCAAAAGAAATCCTATTAGTTATTAGTTAAAAGGAGGAGGAGAAGAGGGTTTTTGTTTAATTGTGGATTGTAGATTAGAATAAAGAGGCTATGATGGGCTTGGTATTTTAACTTTCACTGCTTCTTCAGCCCATTAGGCCCATTACATGTTTCTTCAATAGTTTGGCAGCCACTGCCAAGGGACAAGGGTTGGTTATGCAAAAGTTGAGATATCTCAAAGGATACTCACTCATTCAATACCCCAAAGGTATTGGGTTTTGTTCAACTGTGATTGAACAGATACTATACAATACCATTTATATCCGTTCGATCGACATCGCGATTTGGTGTGGATGAATATAGGACCTACAAACCCGAATCTTGACTCTTATTGGACAGTTTATGGACGGCCATGGATAAGAAACTGTCCAAAGCCCTCTAAACCTCTAAACAAGAAAGATACCACCAACGAAACCACGTACCTGACTCAAGCAAATTGAAACGGACGGTCCAGATTAATCCTATCTGAGCCAAACTCATGAATCCGGTGCCTATGAAGACTGGGGGGGTCTGTTTTGCATTCGTGCCGTGTTAAAAGAACCGTCCGATCGTAATTGTCTTCAGGTAACCACCTGAGGTGATGTGAATTCACGGAAACCGTCCCTCCGGTGCTTTGGACAGTCGCAGGATAAACCCTCACTCTCTCTCTCACTCTTTCTCACTCGGCGCCGACAAATCCTTCTTCCCATCTCTACATCTCTCTCTCACTCTCTCTCACTTGGCGCTGACTATTCCTTCCCGCCTCTATCCCTATCAACAGCTCTCTCTCTCTCTCTCTCTCTCTCTCTCTCTGCTCAGGTAAGCTCAACATTGCTTTCCTCTTTCTGATTTCATCTTTTTAAGCCTCAAGTTTCACAAATCAAATCACTAATGCTAGTTGATTTTGTTTATTATTATTTTTCTCAGAAGAATTTGTTGTTTTTGTGAATAGCCACATATAATCTATTTAAAAATTGTCGGAACCAAACATTTAAAAAATTTAAAAATTGTGACATAATGTATATTGTTTGGTTTGGTTTAAAACCAGTTAAACTGAACTAAACAAAAAATTTTAATTCATCTTAAAAAAAATCAAAATATTAACAAAAAAAATGTTTATTTTTATGACATAATATCCTATTTCGATTCAATTTGGTTTAATTTTTTAAAACCAAAGAAAACTTTGATTTGCCTATTTTAATTCGGATTGGACCGAACCGAACCGATGAACATCCCTACCTCTTACTCTTAGCCTCTTAGGGACCACCTTGTGGGCCCACGTTTGCACAAAAGAAACGGATTGAATAAATTTCTATATTGTGAACAATTCGGAGGTCTCCGTGTATACACTTTTCAATAGTGTTATTAAAACCGGACTGGACCGGAGAACCGAATCGTTTGCACCAAGGCCTTGGTGCAAATGTTTGTATCTTAGCCTCTCTCTCTCTCTCTCTCTCTGAAAAACCCCTCTCTCTATATATATAGTGAAACAGACTTTTTAATTGACATGATTTGTTGATAATATGGATCACACTTATAATGTTAATTTAAAATTTGAACCGGATATTTAAAAATTGTAAGGATTTTCAACATAAAGAATTGTCAAGTGATCCATTCTCTTATAAAATCAGAGTAAAAATTAAAATGATTTAAAAGTAAAAAGAAAATACTTTTTGTCACCAAAAGAAATTTACTTGAGAAAATTGCAACCAATAAAGAGTAGAAAGCGCTCGGATATTCTCTTTCCACATCGGATCTAACAATGACGCTGATAGGTTCATGTGCCAATAGCCCTCAACTAGCTCAATCATGGCCTATGAACACTCCGGGATTCGGCCCCCATTAAAGGTCGACCTGGAGTTAAAGTCATGTATGTAATATTCTTTTTTTTTTTGAAGGTTAGCGACGAATGGTCGCTAACGATATATTGATATATGAAAAAGTTATTTACAAAACAGTGTTATGCCATGGTATCCAACAGATAACCAAACAATAACAACCAAAGATAAAAGAGAAAGAGAAAGAGTAAAAATGGAAGGTAAAGGACAGAAGACAAAGAATTAGCTCGCGCTTATGGCCTGTAAAAGGATGCAATAGGCCCCCGCAACATTGCACCTCCCGTGTGATTTATGCATGAACTGACCATGCATTAACATCCAAGATTGTATCATGGATTAACAAATTGACAGGCCGTCTCGTTCCCAAAAAGAATCTCCTATTCCTTTCTCTCCATAAAGCCCATGCCCCGGCCGCCCAAGCCCCATTCCACAAGGTTATCTGTGTCGTTGACCCTGTTAGTCGTCCGAGCCGCCATACTTCTTCAATGTTGCCAGAGTGAATGAGAGTCTGATTAAAATTGAAATGTGCCATTAAACCCCTCCAGAAATTCTTTGTGAACGTACAGTCCCACATGATATGGTCCCTGGTTTCAACGGCATTGGAATTGCACAGTTGACACTTCGGATGAATCACACACCCCCTCGAAATCAAGACCTCCTGCGTCAAGATTTTATTGCCTAGCATGAGCCAAATGAAGATCTTTACTTTCATTGGCGTCGGGAGCTTCCATAGGCAGCTGTGGTTTTCAGTGAGAACACCTCGCTGATGCAGCAACCGGTAAGCTGATGCAGTCGTGAAGTCCCCCGTCGTTGTCCATCGCCATCTCATTTCATCCCTTATATCGACAGATATCCTAAAAAAAGGTTGTAATCGCGCTAAGTCCCTGATGAAGTAGGATGAGAGTGTGTTTTGTTGGATATCCGACGCTTCACTTATTCCGTATAGTCTCCTGACCGTTGAAGCCCAAATCCCTTCCGGTTTGTCCTGAATGGCCCAGATCCATTTGAGAAGGAGGGCATCATTTTGGTGCCGGAAATCAATGATCCCCAAGCCCCCATTGTTTTTTAAGGCACACACTTGTTCCCAATTGACGAGGCAATTTATACCCTTGCATGTCGCATTACCTTTCCACAGGAAATTCCTGCGCATTCGGTCTATATGCTTTATGATCCCGACGGGTATTCGCAGAGCCTGCATAAAATGCAGCGGCATGGCTGTCATTACCGCTTTTATTAGGGTGATCCTTCCCCCATAGGATAAGAAGTTAGATGTCCATCCCTCTAATCTCCCTCGAACCGCGTCAAGCAACGGTTGGTAATGTATTTTCCTCGGTTTCCTAACAGATAGCGGGAGGCCAAGGTATTTGATTGGCAAGGTGGTAGGGGGGGAAGCCAAAATGGATTGGATTATTTGTACTAAGTTTGGCGGTACCGCTATTGGGACAAAAGTGCTCTTCACCCTATTGATCTTTAAGCCCGTCAACTGCGAGTAGTTGCGCAAAACTCTTTGTATGATCCTTAGTGTTACCAGGTTGGCCTCTGCAATGATTAATGTGTCATCTGCAAACTGGATTATTTCCGGCTGGATAATGGCCTGTTGTGGTGCCGTTTCTCTGGCGCTTCGAAGTAGCCTGTTAAGAGAGTCGGCTACCAAAATGAAGAGCATCGGTGACAGGGGATCCCCCTGTCTGAACCCCCTTTCGTGTTTGAAATAAGCAGATTGAATGCCATTGATTTTAATAGTCGATGAAGATGATCGAAGGATAGCCAAAACTGAAGAGATCCAGCCTGGCGGAAACCCTCTCTCTATCAGGAGATTAACCAGGAAGCACCAGTCCACCGTGTCGAAAGCCTTCGCGAAATCGACCTTATATAAGATGGCCGGGAGTTTGTTCTTACTACAGAAAGTCAGAAATTCCCGGGCTGCGAGGAAGGATTCCATTAGCGACCGGCCTTTGACAAAAGCCGTCTGATTCTGAGTCACCAATTTGGCCAAGTGTGGTTGTAGTCTATTGGCAAGGATTTTTGTAATTATTTTAGAGATGGTGTTAATAACACTGATTGGCCTATAATCGGAGACACTTGTGGGGTTTGGTTTTTTCGGGATTAGAGTGATCGCCGCCCTGTTTAGGCAGGAAATTTCCCTACCATTTTGTAGAACCGCTGTAAGAAGATCCATGAGATCCGTCTTGATTATGTCCCAAAAAGCCCGGAAGAATTCAATCGGTAGTCCATCAGGCCCACACGCCTTTCCTTTGGGCATACCATTTATAGCTCTGCGTGTCTCGTCTTCCGTTACTGGAGAATCCAAGGTGAGGAGGTCCTCCGCGAATGCCGGCCCTACTTTTCCGGTTAGGACAAAAGGTGAGTGATGTTGTCTCCTCCTACCTAAAAGGTTCTGAAAGTGGTCATGAAGGTATTGTGGCAGGATATTTTGAGGCACCGCAGTTTCATTCTGATCCAGTATCGTAATTATAGTATTCGTATTTTTCCTTCCATTGGCCACCGCATGAAAAAAATTTGTGTTCTTGTCCCCTAATTTGAGCCAAGTGCAACCTGATCTTTGCTTCCATCTAGCTTCCTTGTCTGACGCCAGAGCAAAAATGTGTTCCTTCAGTCTAATCCTCAGACGGAATTCAATTGTGTTTAAATTCCTGTGCTCTTCTGCTCTGTCCAGTTGTCGCATAACCCACTTGGAGATGGTAAGATAGGATTCCCTCATTTTGAACTTTTCCTGCGCCCATAATGTTAATTCTTTCTGTATCGCAAAAATTTTCCTCTGAAATCTCCTAACTGGGTTGATCTCTGTGACCGAAGTCCAGGCGCCGGTTATCACTTCCTTAATATCTTCGTATTTCAACCAGAAATTTTCGAACCGAAAAGGGCGCTTGGGTGGGTGGACATGTGGTTTAATATGTAGATGCAAAGGGGCATGATCCGAAGCTGTGGCCGGTAAATCACAAAGAGAAAAAGAAGCACCGAAATTGTTCCAGTGTGATGAGAGGAGGATCCTGTCTAATTTTGAGAAGGTGGGATTTGGCCTCTTGTTGGACCAGGTATACTGGCGACCTTGCAAAGGAACTTCAATTAGACAGGATTCATTGATAAAGGCATTAAAGTCTAGCATGGTTCCCAAATTAATGTCCCTTGCTGTTGTGTCATCTGTATGTAATATTCTTAATCATATAATGTTGTAATATTGTAAAAATCTTATCTGGGAAAGACATATATAGAGAGAGAGAGAGAGTACGGCTAACGCGCTTCCTCTAGTATATTAACAATATGCTTCCGGGCTCCAAAATCTATCGAATGGGCTTCAAATGACAAATCCAAACTGTTCAAACCAATCTCCTTACCGAGAGCTTCGTTTCCATATAAAAAAGAAATTTCAAATTTATTTACTATCAAGTCAAGTGGTCAAAAAAATGAGCAAAATAGTGATTTAAAATGCGCACAAAATTCTTCGTATTTTGACCGCTTGACTTGATGGTAAATAAATTCGTAAATTAAATTTTTTTTATATGGAAACGAAGCTCTCGGTAAGGAGATTGGTTTGAACGGTTTGGATTTGTCATTTGAAGCTCATTCGATAGATTTTGGAGGCCGGAAGCATATTGTTAATATACTAGAGGAAGCGCGTTAGCCATACTCTCTATATATATATATATATATATATATATATAGAGAGAGAGAGAGAGAGAGAGAGAGGCTAATATCAAAACGTTTGTTCCTAAGCCCTCGTGCAACCAAGTCGTTTTCGAATTTTCAAAGTCCAAACGGTCGATCCAAACCATTAGATGTGATCTCTATATTAAAATCTGCTTGGAGACCAAATTTTACATTTTTTGGAATTTTTTTACTATTTATTAAGCCACTTTGAAAATTTTTGATCACATGGTCCAGAATTTGGTTGCACTGTTTTTACTGTTCATCCGGATCAGCAATTTTCAAAGTGGCTTAATAAATAGTAAAAAAATTCAAAAAAATGTAAAATTTGGTCTCCAAGCATATTTTAATATGGATTGAACATCTAACGGTTTGGGTCGACCGTTTGGACTTTGAAAATCCGAAAACGACTTGGTTGCACGAGGGCTTAGGAACAAACGTTTTGATATTAGCCACTCTCATATATATATATATATAGAGTGAGAGAGAGAGAATCTGGCTAATATGCTATGCGTAGCATAGAGGGCCTCCATGCTACGGCTCAATATTTGAGTTTTCAAAATCCTAACAGTCGATCCGAATCATTAAACATGATCTCCATATGAATATGTACTTGCAAACCAAATTTTACATTTGTTTAGAATTTTTTTACTATTTGTTTAGATAGGTAGAAAATCACTTGATCTGAAAATTCTGTACCATTCAGGTCAAGTGATTTTCTACTTGTCTAAAAAAATAGTAAAAAGAATTCTAAAAAGTGCAAAATTTGGTTTGCAAGTACATATTCATATAGAGATCATGTTGAACGGCTCGGATAGACTGTTAGGATTTTGAAAACTCAAATATTGAGCCATAGCACGGAGGCCCTCTATGCTACGCGTAGCACGGTAGCCAACTCTATATATATATATATATGTTGTTCAACTTTACCCACCACCGAAACATACAAATAATAGTAAAAAATGAAAAATATAAAGGTAAGGGACTCGGTCTCTTGAGCGGATTCTTGATTGTTTGATGGAGCATTTTTAAGGGCCCAAAAGAAATCCCAAGCCCAATATTAAAGGCCCTACCCAATTCGGGTGCATTACCCAATCAGTAACACAGTAGTATATAAAGTATATATTTTCATGATTCATGAATTATTATGTAATGTTTGAAGTTTCTATCACGGTCATAATAAAAAGATGTGGTAGGTAGGCTGTATTTTTCTAGAATTAATATATAGCTATGTTACTTGGATACTCCGATATAGGTTCCGTATCCGTATCTGATATGTATCGGACACGGATACGCGATCGATACGGCTCCGATACATATCCGATACGTCAGCTGGCGTATCAGCTTATGTGGCGTATTCTTAATACTTCGATACGATCACCGATACCTCTAACTCGTCTGGATATGGCTCTGATACGTCTCTGACACTTTTAGATACGGCTCTGACGTGCTCCGTAGAATGGAACCTAGTGCGAACCAGGCATGCACCGCGCATACACCAGCAGGCTGAGCTGAAGCCCGTACACCGCGCATGGACCATCAGCCAAAAGTCATTTTTTCATCCCAAGCAGAATCGAACCCGGATACTATACTCCACACTACACAGCACTTTACCACTACGCCAATGCTTATTTGTTGTTAGAAGTTAGTATCTTTTATATTTAATATATACCTAGGCTATTGTATCTTACCATATCCAAAAATATTTATATTTAATTTATATATATAACTGTTGAATAAAAAATATAATTAAAATAATAAAGAATAATACATATAATAGCCGTATTGTATCTTTGATTTTTTAAAATTGCCATATTTCCGTATCCGTATCGTATCCGATACGATACCCGTACCCGTTTCCATGCAACATAGATATAAAGTAACACAGTAACACAGTAGTATTTTTCTAGAATCAATACCCATGGCAAAATACTATCACGGGCATAGTAACACACTAGTATATAAAGTATATATATTTTCATGATTCATACTTTGATATCCCTTTACTATCTATATTATTTGTATTCATATACACTTATTAAAAGGCGGATACAAATTTAATATTAATATTATCTGCTCTAAAGTCACTCTGTTTTCATACCTAATGAAATGGTGTATAGTGTTTTCTTGTCTCCGAATTCCCTTCAAATCTAATTAAATGGTGTACAGTGTTTTCTCGTCTCTTTCATGTGGGAGTGTGTTTGGATAGTGCAATGATTAGTACAAAAATAGTGATTTTTGAGTTAGTGGTTGAAAATTGTACTTATCCGAGACCCAAGGGATATAAGAATATTGCAAACCCATTATTATTTAGGTTAATGAAAAAATTATTTGAAATGTATATTTAAAATAATAGTGATGGAGGAAATGAATAATGTAATGATTTAAATTAATATTATATTACATTTAATATTTAAACTAATATTATATTATATTTAATCTAATATTTTATTTAATATAATCAAATATTTGAACTATTATTAATGGTGTAATATTAAAAGAAAATATATTTTTATGTGAAAGTTGGTTCGAAATCTTAATACAAGTTATCTCGAATATTAGTCGGCTTTTAGAAAAAATAAAAACAAATATTTTTCAGCAAAGAGATTTTTACTTTTGAGTGAGGCTACGGTACTATGCATAGCACGGATTGATCCGTACTACGGCTCAATATTTGAGTTTTTAAAATCCAACGGTCGATCCGAATCGTTCAACGTGATTATAAAATGAATATGTATTTGCAAACCAAATTTTACATTTTTTTGAATTTTTTTACTATTTTTTTAGATAGGTAGAAAATCACTGTTTTTGGATGGTCCAGAATTTGCATATGAAGTGATTTTCTATCTATCTAAAAAAAAGTAAAAAAATTTGAAAAAATGTAAAATTTAGTTTGCAAGTACATATTCATTTTATAATCATGTTGAACGGTTCGGATCGACCGTTAGAATTTTGAAAACTTAAATATTGAGCCGTAGCACGAACCAATCCATGCTTTGCAACTAACCGTAGGCTCACTCTTTACTTTTTGCAAATACATATGGTCACGTGGCGGTATTATTATACAGTGGAATTAAACCAAGTAACAGAATAATAATTTCTTATAGCAGTTTTCGCTTCACTGAGCTAAAAAGTCAAAAATGACGCGTGTAACTTATTTAATGGTGGTACAATCATCCACTTTTGTTTTTTCCTTGATGTAATACTCTATTTTAATTCAATGAATCACCTGACAGCTGCTGTCTGGTTTTAAAAAAAAACTTATTTATTGGTGGAACTGTGGAAGGATGCTCACTGTCACTTTCCGCAAGCCTAAAAAGAAAAGAAAATATAACATGTCCAATTAGACACATCAACATATTTAAGTTCATAAAATTTTCGATTAAATAGGGCATGGAGGGATCTACTCTACTGTGCTCTCTTACAGCAATTTTGGCTAACAAGCTAGGTCATTATTGTATTTTCATTACTATGGAGCATACAGGGCCTTTGTAAATAACTTCTTATTAATCAATACACTTGTTCGCCGTAGGGGTATCAATGGCACCCTTTCATTTGTTTACCCAACCAATCCGTACTGTATTTGATAAGACGGATAATAATAATATTTTTTTTCCGTAAATTTATTGGGTACAAATATAGATAAAGATTTTTTCGTACCCATTATCCAATTGGGTAATTATAAAAATAAAATATATATATTATATATTAATAAGTATTGAAAATAATATTTTAATTGATTTACTTGCACTTAGTATGATTAGATTTTTTTTCCAATAAAGTAATATAAATGTGTAAAATTAATATATATGTTTTAATGTAAAAATAAAGTACAAATTGTCCTTACAATTTGTAATGAGTAGAAATATAAAATTATTTTCACCTCTAACTCTTACCTTACCGTACCGTGACTAGGTGTATAAACTGTTGGATACGGATCGGATAGTGGTCATACCGTATCCGTATTTGTTATAATTTTTCGGATACGGATAGTCTCGGATACGGATACGGATCGGATATTAAACGGATATGGATACGGATCGGATTTTGGACAGATACGGATACGGATATCACTAAAATTCGGATAATTAAAAATGAATACTATTGTACATTCTAGCAAAAAATAACATCTAAATCTAACTTTTTTCATATTCATAAATTAGATCTAATATTTTACATAAGTTCGTTTGTTACAAAACATATATCATGTTAACAAAATAATAAGTAGTAATCATGTCATATTGTTCATCAATATATACCAATTAAATAATTTTAAAATATACCAATTCATTATTTTAAAATCGTGTGGTTTGAGAAACATAAATTAAATAATTTTATTAAGACCAAGGTGACAGGCCTCCTCTATACCAACGTAGTACCATAGGTGGGAACACAAGAAAAACAGTGCCGACTGGTGACCAGTCAAGTAACCAAAGCAAGAACAGAAAAATCAGATTAACAGAAAAATCGGATTCAAAAGAAAGCAACTCACAGGAAAGCGTTACAATCCAGTACCGAACAACAGATTAACAGGCCACTGGGCCCCAACTAGATATATTAGAGTACTGGGCCAACTCAGAATATCCGAATAACAGATTAACAGGCCACTGGGCCCCAACTAATTTAAAAATATTCAGATATCCGAAATAAAAAAAAATGCAGATACGGATAATTATCCGTATCCGAATCCGTATCCGGTTTCATATTCGAAACCGTATCCGTATCCGTATCCGAATATCCGAATCCCATATTTTCCGGATTCGAATCCGGATAAATCCGGATAATATCCAATCCGTTTACACCCCTAGTTGGCCGCCAATCTTCAGAAATTGCAAATTGCAAATTGCTTTCTTTCCAAGTCGCAAATCACTTTCTTCCATATCGCAAATCGCTCTCTTTCAGGTCGCCTTGTCTTTTTTTTCTTCCTTTTTTTTTAACTGCCAGCACCTCTTCAAACATGTCATCTGAATTGCTGATTTTTTTAATTTTATTAATATCTAACTTTAAATAAAAAATTACAAAACTGTTCATATTTTTTGAGAATATGGCTAGAAACATTGAAAGCTTGTGCAAAACAGGGCAATCTGGCTACAAAAATGGCTAGAAATCTCTAGACTCCATTGAAAGCTTCTTTCTTTTAAGAAACATCGCTTCGTGTTTCACTTTGGATATTAATAAAAATGTCGTATATATCTCTCTATTTAAGAAAAAACATAGACCTGGCGCGCATCTTCAAACATGTCCTCTGAATTGCTGATTTTTTTTTATTATTATTAATATCTAACATTAGATAGAAAATTACAAACCTGTTCATATTTTTTGAGAAATTTTAAAAATGTTCAAACCATCGAGATTCTCGGCGATTCTTTTTCTTTCGGAACTGTCGAGATTTTAGCGGTTTTAAAAGAAAAAGGAACACCGAGAATATTAACGGTTCCTGTGATTTTATTTGATTTGACATTTAAGTACAAAGTCGAAGATTTAATTTAGGATTTCTAATTTTTCTATTTTAATTAAATAGAAAATATTATGATTATTTTATTTTTTATTAAAATATTAGAAATATTTTTATATTTCTTTGAAAATAGATGGAATACTATATATAAAATTGAATTTACTAAAAAGACTGCGACAAATAATCCGGATCAATATTTTTTAGTCAAGATTTTTTACGGCTGTAAGAAAATTAAAATATTTTTTTGTGTGTTACTGGAAGAAAATATAAAAATGAATTGGATCTGAGTGATTGATTCCGGTTCAAAAATTACTTCTGGGTAAATAAATTAATTATCATGGTCCTTCTAATTCATTCAAATTATAAGGTATTCCATCTATTTTTGAAAATTAACAAACAGAGCAGTTTAGTGATCCCTGCACACGGCATGTGATAGTTTTTAATTATTTTCCCTAATAATTTTTAATTCTTGTGAAAGGAATCAATGGATTAAGCCTTATAATAATATCCACTGAAGTTGAAGTAGTGTCACATGCTCATTCACAACATAAATAAAAAAATGACGAAAAGATCTCTGGAAGGATAAAATAAATTTAGCCGTTGTAATTTGTTTTTGAAATAAAATAACGTAATTTGACTTTTTAAAAAAGAATGCATAATATTTATATTTGTCTAATATTGCAGTATACTCCTTGCTTAATATTTATATCCTGATAATGTCAATAAAATTCAAACAGTTGTCAATAGTTAATAAACAAATAAAGAGAAATCCTGATAATGTTAATAAACAAATAAAGAGAAAGAAAAATATAATATTTTTTTTTGATAAAAAAAAAATCTAATATTAATGAACAAATGTCAATAGTTCAAACAGTTGTTAATTACATACATAATTAGAATGGGGTGAAGTGCAATTAAATAAATTAATTTAGGTAGAAATTAACAATTAAACTAAATGATTGGATTAGTCAAATTCTCAGTTTCCCTAAATTTGGTCTTTCCAAGGTCAAATTGTAATTAATGGAAACCAGTACTTACCGACATTACTCCAAACGGAATTCAATTAAGAGATATATATATATATATATATATATATATGTTAGAATTCATAAATTTCAATGTACCAGGGTTGCCAAGATATATATACTCACGCACATATACATATACATTAACTATATTATAATGGTCAAATTAATAAGGTTTAGCTACCTAATTATACATAAATTAAGAAACTAGCTAGTATCATATATACCACAGAGAAGGAAAATCACGTGCACGTGTAGTCGTGTAGACCATGAAATAGAAGTTCAATTATTTTTACAATGATATAACTATATATAGCTACCTAGCTCTCATCAAGGGATTGCGCTAATTAAGTTTAAATATTTAATTCATCAGATAGAGCTCGGAATTCAGTTTAAATATTTAATTCATTGTTCACATTAAATATTTTATTATTCACTTTGTTTATTTAACCTTGTAAAATAATTTTGAGTTTGAACAGTAAATTACAGTTTTGTCAATTTTCTTAAAAGACCATATATATGTAACCTTAATTATCATGCATGTTATTTTTCTACATTAATTGTTCCAAACAAATTTACAGTTTATTAAAGTTGCATGTGACTTTAAAACAGCCAAAATTAATTCCAAACAAATTTAGAATTTTGAAAACGAAAATATTGATCCGTATCACGGACCAAATCGGACTATGCATAATACTATAGGTTCACTCTTTAACTAATTAGTAAATCACAAGTATGTATTTAAGCATTAATTATTTTAAGAAAATGCGAGTACAGGAAGCGTGGAGGTCGGTGGATGCTAACCTGAGAATATTCGAAATTAAGTTGGTAGTGCAACTACAAAAATATTGATATAATGGTCAACAAGTTGATCTTGTGCAGTTGTTGTTTATGTACTACGGAAAGATCATGATTTTTACCATAAGCACATCGCACATCGCACATACACTAACAAATTGAATATTGAATATTATTTGATTTTCTCTTATTCCCAACCACATGCATATATATATTGAATATATTTGATTTTAATTTGCAGTTTCATTAAATAAAAAATTAGGTGCTAAGAATTCCGTTTTTAAGAATACGCATCCACATACCATTGCAATATTGCTATTTAAAAAAAATATATTCTTGTTTGAAAGTAAAATATATATTCACGTTGAAAAGATGCGCAAATAAAAGCATACAAAATTGAACTAACTAATAATTAAAAAAAAAATTAAAATTCTGAAATTTCAAATAAAATGATTTTTCATGAAAATTTCAGATTTTTAATTTCAAACTGTTAAAAATTCAAGTTATTTGATATACAGTGAAACAGACTTTTTAATTGACATGATTTGTTGATAATATGGATCATACTTATAATGTTAATTTAAAATTTAAACCAGATATTTAAAAATTGTAAGGATTTTCAACATAAAGAATTGTCAAGTGATCCCTTCTCTTATAAAATCAAAGTATCAACTATGATCCACATGGCAACGTCGTACCAACTATATATATATGATCCATATGGCATCGTCTGTCGGTTGCGTGTTCACTTTAATATTCACTGGGATTTAAAATATTGTTATAGTTTCAATTCAACAAGATTTAAAATCCAATTCCCCACAAAACATCAATAAGTCTAAGTGTGTACTTTTCTGCCAATCCTCAAAAAGTTCATGCCATTGTCTCCCTATATCGCTTTCTAATTAACTCTAGATCATGTTGTGCCAAAACCAGCGAATTTTTCTGGTCCTCATTGGCTATCATCGGCTATATCCTGGTCCTCCTGGACCGACAACTGTAGGGTTTTGTCCAAGGAACTCTACTTCACACGGTGAAATAGCTGGAGGAGAGAGAAGCACATGGAGAGAGTCTTGGGTATATCAAAATCATAAAATCATAATTTATTAATGTAAACCATCGCTTTCTTAACGTTCTATTTAAGAAAAAACATAGGCCTGGAAATTAAGCACAACCCTTCTTTCTCTTTCTTAACTCTAAAAGCTAGGAGTTTTCTTAACTTAAAACCCTAAAAGCTATAAATGGCAGCTATTCCTCTTACACCACCAGCTCCTATTCAAAACTTGCGTGTAGAGCTACACGGAAACCAACCGATATGCATTACAAACAAAACAATCACACTCTCCGACTTGAATCAACAGCAAGGCCGACTCCTCCTGCCGAGACGATCCCAAACTGCACTTCAAGAAAACCTTCTTTCTTTGAATCAACAAGCAGCAGCGAATTTTCTCTCTATACCAGAGAGGGAGAGTATGATGGAGATCAATTTTCTCACCAAAGAGGATCGATGTCAGAAGAGCATTCGAATTAGAAGGGGTTATCATTCAAGTTTTTGTTTTTTGTCCGGGCGAGCCGAGGCGGCAGGGTGAAGGGAAACTCAAAAGGTGGAACTGTGGATCCATAGTACGTAATACATGGTATGAGGGCGGTGCAAGCATGGAGCCACCTAAAGGAGGGGGATCGAGTGGAGCTGTGGGGCTTCAAGGACGCAGAAAATAGATTATATGTTGCTATTCACAAGCTGTGATCGATTCTTCAAGGATCGATGACATTACAGCATATGTTGCTATTCAGAAAGGATTCTTCAAGGATCGATTCTTCAAGGACGCAGAAAATAGAGTATATGTTGCTATTCAGAAAATAGAGTATATGTTGCTATTCCCTTGCAAGCTCATCCGAGTCTATTATATATGTTCTTAATTATTTCTCTCTATATATGCATTACAGCATTAAGTGAGTGATATACATTAATTACAGCATTAAGTGAGTGATATACATTACAGCATTAAGTTGGACTATTCTGCTAGTTATCACTAGCTTTTTTTTCTTTCTTCTTTTTAATTTTATATATATATGAATCTGTAAGTCAATTTGCTAGCTTGCTATATGTTATTACGGACTATTGTTGACTATTTTTGTTTTTTGTTTCTCAATGATCATATCATATATATTGGTATACTCTTGCCTTTTGTCTTTGATTTTATGCATGTCTTTTCTCACATATGTTGATTTTATGCATTAATTAATTTGAAGCACTTTATTTTTTGTTTTTGAAATACTTAAATAAATCATTGACAGCAACTCACTAAGTCATACTACTACCTTTGGAAATAAGAATCTCAGTCTTTTACGTTTATTTGATAGATTAATAAACAAATAAAGAGAAAGAAAATCTAATATTAATGAACAAATTGTCAATAGTTCAAACAGTTGTTAATTATATACATAATTAGAATGGGGTGAAGTGCAATTAAATAAATTAATTTAGGTAGAAATTAACAATTAAACTAAATGATTGGATTAGTGAAATTGTCCGGGTCTCATGATATATTCATGAATAAAAAATATATAGTATATTAGTATCTCAATTCTCATGCATGTGTGGTCTTTCAAAGGTCAAATTGTAATTAAGGCAACAAAATATGGAAACCTGTACTTACCAACATTAATTCAAAACGGAATTCAATTAAGAGATAAGTTAGAATTCATAAATTTCAATGGACCAGGGTTGCCAAGATCCATGTAACAAAACCAATTAAGTACTGTTACGTACCAAAGATATATATATATATAGACACACACACACTCATGCACATATACATTAACTATATTATAATTAGTTACCTAATTATGCATAAATTAAGAAACTAGTATCATATATACCACAGAGAAGGAAAATCACGTGCACGTGTAGACCATGAAATAGAAGTTCAATGATTTTTACAATGATATAACTATAGCTAAGCTACCTCATCAAGGGATTGGGCTAATTAAGTTTAAATATTTAATTCATCAGAGCTCGGAATTCAGTTTAAATATTTAATTCATTGTTCACATTAAATATTTTATTATTCGCTAATTTGTTTATTTAACCTTGTAAAATTTTGAGTTTAAACAATAAATTACAGTTTTGTCAATTTTCTTAAAAGACCATATGTAACCTTAATTACCATGTTATGTTTCTACATTGTTCCAAACAAATTTAGGGTTTATTAAAGTTGCATAAAAGAACAAGAGAGAGATATACCAAGCAGCTGTTGATCTATGGGGCCGATAAAAGAGACAAATCGCAAAATGCCAATCACAAGTGCTGCAATTAATTAATTTTAAAAAGATTCTTTTCAACGGAAGGACAGTTTGGTTTGGTGCAAAAGATTGTTTTTTTTAATCGCAAAATCATTGACAGCACGAGTTGCCTGAGTCGGTGAATGCCAAATCGGATGGTTTTGGACAAAGTCTCGAGAGACAAATCGCAAACTGTACGGTTTTGGACAAAGTCTCATTCAAAATTTGATCTAAATCGATCGATCTGCATCAAAATTCGTATAAACATTTAAATTCAATGAGTCATTTAAATTTATTAAGTTTTAAATATATTTGCACAAATTTCAATACAAATCGGACGTTTAAGCTTAATTTTAGATGAGACTTTGTCCAAAGCCTTTTGAACAAAAATGAATCCCATTAATTAATAAATTCTGGCGTCCTCTATGCAGGAATGTTTGTAGGAAATTAAATATTAAAAAAAATTACAGCCCGTGCAAGCCGCGCGCAAATAATCGTTCCATAGCTGAAAGTTGCTCTAAAAATTCAACAAACAAGACGTTCTCCTGGAGTCAAAAGGACTCTCACCCGTGCAAGCCGCGCGCAAATAATTTTTTATTAACCCAACTTGTCCTTTTTTTTTTGTTTTTTTAGAACTGCCAGAGACTTGTTCCAAACCGCATCGTATCGCCTTAGCTCTTCAAACATGTCCTCCGAATTGCTGATTTTTTTTTATTAATATCTAACATTAAATAAAAAATTACAAAACTGTTAATATTTTTTGAGAATATGGCTAGAAACATTGAAAGCAGGGTAATCTGGCTACAAAAATTGCTCCATTAAAAAATGGTTAGAAACCTCTGCACTCCATTGAAAGCTTCTTTCTTTTAAGAAACATCGCTTTTTTGTTTCCCTTTAAATATTAATAAAAATGTCGTATATATCTCTCTATTTAAGAAAAAACATAGACCTGGCGCGCATCTTCAAACATGTCCTCTGAATTGCTGATTTTTTTTATTAATATCTAACATTAAATAGAAAATTACAAAACTGTTCATATATATTTTTTGAGAAATTTTAAAAATGTTCAAACCGTCCAGATTTTCGGCAATTCTTTTTAAAAACTGTTCATATATAGTTTTTTTTAATTCTGTTAATAGAAAATAACATGACACGAATCTCAAAACAGACCACCTACGGTCTCCATAGACACCAGATTTATCCGTTTCTTTGATGGTATCTCTCTATCAAAGTCAAAGTGGCACTTAGGCTGTACTTATTGGCCAGAAAAGGGCACCCTACTTCGCTGTCAATCCTCAGCTGATTCCCACAAAACAACAAAAGTGTGTACTTTTTGGAAGTTTATTGGAGTACATCTCGCGCATCTCTCTATTTAAGAAAAAAACATAGGCCTGGAAAGGACAACTCTTCTTATTCTCTTTCTTAACCCTCTAGTTAGTTAATTTGTCTTCTTAACTTAAAACCCTAAAAGCAATAAATGGCAGCCATTCGTCTTACACCACCAGCTCCTATTCAATACTTGTGTGAAGAGCTACACGCAAACCAACCGATATGCATTACAAACAAAACAATCACACTCTCCGACTTGAATCAACAGCAAAGCCGACTCCGCCTGCCGAAATCATCCCAAACTGCATTTCAAGAAAACCTTCTTTCTTTGAAGCAACAAGCGGCAGCGAATTTTCTCTCTATAGCAGAGAGGGAGAGTATGATGGAGATCAATTTTGTCACCGAAGAGGATGTCAGAAGAGCATTCGAATTAACAGGGGTTGACATTCAAGTTTTTGTTTTTTGTCAGGGTGAGCGGACGCGGGAGGGTGAAGGGAAACTCAAAAGGTGGAACTGTGGATCCATAGTAATACATGGTAGGAAG
This sequence comes from Carex kokanica, assembly GCA_025461125.1. Lineage (NCBI taxonomy): Eukaryota > Viridiplantae > Streptophyta > Magnoliopsida > Poales > Cyperaceae > Carex > Carex kokanica. The sequence goes on from JAJGRX010000248.1 coordinate 479,868, forward strand.
GCGGTGCAAGCATGGAGCCACCTAAAGGAGGGGGATCGAGTGGAGCTGTGGGGCTTCAAGGACGCAGAAAATAGAGTATATGTTGCTATTCACAAGCTGTGATCGATTCTTCAAGGATCGATGACATTACAGCATATGTTGCTATTCAGAAAGGATTCTTCAAGGATCGATTCTTCAAGGACGCAGAAAATAGAGTATATGTTGCTATTCAGAAAATAGAGTATATGTTGCTATTCCCTTGCAAGCTCATCCGAGTCTATTATATATGTTCTTAATTATTTCTCTCTATATATGCATTACAGCATTAAGTGAGTGATATACATTAATTACAGCATTAAGTGAGTGATATACATTACAGCATTAAGTTGGACTATTCTGCTAGTTATCACTAGCTTTTTTTTCTTTCTTCTTTTTAATTTTATATATATATGAATCTGTAAGTCAATTTGCTAGCTTGCTATATGTTATTACGGACTATTGTTGACTATTTTTATTTTTTGTTTCTCAATGATCATATCATATATATTTGTATACTGATCTTGCCTTTTGTCTTTGATTTTATGCATGGGTTTAATGCTTTGAATTAAAACAAATTATAGATATAATGTTTTATGCATGGGTTTTATGTATAGATAGAGAGAATTCTTATATTAGATTTTAGTAAAATATGAAAAGTTTTTCAAAAATAGATATAATGTTTCTATTATATTTAAATTTTAAGATACTCTATCTATTTTTATAAAACAAATTATATTTTACTAGAAAAAGTGAAAGGAAAAAATCTTTTAGACCGGTAAGAATTTTACCGGTCTTTCTACCAATATCACAACTCATGTACTCTTTTTATTTCTCTCTCTTCTTTTTCATTAATTTCTACCAATAAAAAGTTCCCCCTTCGAAAGGTCAGTTTGAGTAATAGGAATCTCACCAAGTCATTGACAGCAACTCACCGTGCAAGTCATACTACTAACTCTGGAAATAAGAATCTGAGTCTTTTACGTTTGTTTGATAGATTAATAAACAAATTAATAAAGAGAAAGAACATTTGATATTAATGAACAAATTGTCAATAGTTCAAACAGCTGTTAATTATATACATAATTAGAATGGGGTGAAGTGCAATTAAATAAATTAATTTCGGTAGAAATTAACAATTAAACTACATGATTGGATTAGTCAAATTGTCCGGATCTCATGATATATATATTCATGAATAAAAAATAGTTGGCCGCCAATCTTCAGAAATCGCAAGTCGCAAATCACTTTCTTCCATATCGCAAATCGCTCTCTTTCAGGTCGCCTTGTCTTTTTTTTCTTCCTTTTTTTTTAACTGCCAGCACCTCTTCAAACATGTCATCTGAATTGCTGATTTTTTTATTTATTAATATCTAACATTAAATAAAAAATTACAAAACTGTTCATATTTTTTGAGAATATGGCTAGAAACATTGAAAGCTTGTGCAAAACAGGGCAATCTGGCTACAAAAATGGCTCCCTTTAAAAATGGCTACAAATCTCTAGACTCCATTGAAAGCTTCTTTCTTTTAAGAAACAACGCTTCGTGTTTCACTTTGGATATTAATAAAAATGTCGTATATATCTCTCTATTTAAGAAAAAACATAGACCTGTCGCGCATCTTCAAATATATATATGTCCTCTGAATTGCTGATTTTTTTATTAATATCTAACATTAAATAGAAAATTACAAAAATGTTCATATTTTTTGAGAAATTTTAAAAATGTTCAAACTGTCGAGATTCTCGGCGATTCTTTTTCTTTCAGAACTGTCGAGATTTTGGCGGTTCTGAAAGAAAAAGGAACGCCGAGAATATTAACGGTTCCTGTGATTTTATTTGATTTTACATTTTAGTACAGAGTCGAAGATTTAATTTAGGATTTCTAATTTTTCTATTTTAATTCAGTAGAAAATGTTATGACTATTTTTTTTTTTATTAAAATATTAGGAATATTTTTATATTTCTTTGAAAATAGATGAAATACTATATATAAAATTGAATTTACTAAAAAGACTGCGACAAATAATCCGGATCAATATTTTTCAGTCAAATTTTTTTACAGCTGTAAGAAAAATTAAATTTTTTTTTTTTGTGTGTTACTGGAATTGGGCTAATTAAGTTTAAATATTTAATTCATCAGATAGAGCTCGGAATTCAGTTTAAATATTTAATTCATTGTTCACATTAAATATTTTATTATTCACTTTGTTTATGTAACCTTGTAAAATTTTGAGTTTAAACAATAAATTACAGTTTTGTCAATTTTCTTAAAAGACCATATATATGTAACCTTAATTATCATGTTATTTTTCTACATTGTTCCAAACAAATTTAGAGTTTATTAAAGTTGCATGTGACTTTAAAACAGCCAAAATTAATTGGAGTAAGCAGTGATGCCAAAGAAATTAAGTCGTCTTCAGAGTATTTTCACAGATGATCGATTTTGGAATTTTGATCTTAACCAATAAGTAATTTCAAATACAATAGGGTTCTATACGCAAAACTTAAGCTGCCAACAGTGCCAAGCGTCACGCTTATGATTTTATTATATCAAATATATGAGCAGACTGCATAACATTCCTTGTCCAAACGTCAATTAAAAAAGGAGGAATTTTATATATACCTCTCAAAAACTTCAAAATTACATATTTCCCCATCTAAAGTTCATAATAATATATTTACCCTTCTAAAATTGAAAAAACTCACAAAATTACTCATTTTATAATTTTTTTATTATACCTTATTTAAATTTTTTTAAATACCCATTTTACTCTTTATTGAAAGAAGAAAAATACATACCATGCTTAAAAAAAGTATAAGTCTTTTAATTGGTCAATTTTCAAGGGCAAATAGGTAATTTCTCTATTTCAGATGCTTACACAAGCATATACCTGAATGTTACTGTGTAAGTGTGAGAAGTATAAAAATTACTCATTTGTTCTCGAAAACCGACTAATTAGAAGGCTAACATTTTTTTTTGAAACATGATACATAATTAATTAAGGGTAAAATGGGTATTTATGAAATTAAAATTAGTTTAAATAGAAAAGACAACAAAATGGATAAATTTGTGAGTTTTTAAAATTTAGAAAGATAAATATAATATTATGAACTTTAGAGGTAGATATACATAATTTTGGAGTTTTTGAGGGGTATACTTGAAATTTCTTTTAAAAAAATCAATGTACGTACAAACTACTAGATTGAAATTTTGTGTGGTACTGAGTGAGCTTCCTTACTAATTTGGTAGAAGCTGGTTCCATGTTGGTACCTTAAACAGCGCCGCCAGTGCTGCCACGTGGTGTTTCTTTTTTAGTTGAAACTTGAAAGCAGCATCAGTTTATATCTTTTAATACAGAAAGAATTCATGTCTTATGGGTCTATTTGGTGTTTACTTTTGAGGTATTCAATTCAATTAATGGCTTATTTTTAGTCTTATGGGTCCAAAAGAACAGGGTTTGGTTTGGTATGATATATAGCTCCTTTTTTTTTTGATATAAACAGTAATAGTCACTACTACAAAAAAGCTAATTCTACACTGCACATTGTACACGGTTTTTCTAATTTTATATAAAAACCGTGTGTCAAATATGAAATTGTGAAAGGCTAAAAAATATTGGGGAATTATACACGGACACTTAGTTATAAATCAGTGTACAATTGTTTGAGAGCTACACGGTTTATTAGGGATAAAAAAATCCGTGTGGAAAAGATTGAGAGAGTTACACGGATATTATACAAAAATCCGTGTATGAATAGCTACACGGATATTTGATTAAATAACCGTGTAGAAATATTAAGAGAGCTACACGGTTTTTAGTTACATGTCCGTGTAGAATAGTTAGAGAGCTACACGGTTTTCTTATCAAATATCTGTGTATAAAGGGTAATGCTACACGGATTTTTTAAATATTAATAAAAATGTCGTATATATCTCTCTATTTAAGAAAAAACATAGACCTGGCGCGCATCTTCAAATATATATGTCCTCTGAATTGCTGATTTTTTTTATTAATATCTAACATTAAATAGAAAATTACAAAACTGTTCATATTTTTTGAGAAATTTTAAAAATGTTCAAACTGTCGAGATTCTCGGCGATTCTTTTTCTTTCAGAACTGTCGAGATTTTGGCAATTCTGAAAAAAAAGAAACGCCAAGAATATTAGCGGTTCTGTGATTTTATTTGATTTGACATTCTAGTATAGAGTCGAAGATTTAATTTAGGATTTCTAATTTTTCTATTTTAATTCAGTAGAAAATGTTATGACTATTTTATTTTTTATTAAAATATTAGGAATATTTTTATATTTCTTTGAAAATAGATGAAATACTATATATAAAATTGAATTTACTAAAAAGACTGCGACAAATAATCCGGATCAATATTTTTTAGTCAAGATTTTTTACGGCTGTAAGAAAATTAAAATATTTTTTTGTGTGTTACTGGAAGAAAATATAAAAATGAATTGGATCTGAGTGATTGATTCCGGTTCAAAAATTACTTCTGGGTAAATAAATTAATTATCATGGTCCTTCTAATTCATTCAAATTATAAGGTATTCCATCTATTATTGAAAATTAACAAACAGAGCAGTTTAGTGAGCCCTGCACACGGCATGTGATAGTTTTTAATTATTTTCCCTAATAATTTTTAATTCTTGTGAAAGGAATCAATGGATTAAGCCTTATAATAATATCCACTGAAGTTGAAGTAGTGTCACATGCTCATTCACAACATAAATAAAAAAATGACGAAAAGATCTCTGGAAGGATAAAATAAATTTAGCCGTTGTAATTTGTTTTTGAAATAAAATAACGTAATTTGACTTTTTTAAAAAGAATGCATAATATTTATATTTATAAAATTAATATTGCAGTATACTCCTTGTTTAATATTTATATCCTGATAATGTCAATAAAATTCAAACAGTTGTCAATAGTTAATAAACAAATAAAGAGAAATCCTGATAATGTTAATAAACAAATAAAGAGAAAGAAAAATCTAATATTTTTTTTTGATAAAAAAAATATAATATTAATGAACAAATTGTCAATAGTTCAAACAGTTGTTAATTATATACATAATTAGAATGGGGTGAAGTGCAATTAAATAAATTAATTTAGGTAGAAATTAACAATTAAACTAAATGATTGGATTAGTAAAATTCTCAGTTTCCCTAAATTTGGTCTTTCCAAGGTCAAATTGTAATTAATGGAAACCAGTACTTACCGACATTACTCCAAACAGAATTCAATTAAGAGATATATATATATATATATATGTTAGAATTCATAAATTTCAATGTACCAGGGTTGCCAAGATATATATACTCACGCACATATACATATACATTAACTATATTATAATGGTCAAATTAATAAGGTTTAGCTACCTAATTATACATAAATTAAGAAACTAGCTAGTATCATATATACCACAGAGAAGGAAAATCACGTGCACGTGTAGTCGTGTAGACCATGAAATAGAAGTTCAATTATTTTTACAATGATATAACTATATATAGCTACCTAGCTCTCATCAAGGGATTGCGCTAATTAAGTTTAAATATTTAATTCATCAGATAGAGCTCGGAATTCAGTTTAAATATTTAATTCATTGTTCACATTAAATATTTTATTATTCACTTTGTTTATTTAACCTTGTAAAATAATTTTGAGTTTGAACAGTAAATTACAGTTTTGTCAATTTTCTTAAAAGACCATATATATGTAACCTTAATTATCATGCATGTTATTTTTCTACATTAATTGTTCCAAACAAATTTACAGTTTATTAAAGTTGCATGTGACTTTAAAACAGCCAAAATTAATTCCAAACAAATTTAGAATTTTGAAAACGAAAATATTGATCCGTATCACGGACCAAATCGGACTATGCATAATACTATAGGTTCACTCTTTAACTAATTAGTAAATCACAAGTATGTATTTAAGCATTAATTATTTTAAGAAAATGCGAGTACAGGAAGCGTGGAGGTCGGTGGATGCTAACCTGAGAATATTCGAAATTAAGTTGGTAGTGCAACTACAAAAATATTGATATAATGGTCAACAAGTTGATCTTGTGCAGTTGTTGTTTATGTACTACGGAAAGATCATGATTTTTACCATAAGCACATCGCACATCGCACATACACTAACAAATTGAATATTGAATATTATTTGATTTTCTCTTATTCCCAACCACATGCATATATATATTGAATATATTTGATTTTAATTTGCAGTTTCATTAAATAAAAAATTAGGTGCTAAGAATTCCGTTTTTAAGAATACGCATCCACATACCATTGCAATATTGCTATTTAAAAAAAATATATTCTTGTTTGAAAGTAAAATATATATTCACGTTGAAAAGATGCGCAAATAAAAGCATACAAAAATTGAACTAACTAATAATAAAAAAAATTAAAATTCTGAAATTTCAAATAAAATGATTTTTCATGAAAATTTCAGATTTTTAATTTCAAACTGTTAAAAATTCAAGTTATTTGATATACAGTGAAACAGACTTTCTAATTGACATGATTTGTTGATAATATGGATCATACTTATAATGTTAATTTAAAATTTAGACCGGATATTTAAAAATTGTAAGGATTTTCAACATAAAGAATTGTCATGTGATCCTTTCTCTTATAAAATCAAAGTAAAAAGTTAAAATAATTGAAAAGTAAAAAAAAAATACTTTTTGTCACAGTGAAAATTTGCTATGAAAAATATTTAATATGGAACATGTAAAACTGCTCTTAAAGTTTATTACCAAAAAATTAAGGTTTTTCTTTTTAAAATTTGTGTTCTAAATTTGATTCACTATTTGCGTTCTCTTAATGACAATTGAACACAAAATCAAAAGATTGCATCGTTTTTTATTATTTTTGTTGACCACGTAGGATTACAAGTTAAGAAAAGGTGTGTGACAATATTGATTTATTAAACAAAATTCTGAGTGTGATAAGAATTATTTTCTAAGTCTCTAAAGATGTTTTGTTTTATACAATTAAATTTGATATTCTAAATTTTTGTGAACGGCATAATAATCAATGCATTCTCTATGAAAAAAATTACGGTGGAAGAAAAGTGCAATTTGAAGTCTGTAGCTTCTACAAGTTGTGTCAGTATATGCATCAGATCTCATGCTTTGCTAAGCACTGAGCTAAGCAAGATTATCAATCAATCCAGGTTTTTAAACAAAAAGTTATATATATATATATATATATATATATGAGGAGGGATCCAATTACACCTTTTTTGGTGACACATCATGACACCGTTTTTTTTATATGTCAATTTTGCGATTTCAAAATCCAAACAGTCGATCCGAACCGTTCAACATGATCACCATATTAAAATGTACTTGGAGATCAAATTTTACATTTTTTTTTAATTTTTTTACTATTTATTAAGATGGTTACAAAATCGTTGTTTTTCAATGGTCTGAAAACAACGATTTTGTAACCATCTTAATAAATAGTAAAAAAATTCAAAAAAATGTAAAATTTGATCTCCAAGCACATTTTAATATATCCATCACGTTGAACAGTTTGGATCGACTATTTGGATTTTAAAAATAATAGGTGTCAAAGTGTGTCACAACAAAAAAATGTAATTGGATCCCTCCTCTTTGTAGTCCTGTATCATATATACCACAGAGAAGGAAAATCACGTGCACGTGTAGACCATGAAATAGAAGTTCAATGATTTTTACAATGATATAACTATATATAGCTACCTAGCTCTCATCAAGGGATTGGGCTAATTAAGTTTAAATATTTAATTCATCAGATAGACCTCGGAATTCAGTTTAAATATTTAATTCATTGTTCACATTAAATAAATCAAGTCCCTTTGTGAACTCAACTATAAAATCTATTGGATTGGCTTCAAACAACGAATCCAAACTGTTGAAATCCTTCTACCTTACGGGTGATGCATCTACATGTGAAAATTTGAAACTTTCGAATTAATTTTAGTATAAAGTCAAGTGGTCAAAATTAGAAGGTTTATAAATTAATTTCAATGCAATTATTTTTTGGACGCCTTTTGACCACTAGACTCTATGCAAAACTAAGTTAAAATTTTAAAATTTTCACATGTAGACGCATCACCCGTAAGGTAGAATGATTTTAACGGTTTGAATTCGTCGTTTGAAGTCAATCCGATAAATTTTAGAGTTGAGTTCACAAAAGAACTTGGTCAGCATGGGAACAATGTGACTGTGTAACGCTGTGCAAAACATAATTGAATCCACTGATGGAATGTTTGTAGGAAATTAATATTTAAAAAACAAACCAAGTCCTCTACAAAACAGGGAAAGTCAAGGCCGCGCGTGTACTTAACAGATGGAGCAGCAAGGTTTAAGCTTTAAGTATATATACATGATCAGAATTTTTTTCCAATAAAGTAATATACATGTGTAAAATTAATATATATGTTTTAATGTAAAAATAAACTACAATTATAAGGACAATTTGTAACAAGTAGAAATATAAAATTATTTTCACCTCTAACTCTTAGCTTACCGTACCGTGACACCCCTAGTTGGCCGCCAATCCTCAGAAATCGCAAATCGCTTTCTTTCAAGTCGCCTTGGTTTTTTTTTTTTTAACTGCCAGCACTGGGGCTGGGCAAAATAGCTCGAACTCGTAACTCGCTCATTTACAGCTCGCTTTAACTCGCTCATTTATAACTCGAGTTGGCTGGCTCGTTTAATAAATGAGCTGAGTTTGAGCTCACCCCAACTCGCTCATTTATAACTCGAGTTACACAGTATTGATCACAATAAATTTCAGAAATCCAGACCCTGTAACTAAATCCAAATCCCTCATACCCTCACAGAACCGATTAGTTTTTGTTAAGATGTTTTTTATGCATATGAAGTTGTTGGATACTACTCCCTTTGGCCACATGAAAAAGAATTCATATCACCTAAAGTAACTCAAATTTTGATTTTAGATCAGCACCTATTAAACTGGTTAAATGAGTTATAAACGAGTTGTGAGCCAACTCGAGTTGATAACGAGCTGAGTTCGAGTTGGCTCTATAGCTCGTGATTACCAACCCAACTCGAGTTGGCTCGCTCGTTTATTTAATGAGCTGAGTTTGAGTTGGGGGTAACTCGCTCAAACTCGGCTCATTTACAGCCCTAGCCAGCACCTCTTCAAACAAAGTCAAAGTGTGTACTTATTTAATTCGGTCGTATTGGAAGCTCTATGGGGAACCATATATGGCTATTTAAACTCATTCTCTATCCGAACCAAATATTTAAGAAAATTTAAAAATTGTAACACAATATATATTGCTTGGTTCGGTTTAATACCGGTTAAACTGAACCAAACAAAAATTTTAAATTCATCTTTTAAAAAAATTCAAAAAATTAACAAAAATATATTTATTTTTATAATTAATATCCTATTTCGGTTCAATCGAACAAACTGAATTAAATTTCAGTTTGTTCGGTTTAGTTCTTATTCTATTTCGGTTCAGTTCGGTTTGATTTTTGAAAACTGAATAAAACTTTGATTTTCGTATTTTAATTCGGACATATATGCTCCCGTCTGTTGGTTGCGTTTGCGTGTTCTCTTTTAATATTCACTGGATTTAAAATATTGTTATAGTCTCTAAGCCAACGAGCTAGATTTCAAATAATTCGATCACCACAAAACAGGCAAAGTCAAGGCCGTGTACTTATTCAATTCGGTCGTTTAGAATTCATATCCTCTGCATTAACTCAAAAGAGAAACTTTTGAGTTAATGAATCTTGACTGTCCGATCTGTTTTAAGATTCGTGCAAATTAAAATCAGACGGTTGAAATTTATTAACTCAAAAGATTTCCTTTTAAGTTAATGCAGAGGATACGGATCCGCTTCTATGGGACCATATATGGCTATTTAAGTAAAACAGAGGCCTCGATCGAGAGGACAATTAAGCCTTGTTCTTTTCTTTCTTAACCCTCTAGTTAGTTAATTTGTCTTCTTAACTTAAAACCCTAAAAGCAATAAATGGCAGCCATTCGTCTTACACCACCAGCTCCTATTCAATACTTGTGTGAAGAGCTACACGCAAAACAACCGATATACATTACAACCAAAACAATCACACACTCCGACTTGGATCCACACCAAAGCCGACTCCTCCTGCTGAAATCATCCCAAACTGCACTTCAAGAAAGACTTCTTTCTTTGAAGCAACAAGCGGCAGCGAATTTTCTCTCTATACCAGAGAGGGAGAGTATGATGGAGATCAATTTTCTCACCGAAGAGGATGTCAGAAGAGCATTCGAATTAGCAGGGGTTGACATTCAAGTTTTTGTTCTTTGTCCAGGCGAGCCGAGGCGGCAGGGTCCAGGGAAACTCAAAAGGTGGAACTGTGGATCCATAGTAATACATGGTAGGAAGGCGGTGCAAGCATGGAGCCACCTAAAGGAGGGGGATCGAGTGGAGCTGTGGGGCTTCAAGGACGCAGAAAATAGATTATATGTGGCTATTCACAAGCTGTGATCGATTCTTCAAGGATCAATGAAGCTCATCCGAGTCTATTATGTTCTTAATTATTTCTCTCTATATATGCATGTCTTGATTCTTGAGTGATATACATTTTTTTTTTGATAAAAAGGCCTAGGCCCATTTCATTGAAAAGAAAGTTAACTTACAGTAAAAGTATTCATATCCTACTCAAATAACAACCAAAAGAGCCCTATTGATCAACTGGTACCGCAGCTTATCAGCTGGTACAACAGAGACATTAGAGCATTAATTAATTAAGTTGGAGTGTTCTGCTAGTGTTACTTTGTAATTCCTTTTTTTTTTTTCTTCTTCTTTTTAATTTTATGAATCTGTAAGTCAATTTGCTTCTCTATGACTTTTATACGGACTATTGTTGACTCTTTTTAATTTTTGTTTCTCAATGATCATATCATATATATTGGTATACTGATCTTGCCTTTTGTCTTTGATTTTATGCATGGGTTTAATGCTTTGAATTAAAACTTGTTACAATTAATTAATGTTGAGCCAATTAATTAATCCTAGTTTAATTTTTACTAGCTGAAGTCAAAACTTCTCACATATGGTTAATTAATTAGAAGCTGAAAGCTCTTTTTTGAAGAAGAGAAGTTGAAAGCTCTTAAGTTGCTATTTGAATTCTTAGCAGGGAAAAAGATAGCATTGATAACAGTTATATTTAATATATTATACGCCTTTTTAAGTCTTATAATCTTGAAATTATATTTTCCGAGTGACGGTGATATTTGCTGAAATTAATGATAGGATCCTACGCATGTCAATTTTTAGGAATATCTTTTTGTCGGCTTTTGTTAGAGCATGCACATATATATATATAAGGATATATTGAATAAGAACATGCACGTACTGTAGGGTTTTGTCCAAAGGCTTTGGATGAGGCTTAATTTGTTGAAAACCTTTTGAACAAAAGGCAATCCCATTAATTAATAAGAACAAAAGTCAAGGCGTTGATTGTCACCCCTATAGCAATGTTCAGATTACTTTATTGTCTTGTTAATCTGTTCAGAAAATTAATATTTGTTCCTTAATTGTTACTTTGATGGAAAACATATAATATCTTCGGTCAATAATTTTATTTACGTATTTTGCACAGTGTTACACAAATCTTCTATTTGGATTCAATTATGTTTTATTTGGAATCCAATTCAAGTGGATGATCTGAGTTGTTCTAGCAAGCAAATGGATCTACTATATATTCGAATCCAATTATGTTATGTAAAATATTTCCCAATTGAAAGTTTGTTTGTCTTTTACGTACATGATCATGACTTGGAATCAAGTATAATATTATTTCCTTTTCAATGGAAGGACAGTGCGTGGTCCAAATAATTGTTTTCTCTAATGCAGATCTGTGGGAACTTAAAATAAATAATAATAAATTAAGCACACAACAACAATACTAAAACAAAACAATCAAAGTAAATAATGAAAACACTAAAAATGAATAATAAATGTAATGCTTTAATTAGTATCAGCCTCAATTATATTTTATTAATTTTCCTTTCTAATTTTTATATCTCATGCCTGTAAATATAATACACATGTTTTATTACAACTCTAATATTTTAATCTAGTCTATGTCCTACAATTTAAATATTTTAGTATTTAGTACGTCTATACAATTTATTATTCAGTTTAAATACTTTAATACTTTATTAGTCAACTTAAATTAATGTTCAAGTGTTTATTGGAAGTTCATCAGAGCTCGGAATTCAGTTTAAATATTTAAGTCATTGTTCACATTAAATATTTTATTATTCACTTTGTTTATTTAACCTTGTAAAATAATTTTGAGTTTAAACAATAAATTACAGTTTTGTCAATTTTCTTAAAAGACCATATATATGTAACCTTAATTAATTATCATGTTATTTTTCTACATTAATTGTTCCAAACAAATTTAGAGTTTATTAAAGTTGCATAAAAGAACAAGAGAGAGATATACCAAGCAGCTGTTCTATGGGAGCCGATACAAGAGACAAATCGCAAAATGCCAAATCACAAGTGCTGCAATTAAATAATTTTTTAAAAAGATTCTTTTCAACGGAAGGACAGTTTGGTCCAAAAGATTGTTTTCTTTGTGCATCCTTCGAAACCTTCGAAAGGTCAGTTGAGGTAATAAGAATCTCACCAAGTCATTGACAGCAACTCACCGTCCAAGTCATACTACTAACTCTGGAAATAAGAATCTGAGTCTTTTACGTTTGCTTCATAGATTAATAAACAAATTAATAAAGAGAAAGAAAATTTGATATTAATGAACAAATTGTCAATAGTTCAAACAGTTGTTAATTATATACATAATTAGAGTGGGGTGAAGTGCAATTACATAAATTAATTTAGGTAGAAATTATCAATTAGACTAAATGATTGATTAGTAAAATTCTCAGTTTCCCTAAATTTGGTCTTTCCAAGGTCAAATTGTAATTAATGGAAACCAGTACTTACCCACATTAATCCAAACGGAATTCAATTAAGAGATATATATGTTAGAATTCATAAATTTCAATGTACCAGGGTTGCCAAGATATATATACTCATGCACATATACATATACATTAACTATATTATAATGGTCAAATTAATAAGGTTTAGTAATTACCTAATTATGCATAAATTAAGAAACTAGTATCATACCACAGAGAAGGAAAATCACGTGCACGTGTAGTCGTGTAGACCATGAAATAGAAGTTCAATGAGTTTTACTATGATATAATTAACTATAGCTAATTAGCTACCTCATCAAGGGATTGGGCTAATTAAGTTTAAATATTTAATTCATCAGATAGAGCTCGGAATTCAGTTTAAATATTTAATTCATTGATCACATTAAATATTTTATTATTCACTTTGTTTATTTAACCTTGTAAAATAATTTTGAGTTTGAACAGTAAATTACAGTTTTGTCAATTTTCTTAAAAGACCATATATATGTAACCTTAATTATCATGTTATTTTTCTACATTAATTGTTCCAAACAAATTTAGAGTTTATTAAAGTTGCATAAAAGGACAAGAGAGAGAGAGATATACCAAGCAGCTGTTCTATGGGAGCCGATACAAGAGACAAATCGCAAAATCCAAAATCACAAGTGCTGCAATTAATTCAAAGTGTACAACCCTACTATTGAAAGTGTGTGCCTATTGGAAGCTCCTAATTTAGGGAACCATCTCTTCCTTAACTCTCTATTTAAGATCTAAAAACACAGGCCTGGAAAGGATAACCCTTCTTGTTCTCTTTCTTAACTCCCTAGTTAGTTTCTCTTCTCAACTCAAAACCCTAAAAGCTAGAAATGGCAGCTGTTCGTCTTACACCAGCTCCTATTCAATACTTGTGTGAAGAGGTTCGCGGAAACCAACCGATATACATTACAAACAAAACAATCAGACTCTCGGACTTGAATCAACACCAAAGCCGACTCCGCCTGCCGATATCATCCCAAACTGCATTTCAAGAAAGACTTCTTTCTTTGAATCAACAAGCGGCAGCGAATTTTCTCTCTATACAAGAGAGGGAGAGTATGATGGAGATCAATTTTATCACCGCAGAGGATGTCAGCAGAGCAATCGAATTAGAAGGGGTTAACATTCAAGTTTTTGTTTTTTGTCCGGGCGAGCCGAGGCGGCAGGGTGAAGGGAAACTCAAAAGGTGGAACTGTGGATCCATAGTAATACATGGTAGGATGGCGGTGCAAGCATGGAGCCACCTAAAGGAGGGGGATCGAGTGGAGCTGTGGGGCTTCAAGGACGCAGAAAATAGATTATATGTGGCTATTCACAAGCTCTGATTCTTCAAGGATCGATGAAGCTCAGCCGAGTCTATTAGGTTCTTGAATAATATACATTAGAGCATTAAGTAAGTTGGTGTGTTCTGCTAGTGTTACTTTGTAATTCCTTTTTTTCTTTCTTCTTTTTAATTTTATATATGAATCTGTAAGTCAATTTGCTAGCTTGCTATATGTTATTACGGACTATTGTTGACTATTTTTATTTTTTGTTTCTCAATGATCATATCATATATATTGGTATACTGATCTTGCCTTTTGTCTTTGATTTTATGCATGGGTTTAATGCTTTGAATTAAAACTTGTTACAATTAATGTTGAGCCAGTCCTAGTTTTTTACTAGCTGAAGTCATTGACAGCAAATTGTTACAATTAATGTTGATTTTATGCATTAATTAATTTGAAGCACTTTATTTTTTGTTTTCCAAATATTTAAATAAATCATTGACAGCAACTCACCATGTCATACTACTACCTTTTGAAAGAGGGTTGTTTAATGAACAGCAAAAAATCAACACGAGTGTAGTGTACGGAGCACTGGACAGCAAATTAAAAAGTGCGGTAAAAAAATTGGTTATTACTTATTAGGCTATTAGCTAGCTTTTTCTTTCTTTCTTAATACTAGCTTTTTTAATTTTACTGGATAGCTTGAAACAAACACGAGTTACCATCAACTTAAAATATGGACAGCATTAAGTAATACATAAGTTGCAAGCACGAAGCTAGTCATTGTACGTAATTAAGGCAACAAATTAAATATGGAAACCAGTACTTAATTACCAATATTAATCCAAACTGAATTCAATTAAGATATTACCTTGATATTGCGGGGTCCAAAAGATTGTTTTCTCTCTCAACGCATGCAGATGACAGATCTGTCGGAAATTAAACTGTAGCTGTTAAAATCTGCACCCGTCCAAAAGGTTGTCGTCCTGAATATCAAGTTGTCTTTATCTAGTTTGACTGAATAATAAAATAAATAATATAAATTTAATCAAATAAAATGAATAATAAAGCACACAACAACAATACTAATTAAAACAAAACAATCAAAGTAAATAATGAAAACACTAAAAATGAATAATAAATGTAATGCTTTAATTAGTATCAGCCTCAATTATATTTTATTAATTTTCCGTTCAAATTTATATTGCTCAGTGATCTGTAATTATAATCATCTGTGAAAATACACTAGATTAAAATATTTTAGCACTTGGCAAAACTTAAGGTGCCAAGCGTCACGCTTATGCTGAAGTAATATTATATCAAGGGCAATCCCATTAATTAATAAGAACAAAAGTCAAGGCGTACGTTGATTGTCACCCCTATAGACTACATTGGATGAATGTTTGTAGGAAATTAATATTTAAAAAACAAACCAAAAGTCCTCTACAAAACAGGGAAGCTTCTTGTCATGCTTAATTGTTCAGATTACTTGATTGTCATGTTAATCTGTTCAGAAAATTAATATTTGTTCCTTCATTGTTACTTTGATGGAAAACATATAATATCTTCAGTCATTCATTTTATTTACGTATTTTGCGTAGTGCTACACAAATCTTCTATTTGGATTCAATTATGTTTTATCTGGAATCCAATTCAAGTGGATGATCTGAGTTGTTCTAGCAAGCAAATCGATCTACTATTCGAATCCAATTATGTTATGTAGAATATCCGAATTGAAAGTTTGTTTGTCTTTTACATGACAAACAAACTTGCAATTAATCACCTAAATATTAAGATCATTTATGGTCAAATAACATTTAATGAGATCCTCTTTAGCAAGAACTTCAGTTAGCAATAAACTCAATCTTTTGGTGTTTTGTCTGAGCCTGAATTACTTTTAAAAAAATATGCACATCATCTAATTCAAGCACTTACAATAAATTAATCTAATAAACCACAAACATAATTTAAATAACTAGATAAATGCACTCAAGGATATTAGATTGCATTAATACGTCATATAATAAAAATTTAACCTTTCATCAAATAAGAACAATAACATGTTGTTCAAGGTAGTAAAAACAGAGGTCAACAATAAACAAATCAGTTGATCAAAAGAAAATTCGGTGGTGGCTGTCACCAAGAGGTTCCACCTAACAATTTATGCTTAGTATATTAAAACACAATAATTGCCAGCGAAGCACAATAAATTATCCAACAGGTGGCTGTCTCCAAGAGGTTCCATCAAAAGAAAATCAACCTGCGACTCTATATATGCAACAGAGAATGATATGACAAACCATAATTTTTCATAGTACAATAATTGCCACAAGCGTGTTTTATTGACCGTATCCACAATATCATATTTAATTATGTTTTTTCTAGGACTATAAGAGTTTTATTGAAAAATATCATATTTAATTATATTTGCCCTCATAAGAGTTGTTCCGATATTTTTATTAATAACCTAAAAAAAAATAACAAATATAACATTGATTTGAACTTATTTTTAAATCTAACCTAACCGCCCAGAAATAAGGCGGTCCAGTATTCCTAGCTAACCGCCCCCTAGGCGGGCGGTCCAGTGCCTCTAGCTAACCTTAATTATCATGTTATTTTTCTATATTGTTCCAAACAAATTTAGAGTTTATTAAAGTTGCATAAAAGAACAAGAGAGAGAAAGAGATATACCAAGCAGCTGTTCTATGGGAGCCGATACAAGAGAGAAGTCGCAAAATCCAAAATCACAAGTGCTGCAATTAATTTTCAAATGATTATTTTCAACGGAAGGACAGTTTGGTTCAAAAGATTGTTTTCTTTGTGCATCCTTCGAAACCTTCGAAAGGTCAGTTGAGGTAATAAGAATCTCACCAAGTCATTGACAGCAACTCACCGTCCAAGTCATACTACTAACTCTGGAAATAAGAATCTGAGTCTTTTACGTTTGTTTGATAGATTAATAAACAGATTAATAAAGAGAAAGAACATTTGATATTAATGAACAAATTGTCAATAGTTCAAACAGCTGTTAATTATATACATAATTAGAATGGGGTGAAGTGCAATTAAATAAATTAATTTAGGTAGAAATTAACAATTAAACTAAATGATTGGATTAGTCAAATTGTCCGGATCTCATGATATATATATTCATGAATAAAAAATAGTTGGCCGCCAATCTTCAGAAATCGCAAGTCGCAAATCGCTTTCTTCCATAAACAGAGAAATAGAACCAAAGAAAATAAACAGTAAAAGGAGAGTAAGAGATTTCAAGCTCCAAGTAAGAAACATTTTATTCATCCACGATTTCTTTACACGGTGGCCTTTTGAGGCATTACATTGCTGAATATGTAGCTAATTCCTACCTATTTCTATTTTGGATTTGAGGTGGAGAAGCAACAGGGATTTGATTTAGGTTTCGGCCGAGTTTAGCTATGTAGCTGTGGTGGCTCAATATTGTCACACCTTGTCTTCTTTTTTTCTCAGAAGCAAGGGGCTTTATATAGCCATGAATTAGGGCAGCAATGGGTATGGATTCATGAGCTGGCATCATCTACAACATTCATCCTTCATTTGATCGGACGGCTGTGGCTTGAAATATAGAGGCGCCAGCTGTTTGTCCTTCATTTTGTAGTTTTCTTACTGCACCGTTGGAGAGGAGATTCCTTTGCTTCTCGTGGACTTGGTATTCTATAGAACATGCACAGCTTGGTTGAGGGTTCTCTGTGGACCATGTTTAAACAATAGAACATGCAAAGAGTTAGTTGTATGCCGCTTCTCTATTTCTTTGGTCTTCAGCTGGTTCGGCCCAAGCAACTCAATTTAATTTTACCGAGGCCTTCCAATTTGTTATTTTAAATTTCATGGCCCAAGTCAATTATTCTACCAAATCTAAAACCGTGAGCAGCCTTTTTAATCTCATCATGTGTCCAGCCCAATCTTCTCCATTTTAATTTTTGATGGACACCTCCATTTTTATATTTTTTAGCTCTTTTATTTTATTTTTAAATCCCAACTTTTTAGGGTCGAACAGGAGCATGTAAAACTGCACTTAAAGTTTGATGCCAAAAATTAAGGTTTTTCTTTTTAAAATTTGTGTTCTAAATTTGATCCACTATTTGCGTTCTCTTAATGACAATTGCACACAAAATCAAAAGGTTGCATCGTTTTATTATTTTTGTTGACCACGTAGGATTACGAGTTAAGAAAAGGTGTGACAATATTGATTTATTAAACAAATTCTGAGTGTGATAAGAATTATTTTCTAAGTCTCTAAAGATGTTTTTTTTTATACAATTAAATTTGATATTCTATTAATTAAATATGATTCCTTCGGATATAAAAATTTGGAACATAATAATGATTTTGGTGTTCCAAAGCTATGAGTCTCTGACCGGTTCAAAAAATGCACGAATATATAAAACAAAAAAAAAACGGGAAGCAACCAACAATTTTAAGACATCAATATAGCCGTGATTTTTATTAATATTCAAAATTAATTACAAAATATTAATTATAAGCTGGGTATTTTAAAAAATATCCAGACTGGTCATTAAATGTCCGGTTGAGAATAAAAATGAGGACTAACCATTAAATGGCTGGTTGGGATTTTTTTTTGAAATATTTGGTGGATTACTTCTTTTGATGTATAATTAGCATAATTATACTAAAATACGCTTAATTACTTGAAATTATATTAAATTACGTTAAAATAAGCTAAATTACGCTAAGAGAGACGATATCTTCACTGAGAAGGAGAAAAACGACGATGAAACTTCAAACGGCCATAAAACGACGCTCGAGTGTCCGATTTCAACAAATGACCACTTTTCAGAAATTGATGATAATTATAGAGATTTAAAGGGGAATTGCTAAAAAACAAAGGGAAGAGCCTCAAAACTTGAGTTGAAGTTTCCGATTAAGATTTTCATTTCTATTATTCGATCTAAGTAGCTCAGTAAATTGGTTATATAATGAACTTGTAGAATACCAATTTTTACTATTTTTGGAATTTTTTACTAATTTTTATGATTTATGAAAGATGGCACAAAATCGGCCTAATTTAGCGTAATTTTGCATAATTTAGCGTAATTTAGCGTAGTTTAGCGTAATTTAGTGTAGTTTAGCATAACTTAGCGTATTTCAGTATAATTAGCATAATTAGCGTAATTTAGCATTATTTTAAGTTAAATTAGCTTAATTTAGCGTAATTTACTGTTTTTAGCGTAATTTAACATAATTTCAAGTAATTTAGCATATTTCAGTATAATTATGCTAATTATACATCAAAAGAAGTAATCTAACAAATATTTCAAAAATAAAGTCCCAACCGGCCATTTAATGGCCGGTCTGGACATTTTTAAAAATACCCAGCTAAGGTGGGCATTTTTATTATTTTATAATTAATAATGGATATTAATGAAAATCACGGTCAATATAGTGTACAATTACACAGCATTTAGAAATACTCAATTAGGAAAAAAAGATGAAGCCCATTTTATGCATCAACAAAAAAAACAGAGAGAGAGAGAAAGACATGCATGGCAGATGAGCAAGACTATATCAAGAGATGAAGATCAATAAAACACAATATGGGCTAGATTGGAATCAGGCCCAACAGATCACTGGCTACATACATACATGACTGGACATATAATTTTGGAAGTAAAAGAGAAAATTAGATAAATTGAAAGAGTTTGCGGTATATATCATTTTTTATTTTTTATTGTCAATACATAGCTATTTCCGGTCCAGAAAATAACCTGAAAAAAGAAAATTGGCATGACCCATATTTTTTCTCAAGAAAAAAAAAAAGAAAACCAACGATATAGTGCAGTCTTTTTTTTTTTTTTTAATGGTCAGCGACAAATTGTGGCTAACAAATATATTGTTAAAAAAGTTAAGAGTATTTACAAGGTCCTAATGTGATTAGTCACACAAGAATATCCAATTGGATATGTGACTACTCCAAAAAGAAATTTACTCGAGAAAATTGCAACCAATAAAGAGCAGAAAGTGTTCACATATTCTCTTTCCGCATCGGATCTAACAATGACGCGTCCATGAAATGACATCCAAAGTTGTATTATTAATTAATTGGTGCACAGGCTGCTGTTTGTTAGAAAATAATCTTCTATTCCTTTTTTTCCATAGCAATTTTGCTCTTGGTGACAAGTTTTGTTGACCTAGGGTCCACGCCTCAGTGATGCTGCTACCGGCTCTCTGGCTGAAGTTGAAATGGGCGAAGATCCCCCTCCACTCGACGTGCTTAATAATTCCCACAGAGACCCTAGGATCTGCATGTAGTGTAATGGCATTGCGGATAAGATAACTTTTATCAAGATTATCCTACTTCCATAAGATAGGAAGTTGGGTGTCCAACCTTCCATTCTCCTCCTTACAGCCTCGAGCATTAGCTGGTACTGTATTTTTCTTGGTTTTTTTTATCGTGAGCGGTAGGTCCAAATACTTGATTGGTATATTGAGAAGGTCGAGATGATAGTATGAGTTGTATTGCATGTACGAGGTTTGTGGGTATCGCTATGGGGACAAAGGTGCTCTTATAGCGATTAATCCTTAGACCTGTTAGCTCTGAATAGTTCTGGAGGATCCTGGTGATCATTTTTATTGTGGTTGGGTTAGCCTATGTAATAATAATAGTGTCGTCTACGAACTGAATTGTTTCAGGAGGAAGATAAGCATGTTGTAGCATCACCGTTCTGGCATTCTGAAGGAACCTATCAAGGGAATCTGCCACCAATATGAAGGTAAGCATTTTATTTTTTTTTTTTTTACTTTTTGACTTTTTGTTCTCTGTGTATTTTGCATGTGTGTGTTTGTCTATGCTTCTTTTCTTTTCTTTTTTGGAAATTTTAAATACCAATTATGGATTACTGTCGCCTGAGACAAAATTTTTAGCTTTTAAACAAATTGGATGGTCAGGAGTCAGGAGGCACATGACAGTATCAGTATTATTACCATAATTTGATGTTTTCTATTGCTGTTGACTTTGGTGTTTTTGACAGTATCAGTATCAGTATTATTACCATAATTTGGTGTTTTTGACGGTATCAGTATTATTACCATAATTTGATGTTTTCTATTTGCTGTTGAAATGGGTCTATTAAATGCTACTTTGACTGGTCAAAATGAAAGTCAACCAGATACTTGACAATATTGTTTATTTGTTACAGTGACTGGTCATGGCATATGCTCAAATCATCTGGGAATAGAGTATATATACTGTTGGAATTAATTTCCATTAATTACAACATATATGGGCTTATATGTGATATAAATATATATTGAATAATAGACTGTCAAATATCTAATTAGATCCGTTATCAAGTGTTCAAATTAAGTATTATTTATTGGATTCAATATGTGTCATGAGAAGTGGGGCCTTTAATGTATGGAATGCGTATTAATAACTATAAGATTTAATGATGGTCTAAATTATATAATGTTTGGAAATAATACAATTATGTTATTGGTTTCTGAGGAACACAATTAAATATGACAATGTTATGTAAACAAAGATATACTCAAATATAGGCAAGTTCTAGATTTAAACTCATTAAGGATCCAATAAGAAAATTAGACTGTAGATAAACTCTGTATATACAGAGGCGCTTATTCACTCTCTATTCTTACCCTCTCTCTCTCTCTCTAGCATCTCTCCATCTCTCTCTCAAAAATAACAGAAATTGATATTGAGAGTTTGAAGAAAGAGTTTGTCGGTAAGGAACTTGCGATTCGGGTATCTTTCCTTGTGTAGAATAGAGCGTAGCCACTGTCGCCTCTCTCACTCTCTCCATTGGATTTGAGAGGGAGTACTTGGAAATCTAAAGGCTTCCGGTAATCAACGGTGATTATGTCTCTCTGGAAGATCATGGCTATGGACCAAGGTAACTTAGAATTTCAGATTAGGGGTCCACTAGAGGATCATGTCAAATCTAGAGTTTATGAATTGCGGTATGATTATGCGTGAAATAAATCCATCATATACTGCTTTTAAATTTATTAATTTGATTTTTATTTATTTGTGTGATACTGAGAATTGAAAATTTGGAAATATACAGAAAAATTGATAAACAGTAAATTAAAAGATCACCAAACTCTGATATAAAATTGGTATCTTTTCTCTTGAATCATCTCAAATCACAACGTAACTTCAACAGATGATAATTATTGAAATTTGAAGGGGGATTTTGTCATTTTACCTGGACAGCTGTCGATCAGCTGTGCATTGTTTGGAGCTTATCAACCACCTTTTTAGTTGTGAATTTGTGTGGATAAATGTTTCAGCTATACAGATAACACAACACAATATTTACCCAAATATAATAGGGATTTCTAGTTTTGTGATGTTATTACTTATTTAAATTGAGTAGCATTCTTTTTTTCTTTTTCATGCTCTTGTATTGAAAAATATTTAAAATTGTGCATTTTCATCTTCAAAATGCCGATGAGATAGAAGTAATAATCAATACATAAAAAAAAAATTCAATATTCTTTTTGCCAAGCTAAATCTTATTTCCTCTAAACATTCATCAATTTAAGATATTAGTTACCTCGTGTAGCATTTTCAGATTGTGGCCATTTTTCTTCATTTTTAGTCAATTTTTGTTTTTAATAACGTTCAACTAGGGGATGAGTGTAGCTTTTAAACTGTTGAGATTTTAAAAATTAAAAAAAATTGTTGTAATTTAATTTATACTATGAGATATACAGAAGGTTCACACCATTTTGAAATATGAGTTCATTTGAGAAATCGATAGAAAGAGGTGCATATTTGGTAACTTAGTGTATAATTAACCTATGGAATTGTGACTTAATTGGAGTAAATTTGATAGTCTAATTTGCAATTGATAGGATTATTTTGATTTTGATTAATGTATTAGGGTAATCCCCAATCAATTTGACATCTCAATAATCAAAGCACCAATTTAAAGCCACTAATCTTAAAAAAAAAAAAATCAAAGCATCAGCACAAAAAACAAAGAAGAAATTCATCAAAAACTCACTTAATTAGATAATTTTATGAATTATCTAATTGATTCAGATGATTCCTCATACCTGGATTGTAAGAATCATAATTCAAATTATTAGATCTAAATGAATTGTTTACCATATTGACTTGTTCCGGTTCTACTTCTGTTAGAATCAGACAAGTCTCATCCCGTATAATGCTTGCCAAAGTTGCTTTTGGCGCGGTAATGTTGGAGATGTTCTTTTTAATGCATCTAGCTTGGCATTGAGGAGAGTGATCTCGCTGACTTCATGTCTACGCAGTGTGTTTTTGGCTAGTTCACGTTCCGATATCGAATAATTCTGACTTTGACATAAGTCATTGATGATTTTGGATGCCTCCTTGACATTTAGGTTCATGAACGCACCTCCGGATGAAGAATCTAAGGCTTGCCTCGTTTGTACGAATAGCCCGTCATAGAAAGATCGCACAACCAGTCACTTTTCTAGCCAATGATGAGGGCATTCTCGGAAAAGATCTTTGAACCGCTCCCATGTGTCATCCAAGGACTCTCCTTCCTTCTGCTTGATGAGTTGGTGTTGTGGACCGAGTCCAGGGATGTGGGAAACGGTTTCAGGTGCATAAGGATGGTTAATAACATTTATCTGAATTATGATGCTTTCCATGGAGACAAAAACCACGGTGAATTTGGAAATGGTGCGAAGGTGACATTCAACGCTGGAAGATTGGCTCCATGGTGTATGCTACTAGTGCTACATCTCTAGTTGAAATTCTTTCATAAATTATATTGAGCTTGTAGTGGAATTTTTTTAAAGAAGTTGACATAATGTAGATATACTGTTGATTTCAGGAAGAATATGGAGCTCTGTTTATTAAAGACTTGGTTGATCTGAGAAGGAAATCGGTCGTATGCTACTAAGTTTTATGTTGTCATAAAAAAACATCTGCTCACATATATGCTCTGGCAGGTATAAGCAGTTAAAAATGTTTTTATGTGGTGAATAATCAAGCATGGCACTTGAATGTAATAAAACATATGCATTTGTATTCGTATGAATAATGGCATCTCTTTAAGGTCTGTCTTTTTAATTAAGTTTATATATATACATCGGACATCGATCGATCCAAATACGGAATTTATCAAGTAACCAATTAAACTCTAGTCAAATTTTAGGGGCAATTAAAGATCTTTATTCTTCAATACATATAATAAAACAAAAGAGATACAAGATAGAATTAAGACTTAAATGAAAGACAAACAAGGAAGAAAAAAGAAAACGATATATGAAATGACTCCGAATAGTACTGTGAAAGTTAAAGCATCAAGAGCTCGAGGGAACGAAGTAGGTATAAACTGCAAAGAAAGATTGTACACATGTAAGAACTAAAAGTACCAGAGCAGCAACGAAAGAAATTGCTGCCCACGGACTGCTAAAATAATCATGAATCAATATTGCTCGCTGCCTGTTCCACATTGCTGGAGTTGATTCACAGTATCTGTTCACTTCCCTGAACAATTCAGCCAAAAAGTGATCGTCGAGTGGCACTGCTGCGGCGCCTTTGCTGAGCTGGTTGAAGAAATTAGTCAACTCCTCTTCACCGCTCCAAGGCTTCAGAAGGATATCGCTCTGTTGTAGTATCATCACATCCTTTTGCGTTTTGATAAGCAAATTAAAGAATACTGCAAAGCATGTCAAGTTTGCATGCATTTGACCATGTTTGCCTTGTTCAAATGCAATGAGGTTGGCCAAAAGATGCTTAATTGTACCTGAGGTTACTTGTCTAGGGGTTTCCAAGACACCATCCTCAAATGATATGTCGAGCATATGTTGCGGGTTACTCTTTGGTCTGAATTTTATGCCCGCATCTTGGAGCTCAGAGGCACAAGGGATCGCGTACATCAATCTTCTTATCAACCAGATAGGATTCGGGTTTGACAGTGATGAACTTTGATATGTAAAACCAGAAATTCTTCTAATTGGGAGCACAAATAAAAGAAACCCAAGAAGCAAATATTTGATTCTACTGGGGCTTAACATTCTGGTTAGATAAAATAATTTGGAATTCAATACAACTGGTATCCCTGGGTCGGGCACTGAACAATGGTGATAGAGATGGAGCAAATGATGAATTTCAGCTGGAGGGTTCGGAATTATGGGGTAAAATGTTGGTCCATAGATTATAATACCAAAAAGGTCATCAACAAAATTTCTTCTATCTTCTAATTGTTTTACACCAATCTCGTACAACTTCTCAACAACAAAGAATGGAATTTGGTTCTCTAGAAGAAGCAAATCAGAAAATATGAATCTAGAATTCCAGCCAACCTCAAAAATAGAATTCGACCTTTGTTCTTTCTGTTTTAAGAAGAACTCGAGCACAAAGCATCCGTCAAGCAGCATCATCTCGACGAAGCCATTACTATCGAGATCCACCAGCACACTGTAACACCTCCGTGTTCTCTCTTCTAGAAGCTTCATCTCTGATATACAGAGATCCAAACTAATTGCGTGGTCCCTACGGGACAGGAAAGCCCGCAAGAACTGCCATTTTTTCTCCTCCATGGTTTGGAGGCTCGTTTGACCACGGTGGAATGGGCCGATGGAGATGACAGAGGGCTCGAAGAGATTCTCCGTGCTTTGGTGAACGTTACGTACGTGGTGTGTGAAAGATGGTGAAGTTGTTTGTCTCGTTTGGTTCGCCCCATAATGTGCTGAGTTTACGTTGCATTGATTTTGACAGGTGATGAGAAGCTTCAGCTTCAACATCTACAACTATCTCAGGTTCTTCCATTAACATTTCTTTGTGAATTTATGTAATAAAGTTTCTTCGTGAATGGAAGAGTTTTGGTTCAACTTCAACCAAACAACGATATTTATATATTTTGATCGTTAGTGTGGCCCCCATCACTTCACCATTCCCACATGAAATGTTTTCTTTCGTGTGAGCTTTTGAGTCTTTTGAATGATCATTTGGTTTTGAATTCATATCACGTTCCAAAATTCGGAGTTTCCGACATCAAGAAAAGTATTATAGTCGATTTGTTTATAAAGGTAAATTCCTCTGCCAACTCGATCATTCACTCAAAAAGAAGATCCCTCTATTTTCCTCAAAAAAAAAAAAAAAAAAAAACAAGCTACAATTTGATGTATAGTTATAGATGATCATTTTTCTAATAATTCCTAATTACTAGCCGTTATTAATTTTCTATTTTCGTTTAGTATTAGAAAAGAGAAAAAAAAAATGATGAAGGTATATATAATCTGAAAATTTGATGATTATTTTCGTTCTAAGTTGAGATCATATAAGTCGATAAAATCCAACTTGTATATAATATATAGTTTCAGAAGTAATTTTCTTCTCCAAAGCTTTTATGAAATATTTGTTGCTTACGTAAGGTATTTTTATTTTTATATTCTTTGATTGAGCTTTTTCTTTTACAAAGTGATGGTCCATCTCTATGTACTTTGTTTTTTCATTAACACTGAATTAGAAGCAATATGTCTTGTCGTATTATTGTCGTTGTACATTTAATAAAACATAAAATTAGTGAATGTTTAAAGAACTAAATCTAGACATCAACACAATAAACACTAATACATTGCAACATAAAATCACAATCACATAATTTTTTTATCTTAACCATTTAAAATTCAGCGAATTAAATCACTACGCTTATTATTATAACATGACACTACGCTTATTTTTTCTTAACACATAAGCATTTTACATGTGTAAGTAACACATTTATTTAATGAAAAAATAAATTTGAAAATTAAGCTTTTTCAAATACTATTAACATATTATTTGAAAGAAATGAAACATTCAAACATAAAATCACTAAATTTAGTTTATGATAACAACTTAATTTCATAAATAAACACGTCGTACTAATTAAAAAAATTACATCAGTAAGTAAGAAAAATATATGGTATATAAATAATAGAAGAATTAATCAATTTCAAAGTAAGTAAGAAGAAAAAACATATATAAAAAATATTGGATGTATATCGAAGCACAAATAAAACTACAATACAGAATTTATAAATCTTATTATCACATGCTATCACAGAAAAAAAAAAACAATTTAAAAATAAATATTCACTGAAATAAACGGGAATAAACGGACGATTAAACGGTAAAACGGCCGATTAATCGTTTTCATCCGCAAACATGCATCCGTTAAGTGTATTCGTAACGGTTTGACCGCCGTTAACGATTAAACGACCGTTTAATCAGCCATTAAGACCGTTTTTTACAACACTGATCAAGACATGAAGATCAATCAAACATAATATGGGCTAGATTGGAATCAGGCCCAACAGATCACTGGCTACATACGTGACTGCACATATATTTTTGGAAGTAAATATGTAGAATTAAAGACATGGAAATAAAAGAGAAAATTTTGGAAGAGAGGGTTCTAATACCTCATGTTTTTCATATTTCATCATATCTCATATTGTATATTTTTATTTTTAAAATTCAAACTGTCGATCCAAACCGCTCAACATGATATCCATACTAAAATATATTTGGGGATCAAATTTTATAATTTTTGTTTTTTACTATTTTTTAAGATAGGTACAAAATCACTATATCTGGACCGTTCAAAAACAGTGATTTTCTGCCTATTTAAAAAATAGTAAAAAAATTTCCAAAAATTATAAAATTTCATCCTCAAGTATATTTTAGCACGGATATCATATTGAACGGTTCGGATCGACATATTGGACTTTGAAAATGAAGATATAAAATATGAGATATGATGAGGTATTAGAACCCTCCTCTTGCGGTATATATCATTTTATTGTCAATACATGGCTCAACTTCAACCAAACAACGATATTTACATATTTTGATCGTTAGTGTGGCCCCCCATCACTTCACCATTCCCACATGAAATGTTTTCTTTCGTGTGAGCTTTTTAGTCTTTTGAATGATCATTTGGTTTTGAATTCATATCACGTTCCAAAATTCGGAGTTTCCGACATCAAGAAAAGTATTATAGTCGATTTGTTTATAAAGTAAATTCCTCTGCCAATTCGATCATTCACTCAAAAAGAAGATTCCTCTGTTCTTTATTGCTAATATTTTCCTCAAAAAAACAAGCTACAATTATAGATGATCATTTTTCTAATAATTCCTAATTACTAGCCGTTATTAATTTTCTATTTTCGTTTAGTATTAGAAAAGAGAAAATAAAAAAATGATGAAGGTTAATCTGAAAAATTGATGATTATTTTGCAACTTGTATATAATAGTTTCAGAAGTAATTTTCTTCTCCAAAGCTTTTATGAAATATTTGTTGCTTACGTAAGGTATTTTTATTTTTATATTCTTTGATTGAGCTTTTTCTTTTACAAAGTGATGGTCCATCTCTATGTACTTTGTTTTTTCATTAACACTGAATTAGAAGCAATATGTCTTGTCGTATTATTATCGTTGTACATTTAATAAAACATAAAATAATGAGTTCAGATTATGGGTTTTAAATTTGTTTTGTGATTGGTGGTGGAATCACCAATGTGGCATTCTCGTTAAATATGTTGGAGTAAATTGCATATAAATATTTATGGTCCTTAATTTAATACTAGTATCTTGTACTTTGTTACGGGTTCAAAATTTAATTAAACATAAAAAATAGACAACAAATAGAAGTAAATGATGTCAAATATTTTCATATTTAACAATTTTGTCTTTTTATAATTTTTCTTTCTTTTGAAATGAAATGAACTATTTTGTCTTTTTCTCTCTGTTAAATAGGAAGGTAATCAAAGGTAATTAATATTTTAGTGAGTAAACATGTTAATTAATTTCTTATTTTGTTGTCATCAATAACATAAAATAAAGAAAAAAAATGTTATCAATTAATTATTTTTATAACAACACTCGTATGAAGAAATTGTAAGGAGGAAATCAATGTAGCGAATGTTTAGAGAATTAAATATAGACATCAACACAATAAACACTAATACATTGCAACATAAAATTACAATTACATAATTTTTTTATCTTAACCATTTAAAATTCAGCGAATTAAATCACAAGACATTTTTTTTATGGTTGACGGCAAGCTGTCAAAGAATATATGTTAAGACAAAGATCAAAATGTTATTTACAAGGTCCTAACCCTCTAATTTTACAATAAAATAAGCAAAACTAAATAGCGCCAATTGCCGCTAAGAGGGAGCAGTAAACCCCGCATGGTTTGGCCCTCCCTTACCCAGATTGATACCATTAAAAAAATACCCATAACCGTATCATTTATCAAGATCTGCATTGTTTTGCGCTTATTAGAGAAGAGACGTCGATTCCTCTCCCTCCACAGGCACCATGTGCCTGCCGCCCAAATGGCGTTCCTTCGCGCATTGTCTCTCCTTGACTCCTCACGGATAAACAATTTCCAAACTTGTTTAATGGAAATCACAGGACACTTACGTGCATAATATAAGAGAAGAGATAATTTAATAGTAGTGGATTTTATAAAATATTGTTATAAAGAAATGCATCATTAAATAACTTATTACAGAGTTTTTTATTTGACATCTTTTTATTATTTTTGTTGACCACGTAGGATTACGAGTTAAGAAAAGGTGTGACAATATTGATTTATTAAAAAATTCCGGGTGTGATAAGAACTCTTATCGTTCGAAGTCTCTAAATATGTTTTTTTTTTATAAAATTAAATTTGATATTCTATGAATTAAATATGATTTCTTCGGATATAAAAATTTGGATTTTGTGCTTTTATGTTTAATTTTTTGTTGTCATGATATGGGATAAGTAACATTAGTGCTCAGGTATATATAGGCTCAATGTTATGCGTCCCGCCTCATTTATTAATTAAATTGATTAAATTTTAATTCAGGAAACATAAACTATTATTAGCTAGGCTTGTAAAATAAATGTTCTTTGCTTGAGCTGAGACGATCGATATAATTAACTAAATTGATGAAATTTCTATTTTGACAACAAATTAAGACTAATGATGACCAGCTCCCCATTAATTTTTAGTGCGCATACTTTTTCCCAGTTAACTAAACAATTAATACTCCTACATGTCACATTGTCTTTTCAAAGAAAATTTCTTCGAATTATGTCGACATGCTTAATAATTCCCATGGACACCCTGAGGCCTGCATGTAGTGTAATGGCATTGCGGATAAGACAACTTTTATCAAGGTTATCCTACCTTCATAAGATAGAAAGTTGGATGTCCAGCCTTCCATTCTTCTCCTTACGGCCTCAAGCATTGGCTGGTACTGTATTTTCCTTGATTTTTTTTTATCATGGGCGGTAGGTCCAAATACTTGATTGATAGTTGAGAAAGTCGAGAGGATAGTATGAATTGTATTGCATTAACGAGGTTTGCGGGTATCGCTATGGGGACAAAGGTGCTCTTATGGTGATTGATCCTTAGACCTGTTAGCTCCGAATAGTTCTAGAGGATCCTGGTGATGATTTTTATTGTGGTTGGGTTAGCCTCTGCAATAATAATAGTGTCATCTGCGAACTGAATTGTTTCAGG
Organism: Carex kokanica; assembly: GCA_025461125.1. Lineage (NCBI taxonomy): Eukaryota > Viridiplantae > Streptophyta > Magnoliopsida > Poales > Cyperaceae > Carex > Carex kokanica. The sequence goes on from JAJGRX010000248.1 coordinate 510,686, forward strand.
AGGAAGATAAGCATGCATGTTGTAGCATCATTGTTCTGGCATACTGAAGGAACTTAATTACCAAGGGAATCTGCCACCAATATACCAATATGAAGGTAAGTATTTTTTTTTCTTTTACTTTTGGTTCTGTGTGTATTTTGCATGTGTTTGTGGAATTGGACCTACTTTGGTTCGATGGGTGTGATGACCATCTGATCTGCATCAAGATTCATGTGCTCCGCATTAAAATCCGTGCATGTCTGTATCAATTTCCGTACGTGTAGATCTTGATGCTAATCGTACGGTGATAGAGCTAATTCAACCTAAATATAGGTCCGATGTCCATCAGACCTACTCCTATCTCGTGTTTGTGTATGTTTCTTTTCTTTTCTTTTCTTTTTTGAAAATTTTAAATACCATTTGTGGATTACTGTCGCCTGAGACAAATTTTTTAGCTTTTAAACAAATTGGATGGTCAGGATCGAGTCAGAAGGCACATGACTATTACCATAATTTGATGTTTTCTATTTGCTGTTGAAATGGGTCTATTAAATGCTACTTTGACTGGTCAAAATGAAAGTCAACCAGATATTTGACAATATTGTTTATTTGTTACAGTAACTGGTCATGGCATATGCTCAAATCATCTACTGGGAATAGAGTATATATATACTGCTTTTAAGTTTATTAATTTGATTTTTTATTTATTTGTGTGATCTTGAGAAGCACATCATATATGGTCCCATTGCAAATTTGGAAATATATAGAAAAATAGATAAACAACAAATTAGAAGATTTTGTTGGTATTTTTCTCTTTAATCATCTCAAACCACAACATGACTTCAACTGATGATAATTATTGAAATTTGAAGGGGGATTTTGTCATTTTGCCTGGACAGCTGTCGATCAGCTGTGCATTGTTTGGAGCTTATTAACCACCTTTTTAGTTGTGAATTTGTGTGGATAAATGTTTCAGCTATACAGATAATACAACACAATATTTACCCAAATATATAGGGATTTCTAGTTTTGTGATGTTATTACTTATTTAAAATTGAGTAGCATTTGTTTTTCCATACTCTTGTATTGAGAAAAATATTTAAAATTGTGCATTTTCATCTACAAAACAGTGTTGTAAAAAATGGCCGTTTAGGCCGTTTAATCGGCCGATTAATCGTTTGCGGCGACCAAACTGTTACGGATTTTTCCGACTAATAGGCCAATTATTTCCGATTAATCGTTTGGCAGTTCCCTGTCCGTCTGACGAGTGCATACCGTTATTTACAATACTGCTTCAAAATACCGATGGGATAGAAGTAATAATCAATACATAAAAAAAAGTCAATATAAATCAGTGTACAAGTTGTGGTGCTATAGCAGCATCTTTATGATCTAAAATATGTTTTTGAACAATATTAAATTTGGTCGTCCTTTTTTAAAAAAAAAAATAATCCCATAGTAATATTAAATTTTGTCGTCTTTGCCGGAAACGCAAAAAATCCAATGATTGGGGAATCAACTTTTTAAATTTTAAATTTTAAATTTTTAGAGACGTGGATTCCACATTCAAATATTTGAATTGCATCTCCTACATTTTAAAAAATCCTGCAGAACCAAATTGGAAAAATGACAGATTGAATGCTATGTGAACCTTTTGTTTATATTAAAAAAAAATGATATTTGTAAAAATTGACCAAGTATAAAATTCTAAATTATATACAAGTTGAAGAGATTATATAAATAAAATTTCAAATAGTTGAAAAGTGTTTTGATATTAAATAGTATAATATTTCAACCACAGGTTTTTGATAACTGTACCAAACTGTCACGAGATTTTTTTTTTTTTTTTTTTTTTTTTGCATTTTTTGCTTTGATACTTTTAAACCTTGTTAACAAAAAAGTATCACGAGATTAATATTTAAAAAGAACAAAGATGCAATTGAATGTAGAAACTAGAAGCATCTATCACATATGAGATAAGGTGCTTTATGCAACAAATAAATCAAAATATAACAAGTAAATTTCAAAGTACAATAATTCTTAAAAATTGCTTATATTTTTTTTTTAATGTTTTATATTGTTTTGATCGGATTATTATTTTTTAAATTTGAGGTTTTCTAAATTCAAATGAGAATAATATATAAGTATTTTTATTGTAGTCCACATTTATTAGTGAATATATTTTTTTCCAAAAATTTAGTGAATATATTTATTGGTTTATTTCAAAATATAATTTTTTTTTTATAAAATGTGATGAACTAAAAAAAATAAACAAATAAATAAAAAGGAAGAAACTGAAGCTCCCTCTTAATCGTCTGGTACACGTGATGACGTGGCATTCCGAGTTCATGCGCCAGCAGACAATCAACTATATCTAACTAAATATTATTCCAAAAAATTAATCCAAATGGAAAGCAAAGAATGAATAAGCTCATTCCATTAAGCCCATATTATATGTAAATATTACAACTAGCAACAACCAAATCAACCTCCATTTCTATCTCTCCACCATTCAATTCTCTCATTGCCACCACTTCTCTCAACTTCTCCTAAAATAAGTAAAAAACCAAATAACCCTCTCTCTCTCTCTCCCTCCTCCCTCCTGCCTCTCTTTCTCATGGCGGACGTCGACCGGAGGTACCCGTATGCAAACGACTATGATGGTCGCTATGAGAAAGAGTACCGCTACGGTAACGGTTTTGGGACCGAGTATTACCACGGCACCAATAATGGCAAAAGTGCCATTGGATACAATAACCGAACCGACTACGACCAAAGTGACCGTAGTGCAGTGGTACCGTACAACCCCGGTGTGTACCGCACGTACAATCTACGTAGCCAATACGGTACCGGGGAACCCAAGAGGCTTGAGGTGGTGAAAGGAAATGTATTTAGTGTTAATCAAATTTTCGTTACACCGCCACGGGAGAGCCCTTACCGGCCTCCTCTTGCTTTGCCGGGACCGAAGGATGAGTCGTCAAAGACACGGTCGACATGGTTTAGCGATCCGGAAATGAAAAGAAAGAGAAGAGTTGCAAGTTACAAGGCATATTCTGTGGAGGGGAAGGTGAAAACATCTCTTAAAAAAAGCTTCAGGTGGATCAGGTACAAATGCTCTGAGTTAATCCATGGCTGGTAAAAAAAAGGGTATTTCTGTAATTTATGAGTTTTTGAGGGGGGGTTTTGGAGGGTCATTTAATTATCAGAAAATTATTTCTATGTATTGTATGGTAATATTCTGTATGAATCGTATAGTATGATTTTCTTAATTTTTTGTGGAATTAATTAATTAATTAGCATTTTGAGCTTGAAATCAAGAAATTAAAGATTATCTAGAAATATTTCCACACAGATATTCCAACTTAATTCGTTTTATCATGATTTGTTTACATTTTTTTTTTTCTGCTTGAATATCAGAAAAGGAAAAAAATAATGCTAACCAATATTTTTCCTTTGCTTTTCTATTTTGTTCCTCATATGTAAAAGACATGAAAAATATATGAATAAAGAGATAACCATCTTTGTGCATTCTTTATTTTGTTTATGTTTTTTTAATCTTTATTTAATAACACTTTTTGGGTAATGATTATTTTTCTCAATTTTCAAGTTTTCACATATGAGAGTCCGAACTATATATTAATATTTTTTTTAGTCGACCAATGAAATTGTATCGCATATATATGGTGTCTCAAAAGCACAATAATTCAGGTGATAATTAAATTAATTAATTTGTTCATTATCCTTCCCTTTTACCCAGCTAAAGCCGCCATTTACGCACTGATTTTGATGCGCTATATATATATATATATGGGGGAATTTCACGTATACCCTCAAAAACTTTAAAATTACGTATTCCCCCCTCTAAACTTCAAATACTCACAAATTTATCCATTTTATTGTCTTTTATATTAAAACTCATTCTAAATTTATAAAATACCCATTTTACCCTTTATTAAAAACATATAAAACCCATCAGACTCAAATTTGAATCTGAACGGTTCATCTACCGTCCGAATTGCTTTTAGATCTGTGCGCGCAAGATCGGCACAAATCTTGATGCGAACACACACGCATATTGAAGTGACATGCACATATCTTAATGCGATGAGTGCGGATCGGAATTGCTTTAAGATCCGTGCGTGCTAGATCAGCACGAATATTGAAGTGGTGCGCACAGATCTTAATGCGATGAGTGCAGATCGAACGGTAGAGGAACCCTTCAGATTCAAATTTGAGTCTGATGGGCTAATAAATGGTAAAATGGGTATTTTACAATTTTAGAATGAGTTTTAATATAAAAGACAATAAAATGGGAAAGTTTGTGAGTTTTTGAAGTTTAGAGGGGAAAATACGTAATTTCAAAGTTTAGAAGGGGGAATACGTAATTTTGAAGTTTTTGAGGTGTATACGTGAAATTCCCCCATATATAGTGCGAACTCTTCCAATGTATTGTACGAATTTTAACACAAAATAAAGTGTGAATTTTCAATTTTTATATGCAAAATTATAAAATGAAAATACAAAAAAATATATAAAAAAAAAGTGAATACCAATATTATAAATTTATAATTGTTTGAGTTATTTGGTTATGCTTTGGGTTTACTAGCTATAACTAGGTATCTCCATGCTTATTAGAAATTATTGACTGTTATTATACATAGTACCATAATTAAAAAAAAAAAATACACCATTATGATGTTCATGTGGATATAATAAACGTATTTTTTCCAATAAAATTAGAGGTTAAACCACCCAACCTGTTTTAATATCCAATCTGTTTTAATATCCATAAGAGATTTTTTATTCAGACTTTGAACGTACAAACTGTTTAATTTTCATAAGAGATTTTTTATTCAGACTTCGAACGTACAAACTGTTTTAATTTTCATAAGAGATTTTTTATTCAGACTTCGAACGAAGCCAACTGTTTTAATTTTTATAAGAGATTTTTTTTTTTGACTTCGAACGTACAAATTCTAATACGATGAACATTGCAATTAAATCAAATGCTGATTCTCTATAATAAACATATTGATATTACCAGATCTGAATAGTTTGTGTGGATTTTTATCTAAAGAGGCATCCCATCTTTTGTAATAATATCCTACAAAAATATAGATTTGTTAACAAATTTTTATGCGGTTCAATTAATCTATAATAAATCTTCAGTAAACTTTTTTTTTAAATGAGAATCAATCTCTATAATTATTTTATTATTCAAACATTGGTGGTGTTTTAAATTTATACAAAATTTGGAAAAAAAAAAAGTTCTATAATTCCATTAAATATGATCAAAAGGAAAAACAAAAGAATTCAGAGTAGGTCCGATGCCCATCGGACCTACTTTGGTTTGATGGGTGGGATGACCATCTGACCAGCATCAAGATTCGTGCACTCCGCATCAAAATCCGTGCGAGTCTGTATCAATTTCCGTGCATACAGATTTAATGCTAATCGTACGGTGTTAAAGTTAATTGAACCTAAAAGCAGGTCCGATGCCCATTGAACCTACTCCTATCTCAAAACCAAAACCTCTAATAAACTTAATTTCAAATCCAATTTCTAGAGCACCAAGTGCCAATTTGATTCTAATTTCATCACTTAAGGAACTCTTGCAAATCAGATTGTCAAAATCATCAGATGATTTTTTAAAGGCATTTGAAAATTAGATGTTGATATCTGTCAGATATAAACCAAGGATATGTTTGGTTGTAAAACAAGAATAACTAGAATAGCCAAATCAAGAATAGTTATATTGTTTGTCTAATTAGAATAGTCAAATCTCAAAACTCTTAGGAATAGCCTATTCTAATAAGACAAAAAGTTTGGATTCACTACTCTAGCTATTCTAATTCAACAAAACACCGAATAGGCTATTCCGAATAGCCTATTCTCATTCAAAGGAAATAAAGGGGAAAGATTAGACAATTAGCAGTTTAGCATTCATAACATCTATTTGTTGCATTAATTCTCTCATAAATTTGCAATAAATTTGGAACTCATCATGATCTTATATTAAAAAAAAATGAGAGAATTCCTGGAGACTTGGTTGCCAATTCTAACAAAGAAAAAAAATAAATGGTGGTTGATAAATATGCATTGATCACAATATGACAGGTGTCGCTTCATGAATAGTTGGCGAATGACATGTCGACCCCACCGAACTCGACCGTTGCATCCGGATTTGATCATAGAAATTTCTGATGAACTCTTCAAATCGATCATCATCGGTTGTTTGATCATCAATGTTTTGAGAAGAAGAATTATCTACGGTAACCACCGGAGGTGGAGGAGGAGGAGGAGGCGGTGGTTGTTCGATTTTGCGGTTCTCGTGGCGGTGCAATTCTTTCCACCCACAAACAAGCAATTGCCATAAATCCTTGGAACCGCGTAGCTTAAATAGAAACAGAGCGGTACGAAGGAGGCGCACCACCCTGCTGTGTTTCTTCTTCTTCTTCTTCGACGACGGTTCATCGGGGATGGATAGCAATTCTCTTATACTCTTGTTTTTGTTTTTCACCTCCATCTCCTCCTCCATTTTTACCTCCATCTATTTATGAGTTTGGAGAGAAAACAGAGGGAGGGGCTCTCTGTTCTGAGAGAGAGAAAGGTGCATTCTTTCCTATATATATGTGTGTGTTTCTAGAGAGAGAGAATTGGAGAAACTAATTAAACCGTTTGCCAGGGTTTCTCTCTCTAATACTGAATAATCCAGCCTCAAATTTTTTTCTTTTCATGTAAGATCCAGCCTTACCTTAACCGGATAAATATTTTAACAGAGCAGTTTTGGATTCATGCAGCGCACAACCCATATGCAGCACTGTTTTGATTCTATTGTTAGTACCCTTCATGAAGCCAAAACTGCTCTGTTTATTTACTGCCAGTTGTGGAAACCTTTCTATATCCCAACCAACTGATTTCTAGAACCAAATAAAATAAAATAAAATCAATGTTTTAATTTCTCTTTATCTCTTACTATATGTCATAATATAAAATAATATTCAGAAATTTCGTAATTATGTTATATTAGGACTTTCCATAAATTATGTTTCCATGAATGACGTGTTCTAACAAAATTTTATGATTTCTTCAATTAATTTGGTATAAGATCAAAAGGTTGTAAAATAAATACATTTAAATTTTGTCTTATGTTGTAAATCTCACATTAAAAAAAAGATAAACAGATTGGAGTTTTTTTATCACAATTAAATTTTTAAAAAAGGATATATGTTTTAATAATTTAGATACATCTATCTGTCAAGTTAATGTTGATAAATTTTAATAGTTAATTTTTAAAATCGTAGGATAGATGACAATCAATTGTCCCAAATTAACATATATTTAAACTATAGATAATTTATCTAAAATTTTAATAATTATTGAATTAATTGTAAATATTGTCAAAAAAAAAAAAAGTTATTGTGGAATTGGATGATACATCAGACGGTTGAGATGGGATCTAATTAAACCTTCATAATCAAATTTAAACAGAGAGAAAAGAATGGAAAAAGTTTGAAGGTCAGTTTGGTAAATTCACCTCTTCTACTCGCCACTCGAGGGCTTCCGATGGGTAAATATTTTAACATAGCAGTTTTGGCTATATGCACCGCACAAACCATATGAAACTCTGTTCAGATTCTGTAGTTTGTGCGCTGCATGAAGCGAAAAATACTCTGTTAAAATCTTTACCCCGACCATTCGTCGTATCTGACAGACCGATTAATTCAACGAAAGGGTGGGTCCGGATCCCCTAAAGTAACCCGAATATTGTATTTTGATCTTGACCGTCCGATCAGAATTCTAAATGCAAAGTTTTATTTTAATATTCGTGCCAATGCAGATCGAACGGTGCATCCAAACTCAAAATTTGAGTTACTACCGAAGCCCTTTCCATTTGAGTTACCGTTGCCACAGAATTCAAATTCAAACCCAATCTCATTATCTCAATAGAAGAAGAGAAAGAGAGAGAGAGAGAGAGATTGGGAGGAGAGAAATGGAGAGAGCAAAAGAGAGCAGCTTTGGTTTCTCATGGGCAGATGAGGTGGAGAGAGAAGAGGAACGAGAAAAGGAAAACCAAATTCGAATTCAAAGAGAGAAACAAATCGGGGTAAAAGAAAACATCAAGAGATCTGATCCCTTCGGTGCAGCGAGGCCTCGTGAAGTGGTTTTGGAAGATAAGGGGGTGGATTGGAGAAATCTCGATCAGGATTTTAATTTTGATTCCTCTATCAGGTTCTTTCTTTCTTTCTTTCTTTTTCTTTTCTTTTCCCTTTTTTGTGAAATGTTTTGGTTAACCCTCAAAATTTGGGGTAAAGATTTTAACAGAGTAGTTTTGGTTTCATGCAGTGCACAAATCATATCAGGGTTTATTGGATTCTATAGTCTCTGCGCTGCATGAAGTCAAAACTATTCTGTTAAAATCTTTACTGTAAAAATTTATAGGAACCAGAATTTTGTTTAGACCATCTCCTGACCTTTTTTTTATTATTTCAGGGAATGTAAAACAAAGAGAATACCAAAAAAGAAACCCTTGGGTATTCAAAATTCTAGAACTAATTTGCCATGCCAGCAAACTGTTTCCTGTGAAGAGCTTGTTCCCCCTTTAAAATACCCACCCAAAAATATCAATTCTGTTTTCGAAGAAATCCACCGGGCCCGCAAACCAAAACCCGATACCTGCCCAAACTTAATGGGTTCAAATACAAAACGGGTTTCGATGAACTCCAGTAACGGGTTGGGCAATGTTGGGGCGCTGCCACATCGGGATTCAAAGATTTCCAGAAATCAAAACACCTCATCGAATCTGAACAGGGTTTTAGTGAATTGTAATAGCAAAAAGGAGAAGACGGGATCTAATTTTGAAGCAAAATCAGTTAAAGAAAATGGAATGAAAAAAGAAGAACATGTTCAGAGGAGAGTTCTAGTTGAATTAAATAATTCCAGTTGCCAGAAAGTTCCTTGCAGCAACAGCTACTTTGGTGTACTCGAACTGTTAGAACCGAGTTCACCGGAGAAATCCAATTCAAAGAAAAGAAGTGCTGTATCATCAGCAAGTGAAGAATTTGAAGATAATTTTGTAGCTGAATTGGAAGCAGGAAAGAAGAACCAAGATAAGCCAACGATGAGGAAAATGAAAAGGGGGAAGAGATCAAACAAATAGTTGATCCCGGTGTTGTTGTTGTACCAGTTGGTATTTGATATTTTCTGCTAAATTTAGGAAATTGGGACTTAATTTCCTGCTTTCTTTTAGGTGCTAGTGATTTTGTTGGAATCATAACCTTTTAGAGTTTGATAATTTTAGTATCTTTTGATTTTGCCAGATCTGAACCACCAGCTGTGTGTTAATTTATGAAAGAACTGGTTTGCACAAGTCAAAGCTTCTATGGAACCGTGGCACCTTGATCCAGTAATAATGTATTTACAAGATTTATTCATTACAAGTGTAGCTAATGGGCAGTACAAAAATTTCAAAGTAAAGTTTGAATTAACATGATTCATGGTTGCAAAGAGCAAATATATTATTTTCTTTGATGTTGCCCAAAAACAGAATCATTTTGTCTGTGAAAGCCAAAGGAATCTGTCCTAAAGAGCAACTATATTGTATACAAAGAATAATAAAATATTTATAATACATGGCCTCTCTTCTGCAACATCCAACAGATTATGAAATTTGTATCCAGTAGGGTATCGCACAAGGGAATCTTTTAGAATGATTATCTAATTAGTGAATTCGAACCATTCTTTTAACTTTGCACGAATCTCAAAGCCCAAATAATTTTGCCCCTGTGCTAGTCCGGTAGGGTACTGCACAAGGGAATCTTTTAGAATGATTATCTAATTAGTGAATTCGAACCATTCTTTTAACTTTGCACGAATCTCAAAGTCCAAATAATACTGCCCATGTGCTAGTCCGAATCTCAAAGCGGTTGAGAATAAATCTCAAACTGTAAAGTAGTAGGCCCCACCGTGGAGTACTACAGAGGATACTGGTCCTTAAGGAAGAGGGCAGTGACTAGGAGTGTCCATAGGTGCAATACGGGTAGAGTAAAAGCAATTTTATACCCATACTCACTAAAATTAACTTTACTCATATCCTATCCTTACCCATTAAGAATGAACCTTACCATAACCTACCCTACTATACCCTACCTTTACCCATTAAAATTAGCGGGTAACGAACAGTAGCAGGTGAATAACAAATAATAATAATATAATTATTAGCTTTATTATATTTAAAAGTAGAGTCTAAACCTGATTCATGGTTGCAAAGAGCAAATATATTATTTTCTTTGATGTTGGCAAAAACAGTGAAAGCCAAAGGCATCTATCTTCTAAAGAGCAACTATATATAATGTAGACAAAGAATAATAAAATATTTATGATACATGGCCTCTCTTATATCAATACATCTGGCAGCTGCCTGATTTCGCTCACACCAATAATTCATCTGGCAATAAATACCAATAATTCATCTGGCAATAAATTTGGCAGCCTCTGCCTGAATATATAATAGGTATCAATGATACTCTTTTTACTTGTTTATTGTAGAGTAGGGTCAAGTGGGCAGACCCAACAATATTAATTATGTGTAGTTTCTTTCACGAGAATTTTATAATATTTTAAATAGACTTGAGCCTGACAATATTATAATATTTTAAATAGATTTCATGGAATGGAGAACTGTCCTTTTCTGAATCGAACGATTCAAAATTCGTTGAGATTTGTGTATGAAAAAGTTTCTTTATCGAGATACGCAAATAGAAATTTTGAATTGTTGGATTCAGAAAAGGAGGCTCCTCTTCTCCAAGAAAAGCAGCGGAGTCGGACTCGATTTCATGAGTGTTTTACACATAAGATGCAAAACATTAGCAATTGTGCATTTGTCTTGTTTTGTAACACTAGCAATGCATGTAATTCCATTTATATAATATTGTATTTTAGATTTTACTTGGACCCTATACTATAGACAAGGGCGGATCCAGGATTTTCGTCAGGGGTCGGGGGCAAAAATAATATCGAATTAGGTTTAAATACATAATCGGAACCTGAATTACAAATCAAACGTCCAAAGGGGGGCAAAAAAATTACAAGAAAGCAAAGTCGGTCGGAACCGATAAATCTCCACTAAAACTTAAAATCCAGGGAGGCAGCTGCCCCCCTCGATACACTTGGGTCCGTCCCTGACTATAGAAGGTTAACCAAATCACATTGCAGTTTGAAAATTAATTAATTAAACCCAAAAAGGAGAGGATTCTAATTTTAGTCTAGTTTCATGATTGTATGATTGCAGTAGGTTTGAAACAAAACAAAACAATATTAATGCGACTTGTTATATTGCCAATGACAACAATGGCGCTACATTTTAATGGAAATGTTCATTTTGACACAAATCCAAAGCACACCAATAAAATTATACATGGACTAGATTCAACCTGTATTGTAGGAACCCAAAAAACAAAAAGAAAAAAAAATAGCAAAAAGGAATACGATCATATAGGCAATACATCATCATCATCAATATCATTATATTATAATTATTGTTATTGTTATTTGTAACACATCGGTAATTTTAATAATTTTTCTAAAATATATTTTGGACTTAATTATAATATTGTAAATTTAAAGGTTTCCAATGTAAAAATGCAAACTTTGTTAAAAAAAAGAGACCAACGTGGCAGCCCTTGCCACGTGCCCATGCATGGAAAATTTTGACCGCCGTAAATGACTCAAAAGCTCCCCTTCTCCTTTAATTGATCCGGAAAAGAAAAAAAAAAGTGAAATTGAAAGAGGAAAATGAAAAAGAAAGGGAAAGGAGGGAAACAAAATTAAATAAAGAAATATTTTGATGAGATTTTGAGATTGATTACTATTCGATATCTCTGATTGGAATTCCGACTACGTCGCATTGATTTTGAACAGTGGTTGCAGTTTGATTTGGATTCTGAATTGATCGCTATCAGGTAACCGGATTTCTCTATAATATTTGTTTTTGTTTTGTTTGATTGAATTGGATTTTGAATTGGGTGTTGGATTATGAGCGCATATTTAATATGATAACAGGTCTGATGTTCAAATTTGATTGTGAAATGATTAGATTGTATGTTCTGAATATCTAGAAATTGTTTGTGGCAAACATTTCAAATGTGTAAATACTGTGTGACTTGCTTTACTGATAATCTAGACTCATGTGTTATCGTTGTTAAATATGCATGCATAATTTGATCTGAATTTGTGTGAATTAATCCAGTATGTTTGAAATTGTTGTTTAATTAAATCAATTATAGAGAAGCGCGTCGTTAAATAACCAGTTACTTAGCTTTGTAGCTGACCTCGTATTATTTCTGTTTGCGACATAGGTTGACGGGACGACGGATGGATGCGAGAGTGCATCTCTTGTCGCATGCCCTGGCCCGGCGGTGGGGTCGTGATATTATTATTATTTTCGCAATAATATTTTACAATAATGCATGATAGACACACAAAATATTCTTTTCGCAATGCATGATTGATTTACATTAAAATTTTCTATATTGCTAGATGATTCTATTCCATTCAAAGTCATTTTCCTTGTAAGAAGTGCGAAGTATAAATGTCATGGAATATATATACAAAATTTTCTCTGTACAACCAAATTCATTAATTTTTTTCTCGTTCCCCATCACCTAAAAAAATAAAGAAAAAATCTCGCTATACTTATTTATTTTTAGCTGTTTTGAAACTAATCATATTTTATACTTACAATTTTCGTTTTTTCTCACACTTTTTGTATCTAGAAAATTATGAAAACATGATAAAAAATGTATTCCGGACAATCAATGATAATAAAATTATGAAACACCTTTTCTATGTATGATATAACAAAAATATAATAAAAATATGTATCTCGAATGATAAAGGTTGTAATAATCCATTAGCAATGATTTAAAAGTTGTACTTTTTTTCATCCATTAGCAATGATTTGAAAGTTGTACTTTTTTTCATCCATTAACAATGATTTGAAAGTTGGTCTTTTTATTCATCCATTAGCTTAAGAAAAAAAATTTAATTAACCTTAGCAAGGAATTTTTAATTCAGTTAAATTGGGAGAATTTCTTATAAATAAACAACTGTAACCCTAATCAGTTAATTTTTATTTGACATATAAAACATTTGTTATTGCAAAATTTGAACAGGTGTTACAGCGAAATTTGGAGCGAGAAGTAAAATGTGTGAGGGAAGATCGTAACTCTGGTGGATATCTTCAACTTATCAATTTATCATTCACATGCTTTTCCACATTTCTCTCTCTGCTCTACTCTGGGCCTTAATTACTTGAAAACAAACGCTCGAATATGAAATATCTCTACTTAGTTTATTTTTCTCTCTGTGTTTGATTTTCTCTAATCTCTCAAAAAACTAAAAAATTATATTAATAGATAAAATTCTATGTATAAAGAGTTTTTTCATTGTTTTTGTCAATTAAACTGTTAAATTAGTTTTGAAAATTTTGATGTAACAGAGGCACCAGGTTCTTACAACGAGTCAAAATTTAAACCTCCATTTCCTTGTGAGTACTTGTAATTTGAGTGCATCACGCATAAGGGAATGGATGGCATATCATGTGCATTTTTTGGGGCCAAAATCACATTTTGTATTTAATGATTCCGGTGGGGTCTCACCGACAGTAGGGGCCACATTGCCTCGTTAGTGCATTCAGAAGAGAAGACTCTCCCAACATTTGACCTTATGAAACCATAATTAATAAAGAATATTTCTAGAATTTAAATATATTTTTAGAAATTTCTAAATAAGAAATAAATTTTCAGACTTGTAAAAATAAATGAAGAACACTTAATAATAATATTTTTTTTCAGATTTTAATATAATAAAAGAAATGCTTTTTAATATATACAACTTTTCAGATTTTAATGTGATGTAGAGAAATACTTACTAATAATTTAAATTTCCAGATTAAAATAAATTTTATTAAAGGATTAAACTTATTAGAACAAATATTATGATTAATTATACATAATAGATCTATAGTTATATTAAAATAAATTCCAAAAAAAGAGATACTTAAAAACAGAACTATTCTTTATCAAAACCATTCGTTTCATTTATTCACTTCTAAAATTTTGATTATTTGAAAATATATACTAATATCTAGATGTGAGTAAGAGATGCTATTTTAATATAGTTTTTCATTATTAACGAGACTATAACCATTACATGAACAATTATTAAAACAAAAGTAAGGAATTATTGATATCTATATTAATTATTACTAATGAATTTCAGAGTAAAATATAATAAAATAAAAAAATACTAATGATCAGAATTCAATATCAAATTGAATAAAATCAAGAGAATACTATCAGATTTTATTATAGCTATAGAATTGATTATTAATAAATAAAATTCAGATTATAATATTAAAAAAAATTATTTTCAGATTATAATTTACAGAAATATTATTCATAAATTCTTAAAATATAATAATTTATTCCAATCAATATATCTACTTATCATATTACAATCAATGAAATTCATGCAACAATTATAAATAAAATATCATGGTTTTCGAGTACCTTATAGCACGAATTTTTCACGAGGAGTCTCAATCCAATTTTTGCAAGAAAATTTTTGTGAGGTTTCTTTGTTTTACATGTTGGTATTTAATATTTTGGTGCCATAAATTTAGGAACTTGAGACTTAATTTCCTGCTTTCTTTTAGGTACTAGCTAGTGATTTTGTTGGAATCATAACAAATAAAAGGATTTTATTCAAGTAGCTTTTAGATGTGATAATTTATGAAAGAACTGGTTTGCACAAGTCAAAACTTGTAAACATGATTCATGGTTGCAAAAGAGAGGATATTATTTTTTTTATTGATGTTGCCCAAAAACAGTGATGGTACAAAATTTCTCTTCTTATTCTTCTTATAAGCATAAATCGAGATGTCAATGGTACTTTTTTATCTGTTTATCCGATCCGTACCGTATTCGAAAAAACAAGTAAGGATAAATATTTTTTTTCGTTATCATAATGGGTACGGGTATGAAAATATTACCACCCGATCCGTATCGTACCCGGTGACACCCCTAATTGCAAAGGGCAAATATATTGAAAAGAAAGGATATTATTTTCTTTAATTGATGTTGCCCAAAAACAGTGATGGTACAAAATTTCTCTTCTTATTCTTCTCAGAATCATTTTCAATATTTATAATACATGGCCTCTCTTCTACAGCATCCAAGCAAGAGATTAAGGAGGGCATTTATGATTTGTTGAATTTGAGCCTGTACACCTGGATGGACCGGATCCCATGGTACCATGTGCCTGGGGACTTGGTGGATTTGAGCTTGGAATTGATCTGTCTTCTCCCTCAATCCCTATCCATTCATCCATCATTTAATTTAAGAAAGTAATTCAGATTCTAAGTGATTAATTGCTTCATAAATTTAATTTCATCTCAGCTAAATTAATTACTTTTTCAGAAAGATAGAGAGAGACTACGTACCGGGTGCCTTGTTCTCTTCAAGGATTTGGGCAGCGTTAGTAGAAGGTAAGACATGAGAGGCGGTTAGAAGTAAGAAGAGCATGCAAATGCAGAGACCAGAAAGAGCCCTCGTTGCCATATTAGTCTTAATTAATTATCTTGTTTTTCTTTGTGCTAGCTACCAATCCTATATATAGATGGATGTGGGAGTTTGGAATGACCTCAAAAGTCCAAGTGACATTTGGATATTCATCGATTCTTGGCAGTGCATGAACTACTTTCCAAGTGACTTGTACTGCTTTAATAAATTTGTACTACTTTTTCTTTTCTTTCTCCTTACTTTTCCATCATACGTAGCTTTCTCCTGTTCGGCAACTAAGTCCGACTCCGCTGCTTTTTTTTTTTGGAGAAAAGGAGGAGTCTCATTTTCTGAATTCAATGATTCAAAATTTTTATTTATGTATCTCGATAAAGAAATTTGTTCATGATTTCAACGAATTTTGAATCGTTCGATTCAGAAAAGAAGGGTCCAATTCTCGGCAACCATGTTTCCATTGGAAATTTGATGGGTTTAAATCACATGGGAATATAATTCTTTTTGATGTTTGGCAGCTCTATTTTTTTTCCCAAAGTTCTCCGTGGGTATGTAATTCCCAATCATACTCGTGCAATTTTTTTGGATAAAAAAATCTGAACTCAGACTCCCCTTTTCTTCTCACATACATGGAAGAACTTTATATAAAAACAAATGAATACAGTTCAATTAAAGCGCGCGCGCATATATATATATAGAGATGAGCTATTGTGCTTTGCAAAGTAAAGCCATCGTTTTACTTCAGCTTACTTTTTGGATTTTCAAAGTCTAAAACGTCGATCCGACCGTTCAAGTTGATCTACATATTGAAATGTGCTTGCAGACCAAATTTTACATTTTTTGGAATTTTTTTACTATTTATTAAGCCACTTTGAAAATTGCTGATCACATGGTCCAGAATTTTGTTGCACTGTTTTTTCTGGACCATGTGATCAGCAATTTTCAAAGTGGCTTAATAAATAGTAAAAAAAATTCCAAAAAATGTAAAATTTGGTCCGCAAGCACATTTCAATATGTATATCAACTTGAACGGTCGGATCGACGTTTTGGACTTTGAAAATCCAAAAAGTAAGCCGAAGTAAAACGATGGCTTTACTTTGCAAAGCACAATAGCCCATCTATCTATATATATATATATATATATATATATATATATATATATATATATATGAGTGAGGCTATGGTGCTATGCATAGCACGGATGGCTAGTGTACTACGGCTCAATATGGTACTTTTTAAAATTCTAACGGTCGATCCGACCGTTCAATGTGATATCCATATAAATATGTACTTGCAAACTTAATTTTATATTTTTTCGAATTTTTTTACTATTTTTTTAGATAGGTAGAAAAATCAGTGTTTTTTGAAAAATATGGACCATCAAAATTCTACCTATCTAAAAAAATAGTAAAAAAATTCGAAAAAATATAAAATTAAGTTTGCAAGTACATATTCATATGGTTATCACATTGAACGGTCGGATCGACCGTTAGAATTTTAAAAAGTACCATATTGAGCCGTAGTACACTAGCCATCCGTGCTATGCATAGCACCATAGCCTCACTCTCTCTCTCTATATATATATAGAATTTTGCTATTGTACTTCATGAAGTAAAACCAATATTTTACTTCACGCTCATATTCCCATTTTCAAAATCCAAAACATCGATCCGACCGTTCAAGTTGATCTCCATATTGAAATGTGCTTGGAGACCAAATTTTACATTTTTTGGAATTTTTTTACTATTTATTAAGCCACTTTGAAAATAGCTGATCTATTGGTCCAGAATTTTTTACTGTTTTTTACTGTTCACAATGGATCAGCGATTTTCAAAGTGGCTTAATAAATAGTAAAAAAATTCCAAAAAATGTAAAATTTGGTCTCCAAGCACATTTCAATATGGAGAACAACTTGAACGATTCGGATCGACGATTTGGATTTTGGAAATGGGAGTATGAGCGTGAAGTAAAACTTCGTTTTACTTCGCGAAGTACAATAGCCCTACTCTATATATATATATATATATATATATATATATATATATATATATATATAGAGATCGACTATGGTGAGTTGTGAAGTAAAACGTCCGCTCATATTCCATTTTGAAAATCTAAACAACCGATCCGAACCGCTCAACATGTTCTCCATATTGAAATGTGCTTGGAGACCAAATTTTACATTTTTTTGGAATTTGTTTACTATTTATTAAGCTACTTTGAAAATCTCAGATCCGGATGAACAGTAAAAAACAGTAAAAAATTTTGGACCATTTGAAGAGCGATTTTCAAAGTGGCTTAATAAATAATAAAAAAATTCCAAAAAATATAAAATTTGGTCTCCAAGCACATTTCAATATGGAGAACATGTTGAGCGGTTCGGATCGGTTGTTTAGATTTTCAAAATAAAAATATGACCGTGAAGTAAAAATAACATCTTACTTCGCAACTCACCATAGCCCAGCTCTATATATATATAGTGCTGGGCTTAGCTAAGCCATGGTGTAAAACGACTTGGTGCTCCACGCCTCATTATTTCCATTTTGAAAATCCAAACTACCGATCCGAACCGCTCAAGTTGTTCTCCATATTGAAATGTGCTTGGAGACCAAATTTTACATTTTTTGGAATTTTTTTACTATTTATTAAGCCACTTTGAAAATCACTGATCCGGCGGTCCAGAAATTTTTACTATTTTTCACTATTCATCCGGATTTTCAGATTTTCAAAGTGGCTTAATAAATAGTAAAAAAATTTCAAAAAATGTAAAATTTGGTCTCCAAGTACATTTCAATATGAAGAACATGTTGGAAGGTTCGAATCGACTATTTGAACTTTGAAAATGAAGATATGGCGTGGAGTACTAAGTCGTTTTACACCATGGCTTAGCCTAGTCCATCTCTCTCTCTCTCTCTCTATATATATATATATATATAGTTTGGCTAAATTGCTTCCGGAAGTACTTCGACCGAAGTGCTTACAGGTCGAATTTAGTCGTTTCATGTTCGAAACGTTGAATTAAACAGATCAATAAATTAGTTATATAATAAATATGTAGAATACCGATTTAATTTTACTATTTTTGAATTTTGTTTAACTATTTTTTATGATTTTTGAAAGATGGACTTTTTTGACTTAAAATAAAAATATTTTAAGCCAAAAGAGACCATATTTCAAAAATCATAAAAAATAGTTAAAAATTCCAAAAATAGTAAAAATATGTATTCTACATGTTTATTATATAACCAATTTATTAACCTACTTAGATCGACGTTTCGAACATCAAATATTAAAATTTGACCCCGTAAGCACTTCGGTCGAAGTGCTTCCGAAAGCAATTTAGCTGGACTATATATATATATATATAATCTGGCTAATATGCTACGCGTAGCATAGAGGACCTCCATGCTATGGCTCAATATTTGAGTTTTCAAAATTCTAACGGTCGATCCGAACCGTTCAACATGATCTCCATATGAATATGTACTTGCAAACCAAATTTTACATTTTTTAGAATTTTTTTACTATTTTTTTAGATAGGTAGAAAATCACTTGATCTGAAAATTCTGTACCATTCAGATCAAGTGATTTTCTACCTATCTAAAAAAATAGTAAAAAAATTCTAAAAAATGTAAATTTGGTTTGCAAGTACATATTCATATGGAGATCATGTTGAACGGTTCGGATCGACCATTAGGATTTTGAAAACTCAAATATTGAGCTGTAGCACTGAGGCCCTCTATGCTACGCGTTGCACTGTAGCCAACTCCTATATATATATAGAGCAAAGTTAGGGTGTGATGTGTTCACCAAGAGAGTTTAGTGAGCGTAACTCCAAAACTAGATTGGATCGGCTTCAAACGGCGAATCCAAACCGTTGAAATTCATGTATTTCATGAGTGATGCATGTACATGCAAAATTTTGAAAGCTTCGAGTTTATTTGCTACAAGATCAAGTTGTCAAAGAAATAATGAAAAATGAAAATATAAAATAACTTATAAAATAACTTGTAAAATGTTGATTTCTTTGACCGCTTGACTTTATACTAAATATTTAAGAAAATAACAAATTAGTTATGCAAACTCTATCAGTCGTAAAATATATCACTTTGAAGAAATTAGAGTCAATTTTAGAATTAAGTTTACAAACAATTTTAACTTGTATCCAAATCTAAAATATGTACATATCAAAATCTTGTTAAAAAAAACAACTATATATTCTCTTAGATTTTCTGTACAATCCTTTTAGATAGGAAGAAAATATATTTTGATGCAAACAATAATAGGTTTTGGGTTAAGTGGGCAGGCCCAACCCGGCCCGTTTCTTTCTTTCTTTCTTTCTTCAAAGAAAAGACTAGAGAGCAATCTCTGACCTAACTTTACCGATATCAGACCTGTGCGGTACCCTACCGTATGAAATGAGATCTTCATCGTTCGTTTTAACCTGACACGAATCTTAAAGCGTACCCCTGTAATCCAAACAGGCTGAAATGATTTTGGCTTGGCTTGGCTCGGAGCTATTCATTCTACTTTGCTACTCTCTCCTCCTCTTGCTCTTTTCTTTTTCTCTGTGACATTTCCACAAACACCTTGCGCGCAAGCTATTGAACCTTTCCTTTGAATAATGCCAGTTCGAGTTCGAGCTCCCTTGAGGTCTACCAAGAAGAGAACAGCATCTGCTACTGATTCTAGTAAGACCAAGCTCAGAGAAAACAAGAGAGATACAAATGAAACACTCAGTCAATCCACCAAGAGAATCTCAAGGGAGAGAAAAGTAGAGAGAACCCACACTGACTCACCGGCTTTCGATTTCGATGACAAGGTTTTACAAACTGTCAAAGTAAAGTATAATAGAGAGTATGGTAAAGGAGGCAACAAGGTTGATTTCAAAAATAAAGAGTTTTCAAAAAGGGATGTTCATTCAAAGAAACAAATTTCAGAAAAGGAGGATGGAGATAAAGAGAATCAGAGTTCTGCTACTGATACTGAACCAAAAGTTCGGAGGTTGCCATCTAGGGTTTTAGATAAATCTGGGAAGAAAGTTAGGGTTATTAGGAAGGAGTTAACAAGGGGTTCTGTCGAAAAAAGCGATCAAGTAAAGAGAAAACGGGTCATAAAAATCGATCCCTATGATGTATCAAACAAACGGCTCGATGATACCCCTTACCTGAAAGGTGAGCATTTCACTTAGCACTTTAACATTACAAATTTGCAATTAGAAACATATATATATATAAGTCAATCAAATTAATATTAGTAGTTTTTATCTAAAACCCTAAACCCTAAACCATATGCTGAAGTGAAGTCTGTAGTTTTTAATATCAGTAGCTAAATTTCATCTATGAACTTATATTGTATATTTTTTTCCTAAGCCCTTTCTGAATTTACAGTTGGTAATTGTTTTTTTTTTCATGTGTGCCAGAAAATGTTGAAGAAAATGCTGAAGAAAATGTGGCCGAGATATCAAAGAATGCTCAGTTTCGTGCTATACAGCCTAACGCATCCATCATTTCATTTGTTGAAGAAAATGTATGTAATTTACTTTATAATTTTAAGAGGAAATTTCGCAAGGAGTGGTCTCCAGTTACTGGTATTTGCATTAGGTGCCAGTGGTTTGTCTTATTTGCAGAGACATCTGACAATAAGCATTTTAGACTAAAAGAATGACCACATTACCCTTGAGTCGATAGTCCCAATAAAACTGTAAATCATTTGGGTATCTTGTTGTACTAAACAGAAATGATTCTTCTCAATATCTAATTATCCTTTTAATTTCTTTTTCCCTCTTATATTTTGTCTTGTTTTTCTAAAAATTGTAACTCTGATCGCTTATAGTATGAGAAAAAATTGAAACAAATAAACGTTTTGTTGCAATGATTATGAAAGATGTGATTTTTTTGCAAGAAAAATGGTTTCAAAGAGATATAAATAATTAATTAGAATATCAATCATAAATTCAGAACTTTGCAATGGCCAGAAACTATGTTTCTAGCAAATTCTGGCAGGTTGGGTTTGAACCCATTCATTTGCATTTTGCTATATTATTTTGTTTCAATACAAAATGGTAAATTCTGTATTACCCCAGAACCTTTTACTACAAAATATACAAAAAAATGAGCGAGGCTATGTTACTATCCTTAGCATGGATTCATCCGTACTATGGATCAATATCTTCGTTTTCAAAGTTCAAATAGTTGATATGAACCGTTCAACATGTTCTTCATGTGAAAATGTACTTGCAAACTAAATTTTACATTTTTTGGAATTTGTTTATTAGATAGGTAGAAATCACTACTTTTGAATGGTCTAGAATTTTTAGATCAAGTGATTTTCTTCCTGTAAAAAATAGTAATAAAATTCTAAAAAATGTAAAATTTGACATACAAGTACATTTTTATATGGAGATCAGGTTGCACGGTTCAGATCGATTATTTGGACTTTGAAAATGATGATCAATATCCTTAGTATGGACCATTATGCGCTATGCATAGTACCATAGCCTCACTCCAAAAAAATTATATTATTAGAAAAGGTATTCCAAACCAACCATATTGTAAAACCATCACCTTCAACAAACTCTCTAATTATTGGTCAGGCCTGATTATTATTTTTTCGAACTTTGGATAATAAAGTCGATCTTACCTGTACCACTAACCTGTGGTACATCACTAGCCACCAGAGTTACAAAATTGTGACCTAGATTTTACTGACAGCTGTTGGGGCGTAGACGGCTGAATGAGTTAACAAATGCAGGGTACAATGTGAAGCTTTCTGCTCCACTCGACAACATCCCCTTCTCTAAAAGCTCTGAAAGAGAGCGAATTGAACACGCTGTATGTAATTCTTGTCTTTTTTTTTTTTTAGTTCTTCAGAATTAAAAATAATGTTTTTTGGATTTGAAATCAGTTCCGAGTTAAGAGTTATTTGGGTTTTTGGGAAAATGGCTTAAACAAAATCTGTATTTATGATTTTGATGAATAAATTGTCAGGCATGCATCCATGTTATATAGAACTTATACTGTTTACTTATGGACACCTCCATTGATTATGTAATTTGATTTCTTTAATATATTACAGGTGTTTAGAAATAAGTTGGAGTTCTTTGCAGCTGCTAAGATTTCATCATCATTTCCTCCTCCTGTTCTTCCAGAAATAGCATTTGCTGGTAAACTCATAATGCAGACAAATTTCTTATATACATATCTTCATATAGTTTTTACTTAATTTTTTTTTGTTTGGATTGGTTGGTGTTGATCTGAAGTTACTTTATCATATACAGTTTGATTACCAATTATGAGACTGATTTGTACTGGCTGTTTAGAATTCAAGCTGGTTTTCTCTATTTTTTTTGCTTTTTCTTCAATTTTTTGTTTTGAGGTGCATATATAAGGCCTATAATGCTCCATGTAAGCCTTTACATATATTATGCATAATATAGAAAAAAATTACTGTTTGAATCCTTAATTTGGTAATTGGTTTGTTTAGGTAGGTCAAATGTTGGAAAATCTTCTCTTCTGAATGCACTAACGAGGCAATGGGGTGTGGTACGAACCTCAGATAAGCCAGGTCTTACTCAGGTATAATAAATAATTGTGAATACTAATTGAAAAAAAAAATTCAAATTGACTCTTTAGTTGGTTTTAACTGGGATTGGTAAGTTAACTTAGACTCTTTAGTGAACTGATTGAATTCCTCTGCGCAGACTGTGAACTTTTTCAGACTTGCTTCTAAGCTTTGTATGGTCGATTTGCCGGGATATGGTTTTGCATATGCTAAAGAAGAAGTGAAAGAATCATGGGAAGAGCTTGTAAGTATCTAAAATTAGGGGTGTTCATCGGTTCGGTTTGGTTCAAACCGAATTAAAATAGGCAAACCAAAGTTTTATTCAGTTTTAAAAAATCAAACCGAACCGTAATAGAATAAGAACCGAACCGAACAAACCGAAGTAAATTTTGGTTCGTCCGGTTGAACCGAAATAGGATATTAATCATAAAAATAAATATTTTCTTGTTAATTTTTGTTAATTTTATTAAAGATGGATTAAAAAATTTGTTTGATTTGATTTAACCGGTTTTAACCGAACCAAGCAATATACATTATGTCATAATTTTTGATTTTTTTCAAATGTTTGGTTCAAACAGGGGATGAGTTTAAAATTTCCTGTCAGTTCGGTCTAACCGGTTTTAAAATTTATAAACCCAACCGAACTATTAAACACCCCTATATGTGAGAACAAAAATTTGTGCAAACTAGTTTTCATTGATTCTATTTTTCATTTCTATTTTTTGTTTTTTGTTTTTTTTGTAGGTGAAGGAGTATGTGTCAACTCGGGTTGGTTTACAAAGAGTGTGCCTCTTGGTTGATACCAAGTGGGGTATGAAACCAAGAGATCATGAGCTGGTTGATCTTATGGAAAGGTAATTTTATTTTTCATCTCATACAGTTGTTGCAAAAGGTATTGTTTTAGTGAGGCTATGGTACTATGCATAGCGCGGATTGGTCCGTACTATGGATCAATTTCTCCGTTTTCAAAGTTCAAGCAGTTGATCTGAACTGTTCAACATGATCTCCATATGAAAATACACTTGTAGATCAAATTTTACATTTTTCTTAAACCTTTTTTTACTATATTTTTAGATTGGTAAAAAAATCACTTGATCTAAAGATACCATTAAAAAGTAGTGATTTTTTACCTATTTAAAAAAATAGTAAAAAAATTCTAAAAAATGTAAAATTTAGTCTGCAAGTACATTTTCATACATGTTGAACAGTTCAGATCAGCTATTTGGACTTTGTAAATGGAGATATTGATCCATAGTACGGACCAATGTGCGCTATGCATAGTACCATAGCCTCACTCTTGTTTCTTTACACAATTATAATCAAGAAATACCAACATGCTATAAAATGAAATATGCGTTCTCAGACTCCACTTCTAGAGACTTGATTGTTGATATTTTAGTGAAGTTTTGGGTACTTTTGAATATAGTAAAAAAAAAAAGTCGTGTTAATTTCTCTTGTAGTTTCTATGATGAAAAGGAGAGAAAATGTTACATTTCTAACAGCTTGTATATTTTTTTTTAACTCATCAGATCACAAACACCATACCAGATTGTATTAACAAAGAGTGACATAGTTTTCCCTATTGATGTGGCTCGCCGAGCTATGCAAATTCAAGAGGTACTTATCTCCTATAAATGTTGGCCACCTATGTTGAAATTTTAATTATGTATATTGAAATTTAATTGAACTTCACTTTTTTTAGAAGTTTTTATATGGTTTAGCCCCCCTCTTAGTGGTTAGAATTTCATTTTGTGGTTGTGGAAACTTGAGTTCAAATCCCACCTACTACATATTGTGCATTTTACGTTTCAGCCCCTCAATCAATATTTTCTAGTTACGCTCTTGTTAATACCTTTACCCTGGATATAGAGCTTCACTAGCCTAACAAACTTTACTTGGTGGAGTATTCTCAAACTATTGTTATTTGAATTATATTTTGACATCATCTTATCAAATGCAGAGTTTGAAGAAAAACAAATCAGTTGTTAATCCTGTGGTAAGTCTTAATCTCCCCATGTTCAGAAGTTTTTGTTTAAAAAAATTATGTCGAAATTTCATATCTAATTTATATAATAAATGTAGATGATGGTGAGTTCGAAAACTGGAGGCGGCATTAGATGCCTTAGATCTGTTCTCAGTAAATTGGCTCGCTTTACTAAGCCGTAAAATAGGCAATGCAATTTGATACCCAAAAAAAGAAAAAAAAAAAAGATGGTCACTATCATATAACCTCAGCTATTAAATGACATTGATAATCTCCTACAGTTAGGAAGGATACTTAGATCTTCTATGTGCTTTATATCTTATATCTTATTAGGAACTAAGAGAAAGATTGTTAGTGTTTGTTTTGTTGTTCAATTAAAGGCTGTGCATGGGATTGAAATGTAAAGGCTTTTGCACCTTTTTTGAATAACTTTTGGATGTGCAAAGAGTTTAGCAAACTTTTTTGAATAAATTTTATGGACATGATGTCTTGGCGTCAATTCCTATTTCCGTGTGTACAGCCCAGTTGTGGTCTCCTGTGTTGAACTTCTTTAAAATATAAAAAATTATTGGTCGTCTAGCAGCTTGCTATGATTTGTGTAATTTTACAGGGTCATTATATTAAGATAATAAGATACATCTTCAATTAGCAAGATATGTGCGCTGTTGTTGTTTTAAAATATAGCTTAAATTACATCAAGAACAAGAAATTTGGGCTACTAAACAGCAGTCGACAATAATTGCAACTCCATCGGAAAACACACAGAATTCAAATTAAAATTAATTTCCATTGTTCTATGTTTTTTTTTTTCTTTTTCTTTTTTAAGAAAGTGGAACAAACAACCGATTTCATTAGAAATCCATGATACTACCAAAACAGTATCAATCACCTATGAAATGTTTTTACAACTTGAATATTAAAAAAAAAAAACCAATAGCATACAAATACCAACAAGCATACCCTACAACAAAAGAACTACATCAATCTATCATCTCAAAACATAACAAAAATAAGATAACAACACAAGGAAATTATAAAAATTGTTATATCATCATTTTTAAATATATTCTTTGAACCTTTTGTACTTGGATATACATATTTTCAGATTTTCCAATTCCTTGGAGCATTCCAAATTGGTAACCAAAAAAGTATACCAAAATTTGTTACCAATTTCAAGACACCAAATCATACCGCAGCTACTGCCAAAAAAAACTTTTGACATCAGTTTGTTTTCAATTCCTTTGAGCATTCCAATTTCTTTAAACCTTTTGACATCAATTTGGAATGTGACTGGCACTATTTGTGTATCATGCACACACAAAAATAATGAAAATAAAGAAATTTTTGAAAAATTAATGAAATTAATTTTTTTTTTTTTTGCCGTTTATTAGACAACTTGATAATTCGAAATCGTTCATATTTAATATATGGTCACTAATAGGATTATCTAAATTGCTTGAATTTGGTATAGTTTTTTATTACCATGGGTAACCCATGGAATGAGGGCATGCTTATATGATGCCATTTAGACTTGTTATTACCATGGGTAATCCATGGAATAACAAAAATCATCTTCCCATGCAAATATTAGCCCTTGAAAATACTCAGGTGGGGCCCACATTCGCTAATCATGGAA
Organism: Carex kokanica; assembly: GCA_025461125.1. Taxonomy (NCBI): domain Eukaryota; kingdom Viridiplantae; phylum Streptophyta; class Magnoliopsida; order Poales; family Cyperaceae; genus Carex; species Carex kokanica. The sequence continues at coordinate 537,423 of JAJGRX010000248.1, forward strand.
ATACTCTGGTGGGTCCCACGTACGCTGCCCTTGGAAATAAACAAGTGGGCCCCACGTTCGCTTGCCTTGGAAATACTCAGGTGGGTCTCATGTACGCTGTCCTTGGAAATACTCTGGAGGGTCCCACGTACGCTGCCCTTGGAAATAAACAGGTGGGCCCCATTTCGCTTGTCTTGGAAATACTCGGGTGGGTCACACGTTCTCTATCCTTGGAAATAATCGAGATAGTGTCCAAGTTTGAAAGTATTTCCATGTGTTCTTTTTCCATGAGTATGCCCATGGAAAAAGTCAGAAATGAGTATATTTCGAACGGTGTCCATGGAAATACTTACTATTTCCAACAAGGATTGTTGCGACGGTAGTTTTTTCAAGGGTGGCGCATGGAAATGACGATTTCAGGGCTTTTTCCAAGAGTATGCCAATGAAAAACACCATTTCCTGTTCTTGCAAAAAACATATTTTCTAATAGTGGTTGTGGAACATTTACTAGCTAGCAGCGGCCGGCTGTTTTATAATTTAATCAAATTATATGTTTTTTACAATTTTGTAATTAGTTTTTAGATAAGTAGAAATTACGTGATCTAAAAATTTAAAATAATTCAAAAGTAGTATTTTTTTTTTCTATTTATCTAAAAAAGATAGTAAAAAGTCTCTAAAAAATGTAAAATTAAGTCTGCAAGTACATTTTCATATAGAGATCATGTTAAATAGTTCATATCAATTATTTAAACTTTGAAAATAAATATAAATTTATAATACGGACTAATTCACGCTATGTATAGTAACATAAGGTATGCAAGCACAATTGTAGCACTTCTGCTCCTCCCTTCAAAACAATGCACCAAAACTTTTCCACCATTGTAGCGGACATTGTCTATGAAACCACATGCTTCATCAAATAAATCACTTATATTAATTTTCATCGTCAATAGCAATATAGTTACAAAGCCAGTGTACAAGATAGGTATTACAAAATTAATTTTTTACTGTTCACAATGGATCAGCGATTTTCAAAGTGGCTTAATAAATAGTAAAAAAATTCCAAAAAATGTAAAATTTGGTCTCCAAGCACATTTCAATACGGAGAACAACTTGAACGGTTCGGATCGACTTTTTGGATTTTCAAAATGGCAATATGAGCGTGAAGTCGCGAAGTACAATAGCCCAACTCTATATATATAGATGGACTAATATGCTTTCGGTAGCACTTCGGCCGAAATGCTTCCAATTCAAAATCAGATTTTCAAAGTTCAAACAGTCGATTCAAACCGTTAGATGTTCAATCTATATTAAAATCTGCTTGGAGACCAAATTTTACATTTTTTGGAATTTTACTATTTATTAAGCCAATTTGAAAATTGCTGATCCGGGTGAACAGTAAAAACAGTGCAACCAAATTCTAGACCATGTGATCAGCAATTTTCAAAGTGGCATAATAAATAATAAAAAATTCCATTAAATGTAAAATTTGGTCTCCAAGCAGATTTTAATATAGATATCACATCTAACGGTTTGGATCGACTGTTTGAACTTTAAAAATCCGATTTTGAATTGGAAGCATTTCGGCCAAAGTGCTACCGAAGGCATATTAGTCAATCTCTCTCTCTCTCTCTCTCTCTCTCTCTCTCTCTCTCTCTCTCTCTATATATATATATATATATATGAGAATGGCTAATATACAAACGTTTGTTCCTGGACTCAGGAACAAACGATTCGGTTCTCCAATTTTCAAAGTTCAAACAGTCGATCCAAACTGTTAGATATTTAATCTATATTAAAATGTGCTTGGAGACCAAATTTTACATTTTTTAGATTTTTTTTACTATTATTAAGATGGTTTGAAAATTGCTGATTTTATTAAAATTCTGCACCATTGAAAAACAGCGACTTTCAAACCAGCTTAATAAATAATAAAAAAATTCTAAAAAATGTAAAATTTGGTCTCCAAGCACATTTTAATATAGATTAAATATCTAACGGTTTGGATCGAATGTTTGAACTTTGAAAATCGGAGAACCGAATAGTTTGTTCCTGAGTCCAGGAACAAACGTTTGTATATTAGCCATTCTTATATATATATATATAGAGAGAGAGAGAGACGGGCTATTGTACTTCGCGAAGTAAAGCAATGTTTTACTTCACGCTCAAATTCTGGACCAATGGATCAGCGATTTTCAAAGTGGCTTAATAAATAGTAAAAAAATTCCAAAAAATGTAAAATTTGGTCTCCAAGCACATTTCAATATGAAGATCAACTTGAACGGTTCGGATCGATGTTTTGGATTTTCAAAATGGAAATATGAGCGTGAAGTAAAACATTTGCTTTATTTCACGAAGTACAATAGCACATTTCTTATATGAGATAGGAGTAGGTCCGATGGGCATCGGACCTACATTTAAGTTCAATTAGCTCTAGGACCGTACGATTAGCGTCAAGATCTATGTGCACGGAAATTGATACAGACTTGCACGGATTTTGATGCATAGCACACGAATCTTGATGCAGATCGAATGGTCATCACACCCATCGAACTAAGGTAGGTCCGATGGGCATCGGACCTACTCTGATTCCTTCTTATATATATGTATGTATCCAATTAATTAGAGGTTTAAAAAGGGCGCCGGCTAATAATTTTGTTACAGCTCTAGTCTCAAATTATTAAGCGGTGATCATTGTTGACATGTAGATTTGATTAGGAGGATTATGAAACCATATTTTATAGTTTTTGTTTTTGTTTTCTACAATAATTTTATTTAATTTGAAAATTTGAACAATTGATGTATATATGCCATATAGTCATGGAGTAATATGTGTACAAATACTTCTTAATTATTCTGCATATACAAATTCAGAGGCGGACCCAATGGTACCACGGGGGCAGCTCTCCCTCTCTTTGATTTTGAGTTTTAGTGAAGATCTATCGGTTCCAATTGACTTTACCTCCTAAAAAAAAATTTGTAATTCGGGTTAAAATTAAAATAAATTTCTTGAATTATGATTGGTAATTAAAATTATAAGTTAGAGTATCAGAAATTACAAATCAGAAATTTCTTGAATTATGATTGTTTCTTATTTAGTAACATTAAAGAATTTGGTGGGATTGGCTGCATTAAAAAATAATTTCCAAAAAAAAAAATAATAATAATATTAGGAACGGCTATTAAGTTGTCCGATCTTAATACTATCCTACATCAGGGTCGGCTATTAACATTTGACTGTTCTTGATTACTCCATTCAGTATATCGATCGGCCATTAACATTTGACCGTTCTTGATTACTCCATTCAGTATCGGCCATTAACAAATGACCGTTCCTAATTATGGAATCAGTATCGGCTGTTTGACTGATCCTGATTAGTGGTACTATCAGTAATGCCTGGATCAGTATTGCCCCTAAGTCCGTTACTGATGTTCTTTTTTGACCGTTCCTGATTGCTGATTCTCCATTAGTACTTTAAAGGATTGGACATGTGCACTGGACTGGGAGTAACTCAGGGAGGCGTGCTCGGGGATTCGTTTAGGGCAATTATGAGACTCCTAATTGTTATATGCCTAGACAATATATAATTAACCTGCTAATTTGTTTTTTCAAAGATCATTATATAAAGTATCAAGAGGTTAAATAATTAATGCATCAACATTTGCCAAACTTCCTTAATTTCTTTTTGTACAAATAATTTCAAAACTTATATGATATTTATGTGGACGCATCAAGCTGTTTGGGAGAAAAAAAAAATAAAGACGTTCCAAAAGCTCTATACTAGCTAATTCATAATAAAATAAATGACAAGAAAACAACAAGCACAGAGAACACAGACACTCCCTGAATCTCCCTTCCCTCCCTTATTTTATTGATAAGAATATTTTTGTTGTTACAAAAGAGTTTCACTTTCTTACGGCACATAGAGAGGCGCCTCCCTTTTAACCTATAGGTGCTCCCTGCTTCCCAACAGAACAGGAAACTAATTAAACCCCAAAATTGATTTTAGTAATAAAATATTCTTCCACCTATACACAACTACAAATAACAAAATAGAAAGATACAGGTGGATGCGCATCTTTTGGAAATAATTTCTTCTTGATCTTCTGTAACATCATTCTACACGTATCAGCTTGCAAATCCAACAATAAATTTGATCCAACACAATTTTTTTTTTTTCTACGAGCTAAAGCTCTGTACTAATTCACCAATCTTAATTAATTCCGGCCTCTAATTAGCTCAGTCGTGCCTTCTCTTCCCCTTCTTTTTTTCACAGATCCTATCGTAGCTGTCTCTCCAACCGCCACGTCACCTATTTCCGCCTCTAACTTCTTTATACTCAACGATTTACAAGATGAAATAAGAGTTGTTTATGAAGAGACAATATAAAAAGATAGAATAAAAAAACACTATTAAAATATGTGTTTTGATACACTATTAAAACTTCATAGTTTCCATAACAGGTGGGGACAAGAAACAAATTATTGCTATGGGGCTCCACTTGTCATCCACATAATAATGATGTAACAGTAACACACATCTGTGCCATCGGTTACAGCCAAGGTTCTAAATAGCGTTTATAGCGTCATAGCGGGAAGGCTACAAAAAAAGCTATAGCGAATAGCGGAAGCTATTCCAAATAGCGTTTTTTTTTACATTCCGTATATTCAATATTTGTACTAAATATCAACATTATCTAAAGTCTCATAGAACAATAAATAACATCAAAGTAATTAAGAAGTTATAATATTCATATTGAACCCGTACAAAATCCAAATTTATCTAGTAATATCATAAACTATAGATTTTTCTTATTAAAAATATCTGAAGCATCATGATTCATGACATAATCTTTTTTTTTTCTATTCAAATTTTAATTTTGGTTTGGACTTTTTTTCTATTCAAATTTCAATTTATATTCCCAATTTCAAATTGATTTATCTGTAGCAAGTAGCAACAAATTCAATTTCGGTTTGAGATTTTTTTTACCTTTATTTAAAACCCATATAAATTGCTTAAAAAAAAATTCATATTGTATAGCGCAAATAGCGGACCGCTATAGCGGCCGTAGCGCAAATAGCGCATTTTGATGTCATAGCGTAGCGTTTGAGGTCCAAAAACGCTATAGCGGCGCTATTTAGAACACTGGTTACAGCTAACATAAGACTTTATTACTTTATTGGAATTATTATATAAATATTTATTTTTTGAACGAAGGGATTACAATAGAATTTGAGCTATCAATGGAGTGTAAACGGATCCGGATTATCCGGTCCAAATCCGCTCTGTATCTGTTTATTATCTGAATTCAAATTAAACGGAGCGGATTATTCGCAGATACAAATCCGGATATACTGAATAAGAAGAATGGATCCTGGATAACTTTTGCGGATGCTAAACGGAGCCGAACATATCCGGATGGAATCTTAACGGATCCTCAGTCAGTCACTCCCCAAACCGTTATTTGCAAATTTCTGAGCGGAAGCACTTAAAAATTAGAACCAATCCGGACAGGCAGCGACAAGTAGCTTTGAAGCGCATTAAAGCTTGGCTAGCTGGCAGCAACCGGCCTTTAAAATTCCGCAATTTTTATATATAAGAAAAAAAATATAAAAAAATATTAAAAATAAGAAATGGATCAGGATAATTTGAAAAATGAGAAGGCAGGGGGTGCCATGCCATGGCATACTCAAAACCCATCGGAAAAAAAAGAACGCCATGGCTCAGGCGGACCCAGAAAATAGAAAAAGAAAAATTAAACGGGCCGCCATGGCCCAGGTTAGCCCAAAACGAAATTCAATTTTTTTTTTATGCTATGTTCAGTGAGCAGTCCAATAATTTTGATCAGATTCAAAATTCAATTTGGAGAAAATGACTACATGGATTTTTGTGTTCTTTATATCAAAATAAAGGTATGAAAGTTTAGTTTTCAGATAATATAATTTATCTATACAGAAATATTATAGATTGGTACAGTTTGAGCGATTAATTGACAGAGGTCAGAAATCAGAAAAGCTGAAATTTCAGTGAGCAGTCCAATAATTTTGACCTCTGTCAATTAATCGTTAAAACTGTACCAATCTGTAATATTTTTGTATAGAGAAATTAAATTATCTGAAAACTAGACTTTCATACTTTTATTTTGATATAAAAACACAAAAATCCATGCAACAACGTTCTCTAAATTGAATTTTGAATCTGGTCAAAATTATATGACTGCTCACTGGAATTTCAGCTTTTCTGATTTCTGACATCTGTCAATTAATCGCTAAAACTGTACCAATCTGTAATATTTTTGTATAGAAAAATTATATTATCTGGAAACTAGACTTTCATACCTTTATTTTGATATAAGTAACAAAAAAATATATGTAGCCATTTTTTCTAAATTGAATTTTGAATCTGGTCAAAATTATAGGACTGCTCACTGGAATTTCAGCTTTTCTGATTTCTGACCTCTGTCAATTAATCGCTAAAACTGTACCAATCTGTAATATTTTTTTGGTAGAGAAATTATATTATCTGAAAACTAGACTTTCATACCTTTATTTTGATATAAAGAATACAAAAAATATATATAGCCATTTTCTCTAAATTTAATTTTGAATCTGGTCAAAATTATTGGACTGCTCACTGAACATAACATAAAAAAAAATTGAATTTCGTTTTGGGCTGGCCTGGGCCATGGCAGCCCGTTTATTTTTTTTTCTTTTTTCCGGGTCGGCCTGAGCCATGGCGTCCCTTTTTTTTTTTTTCCTTTTTTCCGATGGGTTTGAATATGCCATGGCGTCCCTGGCGCATGCCTGCCTTCCCATTTTTCAAATTACCCCGATACATTTCAAATTACACAAAAATTGCGGTTTAAAATTTGTTCCATTACCTATTCCTCTTGTTTATACTCTTCTCCATTTTCATATTCAAGGACACCTCCATTTTTTTCATTGTTTCTATTTTTTTATTTGTTTTTCTTAATTTTCTTAATTTTCTTAATTAGTATTTTTATCATAAAGTTCATATGACTCAATTATCTGACAAGTATTTGTTCCTTATCCGTATTCGAATCCGTATCCGTAGATTATCCGCTCCGTATCCGTATCCGTATCCGTTTAAGGCGGATTTGGTTTTAAATTTTGATTTCCGTTTATTATCCGTATCCGTATTTGTATCTACTCATTGAAAGACGGATACAGATTTGGTATCAGCATTATCTGCTCATTATCCGCTCCAAATCCGCTCTGTTTACGCCCCTAGCTATCATTGGTCACAAAATAAATTGTAAGAATGTGCCAACCATAAAGAGATGGTCGGTTGAAAGGGAACAGGTTTGCACTTTCAAATTTGAAAGAATTCAAAGTGTGAGATTAAAGTATAAAGCATGTTAATTATACAATTAAATATGTTCAAACCGTTTATTGAAGGTGCAAATAGTCTAATCTGGTCATTTTGATGAATTCGGATCCAATCTTCTTCACAAAGGATAATTCTGACTATCAAGAATATGAAAGAAAATTATCTTTTTGTAGAGACGGATTTGTAAAACAACTTGGAAATTTTATTTTATTTGACTAATGTTTTTACAATGATTGGATTTGTTAACATAAAAAAGTTGCAAGACTTGTTATTATATTATTAGTAAAAAGAGAAGAGGCACCTTAGCTTAATGCACGGTGCTTGACACTGCCAAGACAAACAGGGAACAATTACCTATTTGGATACATTTAATTCCTTGAAACTTTATATATATAAAAAAAAAACTTTGTTCCAAAAGTTTATTCTCTTTAAAGTTTGCTAAACTATTTGCACAACCAAAAGTTATTCAAAAAAAGGTGCAAAAGCCTTTCCATTTCAATCCATGATTGATCCTTTCAAAACCCACAGCCTTTAATTGAACAACAAAACAAACACTAACAATATTTCTCTTAGTTCCTAATAAGATATAAGATATAAAGCACATAGAAGATCTAAGTATCCTTCCTAACTGTAGGAGATTATCAATGTCATTTAATAGCTGAGGTTATATGATAGTGATCATTTCGAACTAATTTTCAGAAAGAAAAAGTTTCTGATTTTTTAACAATTTTACGAAACTCTTTTAAGTTTCCAATATCAAGACATTTGCTCAATTTTCTCAATTTCATTAGCTGTTTCAACTCAATATTTTCCGAAAGATCCCATTCAGTACATGCATGATTACTCAATCAAAGACAATCCCGAGATAAAATTTCGTGAAAATTGAAAGTTACGTAAAAAAATGAAAGAACACCGCACATACAAAGAATGCATAATCAAAACATGATCGAACAAAAAAAAAGGTCTCTTAAAGATGAAGAAGAGATAAATTGATGATGGAGACTTAGTTTGTTTTGTAGCATACTTTTCTGATTTGACCCTGGTTTCCGGTATACACACCAAGCAAGCCCATCTTTACCAATGCCTTGCCGAAGAGGTCCAAGAAGTAATCATTATTGCCAGCCAAGGTCTTAACAAATGAAGAGGTACTTGAATCGAACGCCAATGCATTATCGATCGACAAAACACCCTTGCCTTCGAGCAGCTTCTTGTAAAACAAGTTGTCAACTGTGCGTACACTGTCAGGACCGTCTAAGAAGACAACATTGGTGTCGGTCGAGGGGTTATTTTTGCAAATAAAGCTGCTGATGAAAAAAACATAGAAGGCATTCAAGCTTGGGTCAGGCTTATTAGTGCCCTTGTAGTTGTACAGCCTGTCCTTGATGACATTGCAGTGCGTCACTCCAACTGTGTGCCCACCTAAAAATAAGAAATGAAGATGTCAACTATGTAATTAATTAGTTTCTTTACCCTTTAATATATATTCTTTAACAGTTTTTGTTTTCAATTTTTTTTTTGAAATTTAACGATTAGTTACCTAGCAATACAACTGTTTCAAAGGGGCTGAAGCCATACTTTCCATAATATTTAAGTGCATTAGAAACAGAGATATCTGATGCTGGTAGATCAACATAGGATGCAAGTCCAACCAGGCCATCCTTTCTTCCCATTGGTACCTCAAAGTACTTTCCTTTAGCCTTATATTTATTGATAAAAATGAGAAATGAGAAGAAAAAAAAAAATTAGACAACATAATATATAGTAGTTGTTAGAAGATCTCCCCAGTAATTTTAATTGGTATAAAGTAGATGCACCAAAACTTTTAAGTTTAACATACCGCAACAACTGCATCTCGAGTAGCAGCTGCAATGATGTCAGAACAAGAGACCACACCTGGGCATTCCTTCTCTAATGCTGCCTTGATGGTATCAACCAGGTCATAGCCTTTAACAGTGAAGTTCGGGACGGCAGTTTGCTCACTGTTCGGGCCCCGCAACAGTAGTGATGCATCACATTTCTGTATTTGGGTTATCGGTATTTCTTAGAGAGATATTTGCTCAAAAATATATCCAAAATAAGATTTCGAAGGATGACTTGGTAAAAGCTGTGAAAATATTGTATAGAATAAACTATGTATGTAAAAACAAGGCAGTTGATGTTTAACCTTATCTCCCAAGCAATCATGGAACTGGAGGCGTAGGAGGAATGCAACGATATCTGGGTCATATGCAAAGCGGGCCTTGACGATACCCTTGATAATAGACTCGACATCCTTGGTCCCGCATTTGCCTTTGTAATAGCCTACTTTCACCTGGCCATAGCAGGAACTGATGAGACCAAACACAAGCAGAGTAATAATGGTTGCCCGGCTCACCATTGTTAACTTGGGTTGTTAAACTTTGTTAACTATGGTAGAGGAGGAGCGCCTTGTGGTGATGGAAGAGAAGAGTTTGCATGCGATACTTATAGCGAGGTGTCAAGGTTTAAAAAAGATGACAAGTACTGTATTGGGATTTGGCAATGGGCAAACTGCCAAACACTACAGAACCAGCTAATAATTTGCTTTTTTTAATCATAGGTCGCTTAGCCAAGATATTATAATTGTGATGGCCAAGTTATGCCATGCAAGTTTAAATTGATTTACATTCCTTGAATTTTAGTCTTATTTTTAACTGAAATTTGTTTTCTGCTGCATTTTGTGCATCTACAATCTAGAAATATGTGGCAGATTAAATATCTCATGACATTCACAAATAGTTTCTGCAAGTATCACAATATATATTAGAAAAAACAGAATAAAAACATCTCGATGTGAATCTACATCTTCATTGGTTCTTTTTACTTTTGGCACAAAGGTTTTTCTTTCATAAGTTTATGGAAAATATTGAAATAAAAGATGACATATGATTAGTGACGCATAATAACATGGTATACATGAAATCATCACATCTGTTTTTAAAATACGTACTAGGTGCTATGCCAGTAATGGGGCATGGCTTAGAATAAGAAATATCATTTGGTATAGAACTGAGATTGAGTATTCATCGCCAACTAAGTATATATTTAATTATATAAATAGAAAAATGGGACAATGAAGTCGTCGTCAAATTACATTAATCTGAAAAATGAAACTACTCTGACATTAATTACAAAGTTAATAGCGCATAGAGAAACTTGACTCGTTGTCACTAATATAGACATATTAGCTAGGCCTTTTAAATTGGTTGCAAAAAAAAAAAAATACCAAATTCAAGCAATTTAGATAATCCTATTAGTGACCATATATTCAATATGAAATATTGCGAATATCAAGTATCGCGAATATCAAGTTGTCTAATAAACGGCAAAAAAAAAAAAATTCATTAATTTTTCAAAAATTTCATAATTTTCATAATTTTTGTGTGTGCATGATACACAAATAGTTCTAGCTATTCACATTCCAAATTGATGTCAAAAGGTTTAAAGAAATTAGAATGCTCAAAGGAATTGTTTACAAATTGATGTCAAAGTTTTTTTTTTTGGCAGTAGCTGCGGTATGATTCGGTGTCTTGAAATTGGTAACAAATTTGGTTATACTTTTTTTTGTTACCAATTTGGAATACTGGAAGGAATTGGAAAATCTGAAGATATGTATGTCCATTAACAAAAGGTTTAAAGAATATATGTAAAAATGATTATTTAACAATTTTTATAATTTCCTTGTGTTGTTATCTTGTTTTTGTTATGTTTTGAGATGGTAGATTGATGTAGTTCTTTTGTTGTAGGGTATGCTTGGAGTCCGCATCGTCTGCATTAACTCAAAAGAGTATCTTTTGAGTTAGTGTATTCCAGCCGTCTGATTTTAAACATAGCTAATCCGGCCTCCGCCTATAACACAGAAGTTCTTTAATATTCGTACGGATCTAGTCCGTACGAATTTTAAAGCTCATCGAACGGTTCAGATGCATTAACTCAAAAGATTATTTTTTGAGTTAATGCAGAGGATACGAATACGTATGCTTGTTGGTACTTGTAAGCTTGTTGGAAATTTTAATTTGAATTCGATCTGTGTGTTTTCCGATGGAGTTGCAATTGTTGTCAACTGCTGTTTAGTAGCCCAAATTTCTTGTTCTTGATCTAATTTAAGCTATATTTTAAAACAACAACAGCGCACATATCCTGCTAATTGAAGATGTATCTTATTATCTTAATATAATGACCCTGTAAAATTACGCAAATCATAGCAAGCTGCTAGATGACCAACAATTTTGGATATTTTAATGAAGTTCAACACAGGAGACCACAACTGTGCTGTACACACGGAAATATGAATTGAAGCCAAGACGTGATGTCCATGAATTTTGCAACGTGATCACCTTGACATTCCCCTGGAAATAGTCATCAAATTTATTGGAACAAAAAAGGAATTAAGAAAAAGAATAATGAAAGGATCACGGTGCAAATTTTATGGACATCACGTCTTGTTTCTATAAATTTATGGACATCACGATGTCTTATTTCTTATTGAATCCTTCATTATTCTTTTTCTTAATTCCTCTTATAGTGATAGCAGGATATATATAACAGCTTTAATTATATGACCAAGTTTTGACCATTTGGATCTGATTTTGGTTGGCAAGGTCGTGTAATAGGTTCGGATCATGGTTCGGATCATGGCACCTACCTTTTATTTTAAAAAAAAAATTAAACACAGAAATTGGATTAAATAAAGTCAAGGCTTTCTTTCTACATAGATTGTGGCCCGTCCTCTATAAATAGCGCATGCAAAACTCTTCTCTTCCATCACCTCAAGGAGCTCCTCCTCTACCATAGTTAACAAAGTTTAACAACCCAAGTTAACAATGGTGAGCCGGGCAACCATTATTACTCTGCTTGTGTTTGGTCTCATCAGTTCCTGCTATGGCCAGGTGAAAGTAGGCTATTACAAAGGCAAATGCGGGACCAAGGATGTCGAGTCTATTATCAAGGGTATTGTCAAGGCCCGCTTTGCATATGACCCAGATATCGTTGCATTCCTCCTACGCCTCCAGTTCCATGATTGCTTGGGAGATAAGGTTAAACATCAACTGCCTTGTTTTTACATACATAGTTTATTCTATACAATATTTTCACAGCTTTTACCAAGTCATCCTTCGAAATCTTATTTTGGATATATTTTTGAGCAAATATCTCTCTAAGAAATACCGATAACCCAAATACAGAAATGTGATGCATCACTACTGTTGCGGGGCCCGAACAGTGAGCAAACTGCCGTCCCGAACTTCACTGTTAAAGGCTATGACCTGGTTGATACCATCAAGGCAGCATTAGAGAAGGAATGCCCAGGTGTGGTCTCTTGTTCTGACATCATTGCAGCTGCTACTCGAGATGCAGTTGTCGCGGTATGTTAAACTTAAAAGTTAATTTGGTGCATCTACTTTATACCAATTAAAATTACTGGGGAGATCTTCTAACAACTACTATATATTATGTTGTCTAATTTTTTTTTTCTTCTCATTTCTCATTTTTATCAATAAATATAAGGCTAAAGGAAAGTACTTTGAGGTACCAATGGGAAGAAAGGATGGCCTGGTTGGACTTGCATCCTATGTTGATCTACCAGCAGCAGATATCTCTGTTTCTAATACACTTAAATATTATGGAAAGTATGGCTTCAGCCCCTTTGAAACAGTTGTATTGCTAGGTAACTAATCGTTAAATTTCAAAAAAAAAAAAATTGAAAAAAAAATGTTAAAGAATATATATTAAAGGGTAAAGAAACTAATTAATTACATAGTTGACATCTTCATTTCTTATTTTTAGGTGGGCACACAGTTGGAGTGACGCACTGCAATGTCATCAAGGACAGGCTGTACAACTACAAGGGCACTAATAAGCCTGACCCAAGCTTGAATGCCTTCTATGTTTTTTTCATCAGCAGCTTTATTTGCAAAAATAACCCCTCGACCGACACCAATGTTGTCTTCTTAGATGGTCCTGACAGTGTACGCACAGTTGACAACTTGTTTTACAAGAAGCTGCTCGAAGGCAAGGGTGTTTTGTCAATCGATAATGCATTGGCGTTCGATTCAAGTACCTCTTCATTTGTTAAGACCTTGGCTGGAAATAATGATTACTTCTTGGACCTCTTCGGCAAGGCATTGGTAAAGATGGGCTTGCTCGGTGTGTATACCGGAAACCAGGGTCAAATCAGAAAAGTATGCTACAAAACAAACTAAGTCTCCATCATCAATTTATCTCTTCTTCATCTTTTTGAGAGACCTTTTTTTTTTGTTCGATCATGTTTTGATTATGCATTCTTTGTATGTTTGGTGTTCTTTCATTTTTTTTATGTAACTTTTAATTTTCATGAAATTTTATCTCGGGATTATGTCTTTGATTGAGTAATCATGCATGTACTGAATGGGATCTTTCGGAAAATATTGAGTTGAAACAACTAATGAAATTGAGAAAATTGAGGATATGTCTAGATATTGGAAACTTAAAGGTGTTTCGTAAAATTGCTAAAAAAATCAGAAACTTTTTCTTTCTGAAAATTAATTCGAAATGATCACTCATATAACCTCAGCTATTAAATGACATTGATGATCTCCTACAGTTAGGAAGGATACTTAGATCTTCTATGTGCTTTATATCTTATATCTTATATCTTATTAGGAACTAAGAGAAATATTGTTAGTGTTTGTTTTGTTGTTCAATTAAAGGCTGTGGGATTGAAATGTAAAGGCTTTTGCACCTTTTTTTAAATAACTTTTTTGGTGTGCAAAGAGTTTAGCAAACTTTAAAGAGAATAAATTTTTGGAACAAAGTTTTTTTTTTTTTTATATAAAAAGTTAGAAGGAATTAAATGTATCCAAATAGGTCATTGTTCCCTGTTTGTCTTGGCAGTGTCAAGCACCGTGCATTAATTAAGCTAAGGTGCCTCTTCTCTTCTTACAATAATATAATAAAAAGTTCTTTTTACAAATAAGTTCTTTATGTTAACACAAGTTCTTTATGTTGACAAATCCAATCATTGTAATCACATTAATCAAATAAAATAAAATTTCCAAGTTCTTTTTACAAATCCGTCTCTACAAAAAGATAATTTTCTTTCATATTCTTCATAGTCAGAATTATTCTTTGCGAAGAAGATTGGATCCGAATTCATCAAAATTACCAGATTAGACTATTTGCACCTTCAATAAATGGTTTGAACATATTTAATTGTATAACATGCTTCATACTTTAATCTCACACTTAGAATTCTTTCAAATTTGAAAGTGCAAACATGTTGCCTTTCAACCGCCATCTCTTTATGGTTGGCATGTTCTTACAATTTATTTTTGTGACCAATGATAACTAGGGGTGTAAACAGAGCGGATTCGGAGTGGATAATGCTGATACTAAATCCGTATCCTCCTTTGGGGACTAATTGTACAGAAAATATAATTTCTTTCAGGAAGATAGAATAAACATTAACAAAAGGGAAAGAAAATATAGGAACAAGCAACATAATAATGAAAAAGTATGTAAAATATTTCTATCTTTTAGCAAGTTTAGTCCTACAAACATTTGCCTTTGGCTATTTTTATCCTCTAGTTACACAAGTAGTTGTTGAATATCTACATATTATTGAGGCATGCACCCAAAGGAGCTAGTTTTATAATATTTGACATGGAAATTCAGAATATGCTGTAGATAGAAAGTTGACAGCATAACACTAGATAGATTATCAATATAAAGTATTAAAAGTGCACAAGGTTGCAATAATGGAGACGATGCAGATAAATAAAGAAGGCAGAAGGGTGACATTTAGAAACAAGCTTTGGCCTAAATAACCCACTAATGTAATAGTGGCATCAGCTACTACTCGAGCAAGTGTATACCAATCAGGACCAATATTTCTGATCCCAGTAATATTTGTGTTGAGAAAGAATAATATTAGCCTCAGAATATTATTCATCATAGGCTAACTTAGGCAACCAATCTGCTAGCATCAAATTGATAGCTGTCTAGCTATAATTAGTACCTAGCTGGATTTATGTGATTAGGCAATAATTAGGATGTAATTAGGCAACATATCCAGCCAATGTATATTAGGAAGTAGCCAAACGGCTAGTAGAGGTATTCATGTATTTTAGGCTTTATATACCCATGTACAGGATGTGTAAAAAGATCAGAACAATACAATCAATAAAACAATTGTTCATCAGTTTCTCTATTCTTTAAATTTCCACATGGTATCAGAGCGGGACAAATCCTGACTCAACAAAAACTCAGCTGCAGATAATAAACTGCAAGCCAACCACAAAATTCACAAAAGAAACAGCCCCAATTTTCCTTTCAAACAAAGCTCTCAGTTTAAGCAACGGTATCTCCAGCCAATCAAATTGACGGGTTACCTGGTGCGTTTAATTTCACATCATCGAGCAAGCCGAAATTAAAGAAGTAAGTATCTGTTCTTACCAATCAGCAACATTCAAAAGTAAGTATCTGTTCTTACCAGTAAAATCAGCAACATTCAAAAACCAGCCAGCAATCCAAAAATCTGTACCAGTACCCAAAAGCCAACATGTCTCAATCAGATAATACCAAACTCACAAATATCATCCTCAATGGCAACCGAAATTATATCCCCTGGTCCAGATCAGTAACAATTGGTCTCGGTGGCAAAGGAAAATTAAACTTTGTCACCGGAAAAAAGGAAAAACCCACAGCAGCAAAACCAACTGATCCAACTCCCGAAGAGAAAGCAAAAATAGAAGAATGGGAGACAACCGACCAATTAATCATGTCATGGCTACTCAGCACAATGGAACCCCAAATTTCCAACGTACTCATGTACTCCAGCACATCACAAGAGGTTTGGGACAAAGCCAAGAGAAGGTATGGCCAACAAAAAAATTTTGCTCATATCTTTAGCCTTAAACAAGAGCTTGCCCAAATTAAACAGAGTACCCAAAGCAACAACGAACTAGTGACCGAAATTATGTCAAAATGGGAAGAGCTCAATGTTTATCTCCCACCAACAATAGACCCAATTGAAACCCAAAAACGATCCGAACAAGACTTAATTTTCACTTATCTGGGAGCTCTCGATCCAAGCTATGAGTCGATTAGGTCTCAAGTCTTGGCATCAGCCGAGATGCCTAGTTTTGATGATGTCGTGGCAAGAATTGAGCAAGAACAATCCCGGCGGGCCCTCATGAACCCTCGACAGTCGGACCATCAAGAGAACAAGGCGTTTCAGGTAAAATCCTCAAACCCTAGTTTCAGGGACACGGCCAAAGGGAAGGGAGCCTCCAGCTCCGAGCAGTGCGATCACTGCAAGAGAGTAGGGCACAACCGCGATGGCTGCTGGTTCCTCCACCCTCACCTCCGACCGGTCAGAGAGAAGGGCGACAGAGGGGGTAAGTGGGGCGGCGCGAAAAAGGAGAAGAAGTTTGGGGGAGGAGCAGAGGTAGCGAACGGATCTGAATCGGCTCCTCAATCGACTCAATCAAATACTACCTCCGATTCAGCAGGATCTTCTGTGGCGCAAACAGTGCACCTCAATCAGCTGCTCACCCAATTAAACAGCCTGCTACAGCAACAAAATTCAGGTTTTGTACATTCTAATGATAATTTTAATTCTGACAAAACCAACAGCACTTTTAAAACTGCAAATTTGTGTCAAAATACAAATAGATGGATAATTGACTCAGGTGCCACTGATCACATGACTTGGGACAAAAATAAATTAACCAATATTACACAAAATAAATATCCCCAACATGTAATTGTTGCTAACGGAGATAAAGTCCAAATTCATGGTTTTGGTACAACAAAAGTTCTTACAAAAGATGTGAAAAACATTTTATATTTGCCAAATTTTAATTCAAATTTATTATCCATTAGTAAAATAACTCAAGAATTGAATTGCAATGTTATATTCTCACCGAATAAAGTGACCTTTCAGGATCGAGAATCAGGGAAGAAGATTGGTGAGGGATGTTTGAAAAATGGCCTCTATTATCTTGATGAAAACACCAATAAATGTCATGTGTCATTAAATTTAGTAGATCGCAATAAACTGTTGCATTGGAGATTTGGTCATCCATCTGATCAAATTTTGAATAAACTTTTTTGTTATAAATTAGATTCAAAAAATTGTGATGTTTGTAAGTTTGCAAAACAAACTAGATTACCATTTTCTTTATCTACTACTAAGTCAGAAAAATGTTTTGATTTAATTCATTCTGATGTTTGGGGTCCAGCTCCTGTTGACTCTTATAATCATTTTAAGTATTTTGTTACATTTATTGATGATTTTTCTCGCACTACTTGGACCTACCTTTTAAAAGGAAAAAATGAAGTTTTTTTATGCTTTCAAGAATTTTACAATTTTATAGAAAATCAATATAATGCAAAAATTAAAATTTTTCGATCTGATAATGGAACCGAATATGTAAATAAAAATTTCATAGAATTTTTTAAACAAAAGGGAATTCTTCACCAAACCACTTGTATTCATACACCTGAACAAAACGGAGTTTCAGAAAGAAAAAATCGACATTTACTTGAAGTCACTAGATCTCTTCTTTTTCAAACTAACGTTCCAAAATCTTATTGGTCAGATGCTGTGCTAACTGCAACTTACCTCATAAATAGATTGCCAAGTGTCATGCTTAAAAATATGAGTCCCTTAGAAATTCTTAAGAATAGGAAAATAGATCTTGATCACATAAGAGTTTTTGGGTGTACATGTTTCGTACACATAAAAAGACATGACAAGCTAGATAAAAATGCTGTTAAAGCCATATTTTTAGGATACTCATCCCAAAAAAAGGGGTATAAATGTTATGATCCAAAAAATCATAAACTTTATATCTCACGAGATGTATCATTTTTTGAAAATGAACCATATTATCAAACAAGTGCTCATGGAGATACACAAGGTAAACCAGTTGTATTATCTCCAAATAATTTCATGTTCCCGGAAGAAAAAAATCAAGAACAGGTTAAGCATACAAATGAAGAACAGGTAGACGAAACAAGTGCAATTTCTTCAGGGGGAGAAGGGATAACTGAGTCAAGTGAAGAATCAACTCCTGAAGAACCAACTCAAGAAGAAATTATTGCTCCAACTCAAGAAGAAATTACACGGCCTCCTACAAAATTGAGGGATTATGTATCCCATCAGGTTCTGTATCCAATTCAAGATTTTATTTGTTATGAAAAGGTATCTCATGCATACCAGACCTATTTGGGTAACATAACTAACCAAACCGAACCAACCAGTTTTGATGAAGCCAATTTGGACCCACTCTGGCGCAAGGCTATGAAAGAAGAACTTCATGCCTTGGAAAAAAATGCCACATGGGACATTGTCAACTTACCAAAAGGAAAAAGACCTGTAGGTTGTAAATGGGTATACAAGATTAAATATAATAGTGATGGTACGGTTGAAAGGTATAAGGCTAGGTTAGTGGCCAAGGGATTCACCCAAACTTATGGTATTGACTACCAAGAGACTTTTGCACCAGTGTCTAAAATGAGTACAGTTAGAATCCTGTTATCAGTTGCTACTAACTTAGGATGGAACCTATTCCAAATGGATGTAAAAAATGCATTCCTTCAAGGAACTCTAGAAGAAGAAGTCTACATGACTCTTCCTCCAGGCCATAAAATCACATCAGATTCACTGTCGGTGTGTAAATTAAGGAAAGCAATTTACGGTCTAAAACAATCTCCAAGAGCATGGTATGCCAAGCTAAGTTTTTTCCTTCTAAAAAATAATTTTGCTAAAAGCACAGCCGACTATTCCATGTTTGTCAAACATTTAGAAAAAACTACCATCATTATCCTAGTCTATGTAGATGACATCATTATCACTGGAAATGATAATGAAGAAATTAAAAGAGTTAAACAATCCTTGAAAAATGAATTTGATATCAAGGATCTTGGAAAGCTCTCATATTTTCTTGGAATAGAAATAGCTCACTCAAGTAAAGGGTTATTTCTATCCCAGAGAAAATATGTCCTTGACCTGTTAAAAGAGACTGGTAAGTTAGGAGCAAAACCAGCTGGTACCCCAATGGAAACCAACATTAAACTTGGACCAGAAGATGGTGAACCACTATCTGACATAGGACAGTATCAGAGGTTGGTAGGAAAATTGATTTACCTCACTGTTACTAGACCTGATATTGCATTTGTAGTTAGTGTGGTAAGCCAATTCATGCATGCTCCACGTACCAGTCACTTGAGTGCCATTGATAGAATATTGAGATATCTCAAAGGTACTCCAGGTCAAGGAATCTGGATGAAGAAAAACATTACTAACAATGTGGTTGGATATTCTGATGCAGATTGGGCTGGAAGCTGTGACAGAAAATCAACCACAGGATTTTGTACTTTTGTAGGTGGAAACTTAGTGACATGGAAAAGCAAGAAGCAAAATGTTGTGGCACGATCAAGCGCAGAAGCAGAATATCGAGCCATGGCATCCACAGCAAGCGAGCTTACTTGGATCAAACACTTACTTCACGACATGAAGATAGAGTGCAAAGGATCTATGCAGATGTACTGTGACAATCAAGCAGCACGGCACATTGCATCAAATCCCGTCTTTCATGAAAGAACAAAGCATATAGAAGTTGATTGTCATTTTGTTCGAGACAAAGTGCAATCAGGAGAAATCGAGACACCATTTGTCAGAAGCCAAGAGCAACTGGCAGACATCTTCACCAAAGCGCTCGACAAACCAACATTTGAAAGTATACTTAGCAAGTTGGGCTCAATCAATTTATTCGAGTCCAACTTGAGGGGGAGTGTTGAGAAAGAATAATATTAGCCTCAGAATATTATTCATCATAGGCTAACTTAGGCAACCAATCTGCTAGCATCAAATTGATAGCTGTCTAGCTATAATTAGTACCTAGCTGGATTTATGTGATTAGGCAATAATTAGGATGTAATTAGGCAACATATCCAGCCAATGTATATTAGGAAGTAGCCAAACGGCTAGTAGAGGTATTCATGTATTTTAGGCTTTATATACCCATGTACAGGATGTGTAAAAAATCAGAACAATACAATCAATAAAACAATTGTTCATCAGTTTCTCTATTCTTTAAATTTCCACAATTTGCCTACAACAATTAATGATGCTCCAGTTAGAAATTTGCCTAGTCCTTTGAAGAAACTGAGAAAATTAATTAACATGGCACAAAGATTTAATTTACCTGTCTTCAAAAAGTCGAGTAATGCAACTTCCTACTATAGCATTAACCGGTAAAACAGTGAGCCCAAGTATAGCTAGAAAGAGGGCTACTGTGCTTGTTGACCAGTTAAAATAATAAGCGGTGACCACACTCGACTCAGATAGGAGGATCTCCATTGCATATTTCAACATGAAATAAATCAGTAGTTGTGCCTATATATGACACAGAATAATGAAACAGTACAAGTTAAAATTTGTAATAAGGTCAACATAATAACATGAAAAGATCAAAAGAGAAGTTCATTTTTTTAAGAAATTGTTCTAAAATGAAAAAAAAATAGAGAATGATTTGAGCGAACCTTTACAGAAGGTGTGAGCAATCGGTAAGCCTCACCAATAGAGCTTACAGGTTTCCGTGGGCCGTTAGATGACGCCTCTTCACTATCATGACACTCCTCTATGTCTTCTTCATCATCTCTCTCTTTTGCATCCAATAGCAATGGCTGGTTGAGACCGTTTTCTATATCAGTATTATGTCCCCCATGGCCTATTTTGAGTTCAAGAAATTAAGTGTGAAATTCCAATTTCATACAAAAATAAAATCGTATGCATGCAGAACAATAGAGAGAGGATATATCATACTTGTACTGTTATTTTGTGATGCGTTGTCATTATCTCCTTGATTATCACGAGCAGGTTCTCTGAAAGAAATCCATAACCAGATCAAGTAGAGCAGCCATGCTACTGCCATGATCCAACCGGGCAGAGTGCTTTGGTTAAAAGTCAGAGAATAGATCTTGAACTTGCTCTGGAGTAAGCCTGCCAGAGCAGGTCCACATGCCATTCCCAGTGCATTCGCTGATGTAACGGCGATTCACAGCTCTAGCTGACCCCAACCTACATGCAATTAGCTAGTATGCATGAATTAATTATTCAATAGGTAAGTACTTGTGATCGACTTTATATGAATAATTATTTAAATCAACTGCATTACATGCATGCTTAGTTAATAGTTGCTTACCCACAGAGGAGGCGACCAAAGAGAAGTAGTGATAAAGAATTTAGGTCATAAGCTAAAGCATACAATACGTTGCCCATAAAAAGCATAATGCTGCTGAAAACAAGGGGTCTGAAGTAGGACTTGTTAGACCATGCACTAAAGTAGACTGATGAGAAAACTTGAGCCACTGCCATTGACCCAATGATGACACCACAAACTGTGGCAGCAGCACCAAGGCTCACTGAGTAGTCATCCGCAGTTGGCACGATGATGTATGTGTTGACCATGTATAGGAAAGTGTTCACCAAGTTAAGCAGAAGAGACATCAAGTGATACGTTTCGTCATCATCCACTGATTGCTCTTCAGTTGGGTTTGGGCACAGTATGATTGCATCTTCCGGGACTATCAGCGCGTGTTGCCCCAAGAATTCTAAAAAGTTTGTAGAGTGATTTAGCTTGCTCACTGACGCATTTATTTGTTCTATCACTGGATCCTGCATGTAATAAATTAAACAAATATAATGTAAGACTTGAGAGAATCAATTCAAAACCTTCACACGAAATTACATTAATTATAGACAAATTAATTGCATTTGGATGAAAGAGAGAATCAAAACCTTCACAAAAGCTGTTGGATGATCATAGATAGACAAATAGCTGCCTTCATGATCTTGAAGAAAAGCAAGGTTGCGAGATAAGGCCCCAACAACCGCCCCAATGCCCTTTGCATATATAAAGCAAATAAAGTAGTTTTATTAAAACTCTTGCAAAAAATGTGAGTGAATTAAGTAAACAGCAAACTCAATAGATTAAACATATATACCACTTGTTTGAAGACCTGTTGAAGCTGAGAGTAGGGATGGTTTGACCTAGTGCCCACATAATAATCGGTGAACTTATAACAAAACCGTTTGTCAAATTTCTTCAGAATTTTTCTAATTCCTGTGGCATTCATATCAACAAATCGAAGAAGCTTAAGAAGGTCACGGCCGACTACCCTGTAAGACTCCTTCAGCTTGCTTACTTGTGATACATCAGATGTTTCTAAAATGGCATCACGTTGCAACTCAAGTTTTTGGATTTGGCTTGCAAGCCGGCCTTGTTCCTCCAGAATAAATAGTACCACCTTCTCTATCTGTATAAAATTTGGGAAGACAATAAGTTTTTATTTGATTTAGTTGGCCGGGTTCAATTTATGAGAAAAAGTGGTTGTAAGAATAAGATAAAATTAACCTCATCGTCAAGCATTCTTGAGAATTCCTTTAAAACTTGCTGACGATCTTTTCCATTTATGTGATTTTGCTGAACATACTGTTTGACCTTCTTCTTCATTAACTTGTAGTTAATGTAGTATCTACAGTTGAGATGATGGAAAAGTTCAAGAAAAATGTACCGAAGCCATGCTAATTCATTTAACAAGTTTATTTAACAGAGGAAAAGGGAAAGGGGGGGGGGGGGGGGGAAAGAAGTGCATACACTTTCCATTCTTCCACCTGTTCTGCTTTCAACTTTTTCCCAAAATTAACCATCTTGATCACTATATGAGAATTTACAAATCTTGCATAGAAAAGTGACTGTCAGAAAAAAAAATTTGGTAATGACAGCTAATTACTTGCATATTAATAGGGCATCTTTATGACAAACAAATATCAAAACAAATACATGTAAAACATACTCAATTCTATGAATATTATAGTAGCGCCAGCACCAGAAACTATGAAAACAGTTGGGTTTTCATTAATTGGCTTTTGTAGATATTATAACAAGAGAGTCCAATATAACTTGCCATGATTCATTAATTGGCTTTTGTAGATACATATATACAAACTAGAGGTGTTAATTGGACAAAACAGTTGGGTTTGGATTGGGTCACTTAATTTGGCTTCGAGTCGTCATTGATTTCAACTCATTGGATTTGGGTTTCATGGGGTTTGAATCTGTTATTGGATCCAAGTTGAATTGGTTTTACTACAACACTGTATTAGATAAACAGTGGAGGAGGTGGTGGTTTAGGGTGCCATGGCATTTACCTAACTAAGAAGGTTCTGGCTTTGTAATTGTTTCTGTATTGAATTTTCATTGAAATGTAAAAATGTTTATAAAGAATGAAATTAAAATCTCCGAAAAACCCACAAAAGCATAATTGTAACGAACCTCAGCGGCAGCGCACGAGAAATGAGAAATGAGAAGGAAGACCTCTTTTCTTTCTCACTCTCTCCTCATTGTTTCTGTTTGGTACAGCTGACCTCTTTTCTTTCTCACTCTCTCCTCACACTCACAGTCTCTACTCTCTTGTGAGGTCTCTGCGGCCCGCCTATATATTTAATATTTATAGGCTCTCTCTCTCTCTCTCTCTCTATATATATATATATATATAAATTGGCTACGATGCTACGCGTAGCATAGAGGAATTCGCATTCTCTGCGGAGTCCTGCAGAGTTTTCAATCTGGTTCGTTCATTTTGATCGGACGGACCAGATCAGATCTTGTCCGAATTGAGAAAAAAAAAAAAATTTTTCTGATCTGATCTGATTTGATCTGGTCCGTCCAATCAAAACGAACGGACCAGATTGAAAACTCCGCAGGACTCTGTAGAGGATACTGGTCCTAACATAGAGGTCCTCCGTGCTACGGCTTAATATGTGAGTTTTCAAAATCCTAACGGTCGATCCGAACCGTTCAACATGATCTCCATATGAATATGTACTTGCAAACCAAATTTTACGTTTTTTAAAAAAAAATTTACTATTTTTTTAGATAGGTAAGAAATCACTTTATCTAAAAAAATTTGTACCATTCAGATCAAGTGATTTTCTACCTATCTAAAAAAATAGTAAAAAATTCTAAAAAATGTAAAATTTGGTTTGCAAGTACATATTCATATGGAGATCATGTTGAACGGTTCGGATCGACGTTAGAACTTTGAAAACACAAATATTATGCCGTAGCACGGAGACCCTCTATACTACGCGTAGCACGGTAGCCAATTCCTATATATATAAAAATTTGAAACAGTTATTTAGCAAGCAAGCCTCAAAATAAAATAAAAATAGTTACAATTGCATTACATGGCATCCCTATCCACATGGTCCTCATACTAGCTACAATGAGACTTGAGAGCTCATCAGCTCAATGGAGGACTGGTACAAAATAAAATAATATAATAAACAAGGTAGAGGTAGGCTGTAGGCTGTAGGCATTTGCTGTATAGAGAATCTAGCGAATATGTCCCAGGATATTCGATGCCACTTTTTAGAGCATGAAAAGGAAATAATAGGCTGTAGGCATTTATGCCATTTTTCCCACTCTAATTATATATAATAATGCTAAATATATTCTGTAGAAATTATGGACTTTTGCCAGAAATAATTCTTTCCCTCAGTAAAATTTAAAGATTAATTTTAATTGGTTAACTTATAATATGTATTGCTCAAACTTTATAATTTAACCATTAATGTTAAGTGATCCCTGGTCTTAAATAAAAGAAACAAAATGTATTTTCTTTATAATTATTTATTAATTGAGCAGATGAAAAATCAATCTACTAACCATCACAAGTGAAAATCCACAAAATAAAGTGTTCAATGAATATAATGAAAACAATCTACATCTTTTGTAACCACTCGCAACTTTTAATCGGATCATTTTGTGATTTTACGTTATAATATAATTTGTTTTCTTATTAACAAAATCAACTTTTTAAGATGCTTAGAAAATAAATAAGAATACATAATCTTTAGTGGAGTCGAGTAAAAAATTGTTTCAAGTGCAATTTGAATGGATTACCAACCATATGATGGAACAACGCATTTTTTTATGGTTGGTAATTCATATGGTAACTTAGCAACCTTTGATTTTCAAAAACAAGAATGACATATAAAGATATAATGATCTACACTAATTAATAAAGAGAGAGATTTAGCTTTAAATAAAAAAATATTATTGAAAGGTAAAGTTGCCCACATGCACAATTAAAATATGTAAAGATGTTGTGTTGGTATAAAAAAATAGTAGTACTAATATCATTTACAGATAGAACAGCAGAATGAAAGAATTTATAAAATAGGGACGGATCATCCACATTGGGACCGACCAGAATAAAAGGCATCGGGGAAATAAAGGAGTTAAGGAGATCCTCGTTATTGTTTCAATTATTGCGTTACTTCTCTTAGACTCAAGAATGTTCCGTCCTTGATCTCAAAGAAAATCTACTTTCACTGCTTAATTGTTTTTGTATTAGCCCAGGCCCCAGGCCCCTGGCCCCATGCAATATTAATTGTTTGTTACATATCAATGAGCAGCATTTTGACACATCTTGACATTTTTTTTTATAGGTCAATTTTGCGATTTCAAAATCCAAACAGTCGATGCGAACCGTTCAACATGATCACCATATTAAAATGTGCTTGGAGATCAATTTTACATTTTTTTGAATTTTTTAACTATTTATTAAGATGGTTACAAAATCGCTGTTTTTCAATGGTCTGAAAACAACGATTTTTAACCATCTTAATAAATAGTAAAAAAATTTAAAAAAAATGTAAAATTTGATCTCCAAGCACATTTTAATATATCTATCATGTTAAACGGTTTGGATTGAATGTTTGGACTTTGTAAATGTAGGGTGTAATTTGGTGTCACCGAAAAAGGGTGTAAGTTGATCCCTCCTCTATATATATATATAAGAAGAGTTAAAATGCATCATTGGTTTTGTGCTCCAATCATGCTCCACGTCTTTTTCTCTGTTTTCAAAGTTTAAACAATTGATTCGAACTGCTCAATACGATCTTTATATTAAAATGTGCTTGGAGACCAAATTTTATATTTTTTGAAATTTTTTTACTATTTATTAGATGGATACAAAATCACTGTTTTGAATGGTCCAGAATCATATGAAAACAGTGATTTTGTACCTATCTAAAAAAATAGTAAAAAAATTTCAGAAAATATAAAATTTGGTCTTGAAGCATATTTTAATACAAAGATCATGGTGAACGGTTCCAATCAACTATTCGGACTTTGAAAATAAAAATAAAAATGTGGAGCATGATTGAAGCACAAAACCAATAGTGTATTTTAACCCTACTCTATATATATATATATTTTTTTTTCAATTGGAAACTTAATTATTGTGGGCATCCAATTGTCCCGGGGCTAGAGCTGATGCATTGGGAGACAAAAATGAAAATGATTACGGACACTAGGACTGGAGCTAATCGAGGCATGCTGATCTCTCTCTCTATATATATATACTAGTATCGTGCCTGTGCGTTGCAACGGAATATATGATAAGATAACAAAAATAAATTATCATACAAAATGACAAATTTTCATAAAAAAAACAAAATTAGAAATATATTCTAGATTTATCACAGTAATATGTATATAAATAAGGAAGTAGATAAATAAGAAAGTGACCAAAAAATTGATTTGTATTGTGATCCGCCATATAGAAAATATTAATTGGAGAGGGAGAAATAAGGAAACAAATAAATAAGAAAACGAAGAATTATATCGCTAAATTTTGTAAAGAGAAAGAGAGCAACCAAGGTAGTGCAATTTTGAATATTTTGAAATTTTGTAACATCCCAATTTTGAATATTTGAAGATTTTATGTGACATTAATTAAAACACGTACTGAAGGGATTTTGATAACATAATATTATGTTGAAACTCACCTTTAACTTTTGTCAATGAAACTGACCAATAACTAATTAAGTGATTATCGAGGTTATTTTTAATGTTGAAATATTTTATAACATATTCAACTTGTAACCAAAATCAATATATATAATATCTTAAGAAGTCAAGTTTCTTCTTAAATGTATGAAGGGGTTTAGTGCAAATTAACTTGATTAAACAATACATCTTTAACCATACAAAATTTCTTGTGGACGGAAATATTCTTGAGCTTTTAACTTCATTGGGATTATCAAATTAATAATTAATTGGTCAAACTCTTCTTATCTTTTCTTTGAAAGATAACAATAGTGTTTTATTTCCTTAAATCTTATTGGGTGCCTTCTAACCTTTTGAAAAAGAAAATAATAGAATAAACATAATATTTGTATCTCCAATTTCTTTTTACTCGGTGGAGCTATCGGTATTCCCATCAAGTACAGACCGCCCTCTAACTTAGGAGTTTTCGAAATCAAAAAGAAAAAAAGAGAAATTGAGAGAGAAAAAAAAGGGGAAAATGGTGAACAAAGGAACGGGGAAAAGATAGAAAAAAGGCGGGGTGTCGATCAGCAGCCCTATGCGATGATGACAAGAAAGGTACGAAGGTGAAGAAAGTTTCTCGATTGTTGGCTTGCAATTCTATGGCTGCTCTCGAATAACTCAAAAGGCTTGATTATGAGTAGCGGACTCGACTTCGAACCACATTGTGCCGTCGTTAAAAGGTGCGAATTTCGAGTTATTTTTAGCCCCTTTCAACTTATGTTAGTATTGTTGATTGCTTGCGGATTTCTTGCTTGCCTTATGTTGCATGTTGTGTGTTTATTGGTTGAAATTTACTTCTTGATTGTTTGTGTATTATGGTTAAATTAGTTGCTTGATTGTTATGTGTGCAGTATGAATAGATTAATTATTGGGTGTACGGGTCAAATTTGCAAGGCATGCTTAATTAATATAACATATGGGTATTGACCAAATATAAAGGGGACTGCATTGAAATTGATATAAATGGATTGCACTAAAATTAGTAGACTTTTGGAATAACATCCCCGCTAATTCGTTGACCAAATTGGGTTGTATGGTGACATACTCTAGACAAGGTGGTGTAATTTAGAATTGTATGCATAAGCCTCAAGTGTGGTATG
Organism: Carex kokanica; assembly: GCA_025461125.1. Taxonomy (NCBI): domain Eukaryota; kingdom Viridiplantae; phylum Streptophyta; class Magnoliopsida; order Poales; family Cyperaceae; genus Carex; species Carex kokanica. Next base: position 565,760 of record JAJGRX010000248.1, read on the forward strand.
ACGGTTTCTGTATCAATTTATGGGACTAGAGAATGACATTATTGAATCAGTTGATTTAATATTATTTGAAACAAGATTTGGTTTGCATAATTGCTATTTTCCTGATAATTGCTTGCTGATTTCTAAATTGTTTGTCCTACTAAAGATGTTTGTTATAGTTTTAAATTGTATGATACGAATGCATGAAATGTCTTAGAAAACATGATCATACTTATTCTGAAATTGGTGCATGGCTTGACATAAAATGACTTGGTTGATTCACGAGTTTGATTTAAGTGAACCATTGCATGATAAGAATGCATGGTATTTCTCATGAAGCATAACATATAGTCATATGTGCACTTGATTGAATATTATACATGGAAACTTGACCGGTCATGTAGGCGCTGTCTTTTTGTGGTAGCGCATGACTGTGGTCATGTATTGATTGAATATTGAACTTGGAAACTTGACCAGTCATGTAGGCGTTGTTAATTCGTGGAAACGCATAACAGAAATTGCGTAGGCATCGTATTCGTGGTAACGCGTGATCTAGTTATGTAGGCGCCGTTGATTCGTGGAAGCGCATAACTGAAAGTGCCTACGCCGTATTCGTGGTAAGTGTACAATTTCAGGTTATGCGCATAACAGAAATTGTGTAGGCGCCGTATTCGTGGTAGCGCATGACCCGTAGTCAGATAAGTGTCGAATCTGGATCGTAAGATAAAAATGTTAAAATAATTGCTTTACAAGAACATTTGTGCATTAAGATTCATGATCATTGTATTTGGGTACCTATATCAGATCATATGCATGGAAAAAGATTGACTTTTGTTTCAGTGTTTCTCTTATGGTTGCTGCAATTATTATTACTTTGTGTGTATTGTTTCTTTTATTTGGATGCGAGCATTTTAGGTTGTGAATTATTTATTTGGCTTGATGATTAGTGTTGCTCTTTTATTATTTGTGCTTGGTGCTATTTGGTTTCTATTGGTTGGGTCTTAGAATAACTTGACTGGAACTAAATACCACACTTTGAGATTTTCAATCTCTCACATTTTCCACTTCGGTGGGTTCCAAGTACAAAGCTACTATATATTATGTTGTCTAATTTTTTTTTTCTTTTCATTTCTCATATTTTTCAATAAATATAAGGTTAAAGGAAAGTACTTTGAGGTACCAATGGGAAGAAAGGATGGCCTGGTTGGACTTGCATCTAATGTTGATCTACCAGCACCAGATATCTTTGTTTCTAATGCACTTAAATATTATGGAAAGCAGGGCTTCAGCCCCTTTGAAACAGTTGTTTTGCTAGGTAACTAATCGTTAAATTTTAAAAAATAGAATTGAAAACAAAAACTGTTAAAGAATATATATTAAAGGGTAAAGAAACAAATTAATTACATAGTTGACATCTTCATTTCTTATTTTTAGGTGGGCACACAGTTGGAGTGACGCACTGCAATGCCATACATCAATGACAGGCTGCACAACTACAAGGACACTAATAAGCCTGACCCAAGCTTGAATGCCTTCTATGTTTTTTTCATCAGCAGCTTTATTTGCAAAAATAACCCCTCAACCGACACCAATGTTGTATTCTTAGACGGTCCTGACAGTGTACGCACAGTTGACAACTTGTTTTACCAGAAGCTGCTCGATAATGCATTGGCGTTCAATTCAGGTACCTCTTCATTTGTTAAGACCTTGGCTGCCAATAATGATTACTTCTTGGACCTCTTCGGCAAGGCATTGGTAAAGATGGGCTTGCTCGGTGTGTATACTGGAAACCAGGGTCAAATCAGAAAAGTATGCTACAAAACAAACTAAGTCTCCGTCATCAATTTATCTCTTCTTCATCTTTTAGAGACCTTTTTCTTTTGTTCGATCATGTTTTGATTATGCATTCTTTGTATGTACGGTGTGCTTTCATTTTTTTATGTAACTTTTAATTTTCATGAAATTTTATCTCGGGATTGTCTTTGATTAGTAATCATGAATGTACTGAATGGGATCTTTCGGAAAATATTGAGTTGAAACAACTAATGAAATTGATAAAATTGAGCAAATGTCTTGATATTGGAAACTTAAAAGAGTTTCGTAAAATTGTTAAAAAATCAGAAACTTTTTCTTTCTGAAAATTAGTTCGAAATGATCTCTGTCATATAACCTCAGCTCTTAATTTACATTGATAATCTCCTACAGTTAGGAAGGATACTTGGATCTTCTATGTGCTTTATAACTTATATCTTATTAGGAACTAAGAGAAATATTGTTAGTTTTTGTTTTGTTGTTCAATTAAAGGCTGTGGGATTGAAATGTAAAGGCTTTTGCACCTTTTTTTTTTTTTAATAATATAATAAATCCATATTTGCACCTTGAAATTTTTTTACTAATAATATAATAACAAGCCTTGAAATTTTTTTATGTTAACAAATCCAATTATTGTAATTACATTAGTCAAATAAAATAAAATTTCCAAGTTCTTTTTCCAAATTCGTCTCTACAAAAAGAAAATTTTCTTTCATATTCTTGATAGTCAGAATTATTCCTTGTGAAGAAGATTGGATCCGAATTCATCAAAATTACCATATTAGACTATTTGCACCTTCCATAAACGATTTGAACATATTTCATTGTATAAAATGCTTCATACTTTAATCTCACACTTTGAATTCTTTCAAATTTGAAAAAGTGCAAACCTGTTCCCTTTCGATCGCCATCTCTTTATGGTTGGCACGTTCTTACAATTTATTTTGTGACCAATGATAGCTAGGGGTGTAAACGAAGTGGATTCGGAGTGGATAATGCTAATACTAAATCCGTATCCGGCTTTTGGGACTAATTGTACAGAAAATGTAATTTCTTTCAGGAAGGTAGAATAAACATTAACAAAAGGGAAAGAAAATATAGGAACAGGCAACATAATGAAAAAGTATGTAAAATATTTCTATCTTTTTTGCAAGTTTAGTCCTACAAACATTGCATTTGGCTAATTTTACCCTCTAATTACACAACTAGTTGTTGAATATGTACATATTATTGAGGCATTCACCCAAAGGAGCTAGTTTTATAATATTTGACATGGAAATTCTGGCTACGCAGTAGATGGCAAGTTGACAGCATAACACTAGATAGATTATCAATATAAAGTATTAAAAGTGCACAAGGTTGCAATAATGGAGGCGATGCAAATAAATAAAGAAGGCAGAAGCGTGACATTCAGAAGCAAGCTTTGGCCTAAATAACCCGCTAATGTAATAGTGGCATCAGCTACTACTCGAGCAAGTGTACCAGCCTCAGTTGACAGCAACCCTCCATTGAATGTTCCCTGAGTTAGACGAGATGGCATTACCCGTGATAACAGGGAGAGGTTAACCCCTACAAGTAGTTAACAAATAATTAATGACAATCAACAAATGTGAATTAGTATTACTATTTTAGAAAACAAATAGAGAAATGACCGCAAATAAAGGTAAAGTACCTTCTAAAACCTCAGCTGCTACAAAAGTAATTAGAGCGGAGGTGATATACTGCGGCACCGAGTAATGACTCGTGAACTTAAAGCTTAAAAGTATACCAATCAGGACCAATATTTCTGATCCCAGTAATATTTGCCTATAACAATTAATGATGCTCCAGTTAGAAATTTGCCTAGTCCTTTGAAGAAACTGAGAAAATTAATTAACATGGCACAAAGATTTAATTTACCTGTCTTCAAAAAGTCGAGTAATGCAACTTCCTACTATAGCATTAACCGGTAAAACAGTGAGCCCAAGTATAGCTAGAAAGAGGGCTACTGTGCTTGTTGACCAGTTAAAATAATAAGCGGTGACCACACTCGACTCAGATAGGAGGATCTCCATTGCATATTTCAACATGAAATAAATCAGTAGTTGTGCCTATATATGACACAGAATAATGAAACAGTACAAGTTAAAATTTGTAATAAGGTCAACATAATAACATGAAAAGATCAAAAGAGAAGTTCATTTTTTTAAGAAATTGTTCTAAAATGAAAAAAAAATAGAGAATGATTTGAGCGAACCTTTACAGAAGGTGTGAGCAATCGGTAAGCCTCACCAATAGAGCTTACAGGTTTCCGTGGGCCGTTAGATGACGCCTCTTCACTATCATGACACTCTTCTATGTCTTCTTCATCATCTCTCTCTTTTGCATCCAATAGCAATGGCTGGTTGAGACCGTTTTCTATATCAGTATTATGTCCCCCATGGCCTATTTTGAGTTCAAGAAATTAAGTGTGAAATTCCAATTTCATACAAAAATAAAATCGTATGCATGCAGAACAATAGAGAGAGGATATATCAAACTTGTACTGTTATTTTGTGATGCGTTGTCATTATCTCCTTGATTATCACGAGCAGGTTCTCTGAAAGAAATCCATAACCAGATCAAGTAGAGCACCCATGCTACTGCCATGATCCAACCCGGCAGAGTGCTTTCGTTAAAAGTCAGAGAATAGATCTTGAACTTGATCTGGAGTAAGCCTGCCAGAGCAGGTCCACATGCCATTCCCAGTGCACTAGCACTGACAAAGCCTGCAGATGCCTGAAGCCTAATTTTGAGAGGCACGCAATCGCTGATGTAACGGCGATTCACAGCTCTAGCTGAACCCAACCTACATGCAATTAGCTAGTATGCATGAATTAATTATTCAATAGGTAGTAAGTACTTGTGATCAACTTTATATGAATAATTAATTAAATCAACTGCATTGCATGCATGCTTAGTTAATAGTTGCTTACCCACAGAGGAGGCGACCAAAGAGAAGTAGTGATAAAGAATTTAGGTCATAAGCTAAAGCATACAATACGTTGCCCATAAAAAGCATAATGCTGCTGAAAACAAGGGGTCTGAAGTAGGACTTGTTAGACCATGCACTAAAGTAGACTGATGAGAAAACTTGAGCCACTGCCATTGACCCAATGATGACACCACAAACTGTGGCAGCAGCACCAAGGCTCACTGAGTAGTCATCCGCAGTTGGCACGATGATGTATGTGTTGACCATGTATAGGAAAGTGTTCACCAAGTTAAGCAGAAGAGACATCAAGTGATACGTTTCGTCATCATCCACTAATTGCTGTTCAGTTGGGCTTGGGCACAGTATGATTGCGGCTTCCGGGACTATCAGCGCGTGTTGCCCCAAGAATTCTAAAACGTTTGTAGAGTGATTTAGCTTGCTCACTGACGCATTTATTTGTTCTATCACTGGATCCTGCATGTAATAAATTAAACAAATATAATGTAAGACTTGAGAGAATCAATTCAAAACCTTCACACGAAATTACATTAATTATAGACACATTAATTGCATTTGGATGAAAGAGAGAATCAAAACCTTCACAAAAGCTGTTGGATGATCATAGATAGACAAATAGCTGCCTTCATGATCTTGAAGAAAAGCAAGGTTGCGAGATAAGGCCCCAACAACTGCCCCAATGCCCTTTGCATATATAAAGCAAATAAAGTAGTTTTATTAAAACTCATACAAAAAATGTGAGTGAATTAAGTAAACAGCAAACTCAATAGATTAAACATATATACCACTTGTTTGAAGACCTGTTGAAGCTGAGAGTAGGGATGGTTTGACCTAGTGCCAACATAATAATCGGTGAACTTATAACAAAACCGTTTGTCAAATTTCTTCAGAATTTTTCTAATTCCTGTGGCATTCATATCAACAAATCGAAGAAGCTTAAGAAGGTCACGGCCGACTACCCTGTGAGACTCCTTCAGCTTGCTTACTTGTGATACGTCAGATGTTTCTAAAATGGCATCACGTTGCAACTCAAGTTTTTGGATTTGGCTTGCAAGCCGGCCTTGTTCCTCCAGAATAAATAGTACCACCTTCTCTATCTGTATAAAATTTGGGAAGACAATAAGTTGTTATTTGATTTAGTTGGCCGGGTTCAATTTATGAGAAAAAGTGGTTGTAAGAATAAGATAAAATTAACCTCATCGTCAAGCATTCTTGAGAATTCCTTTAAAACTTGCTGACGATCTTTTCCATTTATGTGATTTTGCTGAACATACTGTTTGACCTTCTTCTTCATTAACTTGTAGTTAATGTAGTATCTACAGTTGAGATGATGGAAAAGTTCAAGAAAAATGTACCGAAGCCATGCTAATTAATCATTTAACAAGTTATTTAACAGAGGAAAAGGGAAAGGGGGGGAAAGAAGTGCATACACTTTCCATTCTTCCACCTGTTCTGCTTTCAACTTTTTCCCAAAATAAACCATCTTGATCACTATATGAGAATTTACAAATCTTGCATAGAAAAGTGACTGTCAGAAAAAAAAAATTTGGTAATGACAGCTAATTACTTGCATATTATTAGGGCATCTTTATGACAAACAAATACATATAAAAAATACTCAATTCTATGAATATTATAGTAGCGCCAGCACCAGAAACTATGAAAACAGTTGGGTTTTCATTAATTGGCTTTTGTAGATATTATAACAAGAGAGTCCAATATAACTTGCCATGATTCATTAATTAGCTTTTGTAGATGTATATACAAACTAGAGGTGTTAATTGGACATAACAGTTGGGTTTGGATTGGGTCACTTAATTTGGCTTCGAGTCGTCATTGATTGCAACTCATTGGATTTGGGTTTCATGGGGTTTGAATCTGTTCTTGGATCCAAGTTGAATTGGTTTTACTACAACACTGTATTAGATAAACAGTGGAGGAGGTGGTGGTTTAGGGTGCCATGGCATTTGCCTAACTAAGAAGGTTCTGGCTTTGTAATTGTTTCTGTATTGAATTTTCATTGAAATGTAAAAATGTTTATAAAGAATGAAATTAAAAATCTCCGAAAAACCCACAAAAGCATAATTGTAACGAACCTCAGCCGCAGCGCACGAGAAATGAGAAATTAGAAGGAAGACCTCTTTTCTTTCTCACTCTCTCCTCATTGTTTCTGTTTGGTACAGCTGACCTCTTTTCTTTCTCACTCTCTCCTCACACTCACAGTCTCTACTCTCTTGTGAGGTCTCTGCCTATATATTTAATATTTATAGGCTCTCTCTCTCTCTCTCCCTCTCTCTCTCTCTATATATATATAGGAATTGGCTACGATGCTACGCATAGCATAGAGGAATTCGCATTCTCTGCGGAGTTATTCTCCGTGGAGTCCTGCGGAGATTTCAATGTGGTCCGTTCGTTTTGATCGGATGGACTAGATCAGATCTTGTCTGAATTGAGAAAAAAAAAAAAATTCCCCTGATCTGGTCCGTTCGATCAAAACTAACGGACCAGATTGAAAACTCCGTAGGACTCCGCAGAGGATATTGGTCCTAGCATAAAGGGCCTCCGTGCTACGGCTCAATATTTGAGTTTTCAAAATCCTAACGGTCGATCCGAACCATTCAACATAATCTTCATATGAATATGTACTTGCAAATCAAATTATACGTTTGTTAGAATTTTTTTACTATTTTTTAAATAGGTAGAAAATCACTTTATCTAAAAATTTATGTACCATTCAGATCAAGTGATTTTCTACCTATCTAAAAAAATAGTAAATTTTTTTTTAAAATGTAAAATTTGGTTTGCAAATACATATTCATATGAAAATCATGTTGAACGGTTCGGATCGACCGTTAGGACTTTGAAAACTCAAATATTGAGCCGTAGCACGGAGGCCCTCTATGCTACGCGTAGCACCGTAACCAATTCCTATGTATATAAAAATTTGAAACAGTTATTTAGCAAGCAAGCCTCAAAATAAAATAAAAATAGTTACAATTGCATTACATGGCATTCCTATCCACATGGTCCTCATACTAGCTACATTGAGACTTGAGAGCTCATCAGCTCAATGGAGGACTGGTACAAAATAAAATAATATAATAAACAAGGTAGAGGTAGGCATGCTGTATAGAGAATCTAGCGAATATGTCCCAGGATATTCGATGCCACTTTTTAGAGCATGAAAAGGAAATATTAACTTGTAGATTCTCGGCCTTAATCTGCTGTGGCGTTTATTTTGTTGCTTCTTTTGTAGCATAGTTTCCACTGAGAGCGCGCTCATTCTGCTTTGTTCGGAATGGTAGATAATCCTTGGTTTATTAATAATTTCTTGTAAACTTCACCATTTATGACTTGTATTGCATTCCCAATACCGATAGAATGAATTTTCTAAAATTAGTTTGCCTCCCTCTGGATTTTGATTTGTAATTTGAGTTAAATTTAAAATTAAAAATAGAATACATTTCTTAAATCCTAATTGATAATTAGAATTAGAAGTTAAAAATATTAGAAATTAGATGTCAGAGCATTAGAAACCATAATTTAAAGCATTAATTTTTATCTAGTACCCACTAATGGATTTGAATATGATTATGCCAAAAATATATACATTTAAGTTGAAAAAAATATTTTGCAGCTGTGGTCACATGTTTATCAAACATTAATTATGACCACAATGACCACATATAATTATTCATCATCATCTGACAAGTATGACGACATCTATCTCCTCCCATTTTGTTACACGTGTCCCAATAATAGTCGACATAAATTTTCATTTCATAATTAAAGTCTTTTCAGTTAGACAATTATATATAATAATGCTAAATATATTCTGTAGAAATTATGGACTTTTGCCAGAAATAATTACTTCCCTCAGTAAAATTTAAAGATTAATTTTAATTGGTTAACTTATAATATGTATTGCTCAAACTTTATAATTTAACCATTAATGTTAAGTGATCCCTGGTCTTAAATAAAAGAAACAAAATGTATTTTTTTTATAATTATTTATTAATTGAGCAGATGAAAAATCAATCTACTAACCAACACAAGTGAAAATCCACAAAATAAAGTGTTCAATGAATATAATGAAAACAATCTACATGTGACCACTCGCAACTTTTAATCGGATCATTTTGTGATTTTACGTTCTAATATAATTGTTTTTCTTATTACCAAAATCAACTTTTTAAGATGCTTAGAAAATAAATAAGAATACATAATCTTTAGTGGAGTCGAGTAAAAAAATGTTTCAAGTGCAATTTGAATGGATTACCCACCATATGATGGAACAATGCATTTTATAAAGAAATAATGATCTATACTAATAAAGAGAGAGATTTAGCTTTAAATAAAAAAGATTATTGAAAGGTAAAGTTGCCCACAAGCACAATTAAAATATGTAAAGATGTTGTGTTGGTATAAAAAATAGTAGTACTAGTATCATACTGGTACCTGTTAATCCATGCCAGATTTCCATCTGTACCACCGTCCGTACCTATACTGGTACCTGTTATTGTTCTCCAGAGAGATGCTATGCTGGAGGCTGAAGGGATTGATGCCATACTGGAACATGAAATGGACTCGGGTGATAGTTGGGACGGGGATTGGGATTCTGATGACTTATCAGACGGTGATGGAGATTATTCATCCAAGCATGACAGATTTCCGATTAGAGGTCGGACAGACAGACATCCGGTAGTCACATTCAACGATACCACTACTTTTGAAGAAGCAGACATCAGCTATTTTGGGAAGCGTGTTGTTTACAATTCAGAGCTTGCTCCGAATCAAGTTTATACCACCATAGATGAACTTGTGAAGAAAATCTATGAAGTTCACGTTCACGGTAACTGGGAGTGCAAAATACAAAAAAAATAGCGAACAAGGTTAGTTGTTGTTTGCAAAGACTCATCGCGATGCGAGTTCCGACTGTATGCAACCCCTGTGGGTAAGGGAGCGGCATGGATCATTAAGAAATGTGAACCCCCTCATACATGCAAGTCTGCATCGTCAAGGACAGACCATGCACAACTTACGGCATCACTTATTGCCGATGTAATTGAGCGGGAGGTTAAGGATGACCCATCGATCAGCCTTAAGGAGGTCAGTAGACATGTGAGACGCGCTTACGACCATGTAACCCCAAAATACAACATTTGACCTTCAGCAAATTTTTCATCTAACCTGGGGGGATTCGCAAAAAATGCACGATCTGCGTATGGCATTGACAATTCATCGTGGAATGATGAACATGGATGCTTAAGTCCTCGATTGAGGAATGGGATCGACTTGTGCCAATCCTTCAATATTTCTCAGGAGTTCATTTCAGCCTCCGCTTCGTTCATATCTGCGCCCCATGCTTTAGCCGAATCGTCATCATCAAAAGAACTTGTATCAGATTCTGTGTCTTGATCTGATTGCTCACAAGGGTCATCATCGGCCTGAACCGGATGTGTGTAGGTGGGTACAGGTACACTGCCCGAGTCAGGATGAAAGCCGGTCTGAACCGACGGTGTGTTACTACCTCCAGGCAAACTATCTGGACACGGATCATAACTGATTTGGTTTCTACCCTGGTGTGCCTCAGCTACCAATTCTATAACCTTAAATCCAGCCACTTGAGCTGCAGTTTGTTTAATGACATCCCAAGTTTCCTCATTTTCTATCCGAAATAGTGAGAAATGGTACAATCCGGGTTGTGCTGTGTTCATACGTACCCTAATTGTCAATTTGACTCGACTCGGAAGCAATTCAAGTCCAACGTATATTTGTCGTCTTATAATAGCAAAACTGGTAGAATCAGATACGGTAAAGGTAAATGCGGCCCCTATGTCATAACCAACACCTGTTGAAGTGCTTTGGAGGTTACCACCATAATACACATTGATCAATAGCAGTGACATTTTGCTGAACAAAAATCAAACACTAAATTAACTCCAAATATTTTTCAATTTTACAACACTAAATATAAACATTTGAGTAAAAAAAAACTCACAATAATAATCAAAAGACGATGCTGAGTACAATGGTGGTGGCGATCTGTTCATATGGCAACTCCTCTATTGAATTTGAAAAAAAACGAAATAATGAAAGAAAGAAGAATGGAGGTTGGGAAAAGAAGAAGAGAGAAGAAGAATGGTGCGGCTGGCTGAATGTTTAACCCTAAACCTACACCGATCCACAGGACCGGTGGAGGCATTTTTGAAGCTCCACCGATCCACAGGATCGGTGCAGGGTATTTGGTGTGGTCTTCCGTGTAGCATGGTGTGGCTGGTGCAAAACGGGCTCCACCGATCCCTAGGATCAGTGTGGGTTGTGTTTTTTTTGCTCCACCGGTCCTAGGGATCGGTGGAGACTAGTTTTCAAAAATCAAAACAACGAAGGCTTGTTCCGTTCAAATAATTTAGAGAAATACTATTTAAAAAAAAATCCATTAATTTGCTGCCCTAAAACTAATAGCATCACTGCACAAATGTATCATCTTTTGGAATCAAGCTTCCCTTTGTACTAGCATTATATATACTGACAAAAACAAAAGGCAATTGTCAACGGACGCAATTAATTAGATACGACAGAACCATCTACTTCAGTCCATTTCATATATACAGTTTGCAAGAGAAACTTGGTTTTCATCGATGCTTAATAATAGATAAAGGCTGAGGTAATGTTACAGATTCCAATTTATACACTGTTTGTTATTGTATTATTATTATTATTATTATTATTATTATTATTATTATATATATATATATATATATGGCAGTTTTCCCTTGCAGATAAAAATTTCCTCTCTTATTGTTTAAATAATATTCAGAGGAGTTGGGTCTATATGGGCTCCCAAATGGGACATGGGATGTGAACTTTCCAGAAGAGCTGGTCCCTCCAGATATGCTTGAGCCAAATTTAGGGTGTGTTCGCGGACAAATGAACTGAAAAATGGATATAGGAATTGAAAAATTTTGAACTGATTTTTACTGTTCATGTTGAAAAAAAAAATTCACTATGAGTGAATTTTTTTTCCCCACGTGAAGAGTAAACGGCCGAACAGGTCCTGAGGCATTAATTTTGCCAGACAAGGTCCCAAAAAAGAACCGACATTTTTATTAATATCCAAACTTAATTACAAATTAATAAATATACACAACAACTTTGGGAATTTATAAAATTATCCATACCGGCCATTTTCTGGCCGGTTTTAATTGTTTTCGGTACCGGCAAAAAAATAGCCGGTACTAATTTTTTTTTTTTAGAGACAAATAGCAAAAATGCTGAAATCTAACACTAAAAATTCGATTTTTTTTTAAATATTTATTAGATTACTTGTTTTTATATATAATTAGCATATTTATACTAAAATACGCTAAATTACTTGAATTTATGTTAAATTACGCCGAATTACACTAAATTACTCTAAATTACAATAATTATGTTAAATTATGCTCAAATACGGTAAATTAGGCCAATTTTGTGCCGTCTTTCATAAATCATAAAAAATAGTAAAAAAATTTCAAAAATAATAAAAATTGGTATTCTACAAGTTTATTATAAAACTAATTTACTGAGCTATGTAGATTGAACAATAAAAATGAAAATCTTAATCGGAAACTTAAACTCAAGTTTTGAGGCTCTTTCCTTTATTTTTTGGCAATTCTGAATTTCAAAATTCTGCTAAGCAGACACTAATGCATGCGTATTTTCGCAAGCTTTCCGAAAAGTGGTCATTTGCTGAAATGGGACACTCGAGCGCCGTTTTATGACTGTTAGAAATTTCGTCTTCGTTTTTCGCCTTCTCAGTAAATATATCATCCCTATTCATATGTAATTTAGCATAATTTACTGTATTTTAGCATAATTTAACATAATTATTGTAATTTAGCGTAATTTAGTGTAATTCAGCGTAATTTAACATATTTTCAAGTAATTTAGCGTATTTTAGTATAAATATACTAATTATATATCAAAAAAAGTAATGTAACAAATATTTAAAAAACAATTCGAATTTTTAGTGTTAGATTTCAGCATTTTTGCTATTTGTCTCTAAAAAAAAATTTAGTACCGGCCATTTCCTAGCCGGTACCGGAAACAATTAAAACCAGCCTAAAATGGCCAGTATGGATAGTTTTATAAATTTCCAAAGTTGTTGGGTATATTTATTAATTTGTAATTAACTTTGGATATTAATAAAATGTATCTTAAAGACCAAATTTGTGGTTGGCCGGTATGGATATTTATTCCCAAAGTTGTTGGTACAATATCATTTTATCGGATAAAGCCGGCTTGGAGATCAAATTTTATATTTTTTAGAATTTTTTTACTATTATTTTACATAGGTACAATATCACTTTATCGGATCGTCCATAATCTCCTTAAAAAAAGTGATTTTGTACCTATCTAAAAAAATAGTAAAAAAATGCTAAAAAAATATAAAATTTGGTCTCCAAGCATATTTTATTATGAAGATCATGTTGAGCGGTTCGGATCGACTGTTCGGACTTTGAAAATAGAGATAAAGAATGTGGAGCATATTGGAGCACAAAAATTATGGTGCATTTGAACCCTCCTCATATATATAATTGTCTTCATGTAAAATATTCTTCTATTAAGCTATCTAAGCCTATAAATAAGTCAAAAGGTAAATAGAAAATACAACATCTTCATATGAAAATGTACTTGAAGATCAAATTTCACATTATTTAGAATTTTTTTTACTATTTTTTTGTAGGTAAAAAATCCATGCATGAATCGGAAGGTTAATTTCTGGACCATTCAAAAATATGCATTTTCTACCTATGTAAAGAATAGTATTTTTTTTTAAGGCAAATTCTTCTATGGACATAAGGACCTATTTGTAAAATGAACATATTTTCATTTTCAAAGTTCAAACAGTCGATCCGACCGTTCAACGTTATCTCCATATTAAAATGTACTTGGAGGTCAAATTTGACATTTTTTTTGAATTTTTTTACTATTTATTAAGCATTTTACAAAATTCAATGGTCTGAATTTGACTAGTTTTTGTAAAATACTTAATAAATAGTAAAAAAATTCAAAAAAATGTCAAATTTGACCTCCAAGTACATTTTAATATGGAGATAATGTTGAACAGTCGAATCAACTGTTTGAACTTTGAAAATGAAAATATGTTCATTTTACAAATAAGTCCTTATGTCCATAGAAGCATCACTCTTTTTTTTAAAAGGTAAAGTTTCATCTCCAATTACATTTTTAAAACTATATTTTTATTTTAGTATTTTATCTTTAATTTTAATTTTTTAAATGATCTATTTAGTTTTTAAGTTCGAAATATTTTAAAAATAAATTGCATCCACATTATAAAATATTAATTATGTATACAATTTGGTCGAAAATGTGCAACATATCAATTGTCACATATTTTTGGTCCTCAGGATAAACAGTATTTAAACTTTTTTTTAGGAAAAATAGCAGTTAAGCCAGCTAGTATTTAATTTATAGCAAAATTGCAGAGCGACAAGAAAGAAAAAAAGAAAGAAGTGATCAAGGAGAAAAAAACAGTACTTAAATCCTGAGAATTTAAAGTGCACATGATCATACATGCACTTTAGCGTGCTCATCAATATTCCTAAAAAAATGTACATTATTTAATTTTGATAAGACATCATATGCGCCGACATTTTTAAAAATACCCAAAGTTAATTACAGATTAATAAAAATGTTCAGACCCATCAATTTTTATTAAAAATACCCAAACCGGTCATTAAATGGCCGGTCCCCTGATTAATTTTTTTTTTAGAGAAAAATAGTTAAAATGCTGAAGTATAACACTAAAAATTGAATATTTTTTGTTTTGATTGCATATTTACCGATTTTTTTATTAAATATATCACACGGACTGTTTCTTGTTTGAACATACAAATAAAAGATATTGAATATTAGGATGCTGGTTATTGTCAAATTAAATTCACTAGGCGCATGTGAACACTAAGCATCAGATCAGTAATTTTGATACAAGTTCTGACTTTTACCATGCTGTATACGACACTGTCACCAGCCGCACACGGGTCGTTATGTGTCTACCGATGATAAAAATCTTTAACTCAATTTTTGAGGCACTAAATGACATTTTTTTGCAATTCTGACTCCGTCGTCGACAAACCATACATAATGCATTGGTGCATCATCGGTGTTTTTGTACGAAAGCATCGTTGTTTTTTTAAAAAACTTTAAACGGCCATAACTTTGGCCAGAAAACTAGGGGGCCGACGGAGTCAGAATTGCAAAAAAACGTTATTTAGTGCCTCAAAAATTGAGTTAAAGTTTTTTATCATCTGTAGACACACAACGACTCGTTTGCGGCTAGTGACAGTGTCATATTTAGCATGGTAAAAGTCACAACTTGTATCAAAATTATTGATCTGATGCTTAGTGTTCGCATGCGGCTAGTGAATTTAATTTGACAATAACCAGCATCATAATATTGAGTATCTTTCATTTTGTATGTTCAAACAAGAAACAGTCCGTGTAATATATTTAATAAAAAAACCGGTAAATATGCTATCAAAAAATTAATTTGACAAGTATTTGACAAAAAAATTCGATTTTTAGTGTTATACTTCAGCATTTTAGCTATTTGTCTCTAAAAAAAAAAAATTAATCAGGGGATCGGTCATTTAATAGCTGGTTTCCCTTTTAAATAGAAACCGGCCATTAAATGGCCGGTTTGGACATTTTTAATAAAAGTTAATGGGTCTGGACATATTTATTAATTTGTAATTAACTTTGGGTATTTTAAAAATGTCGGCATATGCGCTTTCGCGTGCTCATTAATCTAGACAACTAAAAAAATGTACATTATTTAATTTTGATAAGACATCATATATATGTAGTGGGCAATAACTTTGGCGAAAATGACGGCCTTAAGTGCCAATATTTATCAACCTTTATGCTTAATTCAGGTATTTCCATTTCCAAACTTAATTGAAGGATAGTGGCAAGCTAGCCTAATTTTTTTTTTTTTTTTTTTACCATCTTAAAAACAAAAAATAAACCGTTCAAGTCTTCTTCTTTTTTTTTTTTTTTTTGAAATTTGATTTTTATCAGGATCATAGTTTCAAACTTCAATCCCAGCCTGGGAGATCGCAGTTTCAAACTGTGATCCAGATAAAAATCGAATTTTTCATAAAAAATGGTTAAATTATTTAAGATGGTAAAAATAAAAATTACGGGGCAATCTAGCTTAATTAGCCGTTATTCAGTTTAGCATTTTCGATTATCGATATATATTGGTTTTTTTGCTTTTTTTTTTTGGATAATAGGCACAAGGCTCATTTCATATTAAATGAAACAAAAGTTAACTTACATATTGTTTCACATCTAGGGTTGCACAAAAAGCTCGTGACTCATGAGCTGCTTGAACTCAACTTGGTAACGAACTCGCTAACAACTCGTTCATTTAAAATTCGAGTTAGTCTGACTCGAGTTAAGTAACTCGTTTAACTCATGAGTTGAGTTCGAGTTGGGCTCAACTCGCTCGTTACAACTCGTGAACTCGTTTCGCTTGTTAAATCGTTGTGGATTTTTTGTTAATTCAATATTTACTTCTCATATTATTATATAACAACAGTCATCAGTTCAAGTGTTCAACATTTCAACACCTTAAACGAGTTGACTCACAAGTCACGAGCCAACTCGAGATACTCGCGAGTTGAGTTCGAGTCAGTGAGCCAGCTCGGCTCAGTATTCTCAACTCGAGTCAACTTGACTGACTATCTTCTGAGTTGAATTCGAGTTATCCATAACTCGAGCTAACTCGGCTCGTTAGCAGCCCTATTCACATCCCTAATTAACATGGATCAACTTTAAACCCTAATCTCAAACCACTCAGTAGTAAGAGCATTAGTAATTCATTACACCATATATGCAAGCAAAATATCAGAAACAGTATATTAAAAAAACTTAGTAAGGTAGAAATTGAATGGTGTAGGTCAAGTCTAAAAAAAGTTTGGGGGCCCCATTCAAACAGAGACAAACACAAGTAAAAAAATAGAATCCAAATAATTCCAAGCTAAGACATGACAAATGATTGTTAATTTGATTTGTCAGGTGGAAAAATATGTCCTCCCTTAAAATAGGTTTTCTACTCTTCTACATTGTGTTGCTAATTTGGTTTTTTATAACGTGACATAACATGACAATTGACAAATGATTGTTAATTTGATTTGCTAGGTGGAAAAATATGTCCTCTCTTAAATAGGCTTTCTAGACTTCCACATTGTGTTGCTAATTTGGTTTTTTATCACGTGACAGAATATGATGTGTCAAAAATAATAAGAGGATACGTCATGGTTGGTTAAGTTGTGACGATATCATGATATAACAGTTCATGACATGACAATTACGTTTATTTTTAAATTATTCATTGGAAAAAAATTAGAAAAAAAATATCAAAAATTGTGAAATTTTTTTATAAAAATATTGTAAAACGAAGAAAATATTAGAGAATTATGTAAGATAGATTCAAAAAACAATTTAGTTTTTTTGTTTAAATTTTAGATTCTTGATTATAAATATATAAAATTATTTTAAAAGTGAAGAAAATTATTTGTGACATTATGTATCGTCATGTGTTGTGACGTTACCACGTGTCTATACATGACATGCAGGGGCGGATTCAGGATTTTTGTCTAGGAGGAATAAGAAAATAACAAATTGGATTTGAATAGTTAATCAGGTTCAAACTCACTAGTTAATCGGATTTAGATAAAAAAAACAATGCTCTAATTTCTCATTTCCAATGCTCTGACTTCTAATTTTCAATACTTTGACTTCTAAACCTAATTACCAATTAAAATTTAAGAAAATTTATCATAATTTTAACTCTAAATTTAACATTAATTACAAATTAGATGTCCAGAGGGGACTAAATAAAATGCTAGAGGTGGGCAAATCAAAATCCAGGAAGGGGCAGTTGACCCCCCAGACTAGGTTGGGTCCGCCCTTGATGACACGTGTTGTTCTGTATCGTGTTACGTAATGTATCGTGATGTGTGAGAGTTGAAAGAAAGTACGTATGTCATGTGAAAGTGGTTCCTCACGGAACATACGAGTCACGTGACATGATAGACACAAGTATCATGACGACGTGTTTGTCATGTGCCGTGTCATGCTCATCTGTAATAAAATTTGACACGGCGGATCATTTTTGTTCACTGGTGGCAAGAAGAAGAAGAAGCACTAACACTAGGGACTTTTTGATAAGAATTAACGGCCCAGTTTATATGAACAGTACAAACTCAAAAAGGTTTCTTTCACTTTCTTCCTTTCTCCATCAAATAGCCCAAAAAAAATGCACTACTAGGGATATCAGCCCAGCTCGGTTTGGTTAGGTTTGGCTAAATTTCATCCTCATCTCTCGTGCTATGAAAATAGATATAAAACTAGAAGAATAATCATATAGGGGTGCCAGAAACAATTATTCTATATAGGGGTAGTAACTAAATGTAAAAAATTTCATACCAAAGAGAATAATCATATAATGTGTGATTATATAATGTAAGTGGTGAAAATTGAGGTTAATGGTAACTAATTTAGGGTACTTCTAATTTTTAAGTTTCACATATATTACCTGATCCTTAATTAATAGTCCACGACGTAGATCATTTAATTCATACAAAGAAGGCAATGAGACTGTTGCCATCAGTTCAAATTTGGTATATGAAATGTTAATAGAAAAGAAAAGTTGTATTAATTTGAAAGGAAAAAAAAAATGTATGCATTGAGTGGACTGGTAAATTTGATTAATATGATGTGTATCTTACAGAAAAAAAAAACAAAAATCAGTAATTTGAAAGACAAGGTATGCATTCTAAATTGTACAACTGATAAGATAAATCTACAGATCATATGAAGAGTTTTTCATCGGCTGCTTTAAGATCCGTGCAATGTAACATGTTGAGTTATTGTTGAATATCATGTAAAATATGATAAACTCCAAAAAATCAAGGAATGAGAGGAGAGTTGAGAAGAGAACTACATACAAAGAGCATAGGATGAAGCAAGCTCTAATGCTTTTGATTTGCATACAAACAGTGTATCTCTAAAGAACCAAACTCTCAATACAAAAATATAAATAACTTCTCTGTCATAAACTTCAATTGAATAACAATAAATAACTAATTTCACGAACAAATATCAGCGGACTATTATCTGCTCGCTTGATTTAATCATAATCCGAAGTAAAATAGAATATTGTATTAATAACTATAAATAACGATCAATTTTACTGTTAGTAGTTTTTAAATAGAGCATCAATATTCTATAGTGGTCTAAGTAACTAAATAGTTTGTATCACAAGTATACAATGAACATAAATTAATAAGCACCAATTCAATTATAAATAGAATTTTAAGGGAAAGTATCTTGATAATATGTTGTGGTGGTGATATTAGAACATGGTTCTGAAAATCGGAATCGGAATCGGAATCGGTCATTTGACTGTGGAACTGGAATCGGATAAATCAGCTGGAATCGGCCGAATCAGATCGGAAACTTGGATTTTTTTTTAGCAGAAGCTTATTTTGTATATAAAATAGAAAAAAAAATTGATAACAAATAATTTGTAAAAAAAAATTATGTTAAAGCAAAAAATTAATTACACTTAAATAATCCATCAATATAATATAATATAAGCATTACAATCAGAACATATTTTTTTTACTGTCAAAAACTATGATGAACTGGCTGGATATTATTGTACTGAGCTAAATAATAAAGACATTAATGTGATAACAATCAAATTTGTATTGTAATTACTTAAAAAAATTATCTAATTTTGAAATAACATAGATAAAATAATAAAACATAACTAATATTTACAAGAGAAAAATAAAATTTTGAATTTCTATTTTATATTTTCATAACAATCAAATTTATAACATAAAAATTCCATACTCCCATCCTTTCGTCAAATAAAAAAAAAAACAATGTCGAGTGTCAACAGCTGTACACTATTGTTTATTTAGTAAAACATTACACCAATTCGTCCCAATCAACTTATCTATATAATAACTTGTATGAAGATGGTCTACCGTGAAACAATTTATATTTTCAAAACAAAACAATACACTTTACATAGACCAAGTCTATTTAGTAAATTTTATAATGTTTAAAGCTTCCTCTCTAGTCTCTTCTCTGAGTCGCGGGCATCTATTTTCCCCAAATAACTCTCATTCAAAGGAGAGAATTGCTCGATTACATTCACGTACCTACGCTTCAAAAGCAATCGTCAACTTTTAGTATTTGTCTTGTTTACCTTCATATGTGCAAGCACAACCACACTCTCAGTTCTAAGCAAAATGCATGGAAGCTATGTTTTAGCAAGAAAACTTCATGATTGGACTTACTATGCCTTGTAACAAATGGTGAAAGCAGGAATAGCGCTAGTACCAGCTAAAAAGGGGCCCATATAGCTGCCTCACAAATGATGCCGCCATGTCCCACTCAAATTGCAGCTACATGCCTGAATATACAGTTCAAAATCATAAGTAAAATATAAAATTGGAATGAGGGATTTTATTTTTGAATGGAAATTACCGATAAAGGCCGGCCTCTATAGTATCAGAAGTTATATTTTTGTATATTGGGCTAAATAGAGGTATATGAACAGTGAGACCCACCTGTCAGAGACACTATTCATATTACTGGGTGAATAGTATCCTTCCTATCCAAAATTAGATGGATAGTATAGATATATCTTTATGGAGCTTAAATGGAAATAATACAAAATTTATCCAAATAAAACTTAACCAACTGTTATACATAATTGTCAAGACAAAATATATAGCTTGTCGATATAATTCTTCCTTGCCTTCAGCGAGTCCGACTCTGCTGCTTTTCTTTAAGAAAAACAACATCCTGCTTTTCTCATCTCAACCATTCAAAATTTTTCATTCACGTATCTTGATAAAGAAACTTTTTCATGCACAAATTTCAACAAATTTGAATGGTTGGAATGGGAAAAGTAGGATGCTGCTTTTCTTAAAGAAAAGCAGCAGAGTCCGATTCGCCTTCAGCTGCTGCATATATCAAGCTAAGAAGAAGGAGAAGAAGCAGGAGAAGAAGCATGAAGAAGAAGCATGAAGAAGAAGCGGAAGAAGAAGGAAGAAGCAGAAGAAGCAGAAGAAGCAGAAGAAGAAGCAGAAGAAGCAAAAGCAGAAGCAGAAGAAGAAGAAGCAGGAGAAGAAGGAGAAGAAGAAGCAGGAGAAGAAGCGGAATAAGTAGGAGAAGCAGAAGCAGAAGAAGCAGAAGCAGAAGAAGAAGCAAAAGAAGCAAAAGAAGAAGAGCTATGGTGAGACGTAGAGTAAAAGACTTGTTTTACTCCATGCAAAAAAATTTCATTTTGAAAATCCAAACAACCAATCCGAACAGCTCAACATGATCTCCATATTGAAATGTGCTTGGAAACCAAATTTTAGATTTTTCGGAATTTGTTTATTATTTATTAAGCCACTTTGAAAATCAACGATCAATGGTTCAGAAGTTTTTACTGTTTTTTTACTGTTCACTCGGATCAGCGATTTTCAAAGTGGCTTCATAATTTTTTATTTTTACAAGTTCTTAATAACAATTAAAACAAAGTTGAAATGTCATAATTGTGTACATGTACATAGAGAGAATAATAAAAAAATTGACATATCATAATTTTTGACATATACATAAACAAAATAATATTGATTATATATAACGGTTTTATTTTAACATTTAAATTTTAAATTTATTATTATTAAAGTTTAAAAATAAAAGCATACTGAAGACAAAAAATAGAGCGATTTCAACCATCAAGTGTTTTTTTATAAAATTTGAAGGAATTAAAGGGATCCAAATAGGTGATTGTCCCCTGTTTGTCTAGTCAGTGTCAAGCACCGTGCATTAAGCTAAGGTGCCTCTTCTTTTCTTACTAATAATATAATAACAAGCCTTAATTTTTTATGTTAACAAATCCAATCATTGTAATCACATTAGTAAAAAAAAAAAAATTGCCAAGTTCATTTACAAGTCTGTCCCTACAAAAAGAGAATTTTCTTTCATCAATGACTATGATTTAAAATAATTAGGAACCACATACTATTTCGCCAAAAAAGGGAAAACAAAATATATATTGATGGTTGTTTTATTTTACCAGATTAGACTATTTGCACATTCATACACGGTTTGAACATAAAGTATTTCTTTTGTGCATATTTAATTGTATAACATGCTTCACACTTTAATCTCACACTTTGAATTCTTTCAAATTTGAAAGTGCAAACCTGTTCCCTTTAGACCGCCATCTCTTTATGGTTGCCACGTTCTTACAATTTATTTTTGTGACCAATGATAGTTCAAATTCTCTTGCAATCCCTTCGTTCAAAATATATATATATATTTATATAATAATCCCAATAAAGTAATAAAGTCTTCTGTTAGCTGTAACCGATGGCAAGGATGTGTTGTACAGCATTATTGTGTGTATGACTAGTGGAGCCCCATAGCAATAATTAATTTCTTGTCCCCACCTGTCATGGAAACCAGAAGAGCGTGGTTTGGGCTTCTGCTTTATAAAGAAAGAAAGATACAAACGGCGCCAGAAGCAGCAACTGTTCTTTTGTATAAAACCAAAAGAATGTATTATATTTATTTATAAAACCAAAAGAATGTATTATAGTTATTTATAAAACCAAAAGAATGTATTATATTTATTTATAAAACCAAAATAATGTATTATATTTATTTATGTTTTATATTAGAAGGTTCTATCTTTTACCTTTATGTCCCTAGAAGTATTGATATTGTGTTTTTAAGATAAATTCTGAAAGAACCGTATTGGTAAAAGTCAATAGAAGTTTAAAAAACCAGAAAGTTTGAAAAGTTTGCAACTTACTTATTTTAAACAAAATATTATAATTTTTTGGGGCATATCTGAAAATACACCTTGTATCTAAAAATAAAAGGAGACCGTTAATACATTTACCGGCTCGTTTCCTTTTGCCCTCTTTCTTTCTTTCTTTCTTCTTTTCCCCTCAACAGAACCAAGAAATCAAATCAAGAAGCCTCAAAACCATACAAAAATGAGAGAGAAACATAGTGAGAATCAAGCAATCATGCATGGTGAAACCCCTTTCACCTCTGCTCCTTCAAGCCCCGGCCGCTCCATCGCTCCTTCCACCACCACCGATCACACAGCCTACTTCTTCAGCGCTCCGGCGAGCCCTACACACTTCCTCCTCTCCTCTTCTCCTTCCATCTCCACCTACACATCCCCCGGGCCTTCCGTTGATCTTGAACAACCAGATTTCGAGTTCGGACTTGCTTCCCGATTGATGAGCACTGCCGAGGAGTTATTCTTCAACGGCCAGATTCGACCCGGTTTCGTTTCTACTGACCCGGCATGCATCCACCGCCGGGCCCGCTCTGTGTCACCGACCCGAACCCCACGTATGATCTGGAGAGAGAAGAGGAAAGAATCGGCCTCTCTCAAGGCGAAATTAGAATCTAAAGCCGAATCAAATTCACAGACGGTACCAGAAATAGTAAAATCAGATAAGTTGGTGGAGTTGGGTTCTGCATCGACCTCTCGATCGTCCTCCTCGAACTCGTCTTCGTGTAACTCGAGCAATACAAATTCAAGAAGGTGGGGATTCATAAAGGACTTGTTGTTGCAAAGGAGCAAGAGCGAGGGGAGGATGCCGGTAACAGCAGGAGCAAGAGCAAGACCGGTGCAGAGGCAAAGAAACACCACCACCAACAACTGCAACAATTGCGTGAATGGTTGTAACGTGAGCGAAAACGGGAGAGGAAGGTTGACGTACTCTTCTTCATTCAGCTTGGGGTTGTGCAAAGAGAGGCATGATAAGGCGGAAACGACGGTGCGCCTTGTAAAGGAGGCGAGGCGGCGCACGACATTTTTGCCGTATAAGCAGCAAGGGTTTCTGTTTGGTTGTTTAGGGTTCAGTTCCAGAGGATTTGTCAGGAATGTCGGCATTCCGACGGTCTCCCCTCAACATCTGCATCGACATCGATAGAGCTGAGATTAATTAATTGATTGATTAATTAATTAATTAATCTCTTGTTCTGTTTCTGCAATTCTTCCACCACATGTTGTATTCTTTGTTTATTTTTTCTTTTCTTTTTTGTTAATTTTGTTTATCATTTGAATTTTTGGAGGTAGTGGTATTCAAAAAATTGTAGAGGGATGCAAATGTACCTCGAATTTGGTTGGTGTTTCACTAATTAAGACATACAACGGCATGTAAATGGATAATTGCTTGAAGAAAATACAAAAACTATTGTATTTTTAAGAATGAATAACTAAGCATAATTATATAAATACTGAACAAATTAATTATCTGAAAGGAGCCAGTCGGCTAAAGTTTCCCAATGGAGCCCACCATCCCCAGATTCATCCCACAATTGGGCCTTCATCTCATCAACTTAAGGCTCAAACCTCTTCTAGCCTGGCCCACCACTACCTCCATTTTAGGCCATATTGCATTCCCATGTCATGGTCCCACCCATCCATCTCTAGCCCAATATCACCTACTGGGCCTAATGGGCCTGTGCAGGAGCTCGCTTGCCGTCTTATCATGATTCAGTAATGAATTTTTACAAGCATGTTACCAGCTGAAGCTCAAACTCGAATTGACCAAAAGTGTAATCAAACGAACAGCATTGCAATTAGATTCGAGTCAGATATCAAAGAAGCCCCAAGTATATTAATGAGTTTCACTTGCAGCCCTGAAAACATCCGGAAAATAAATTATTTAATTGTTACATGGTCAAAGTCAAACCAACGGTTGCGATCACATCTTAATTGTCTCAAATTAATATATATCTAAAACAGTTTTCTCAGAAAATATATATCTAAAACAGACAGAGAGAGAAGAGAACATTTCCTTTTATCATACCCTCTCGTCTAAAGAAAAAGACCAGCCATTGAAATTACGACCATGGACGAAATGTTTGTCTCGGCTGCCATCTCCACCGTAACAGAGAAGGCCAGTGACTTTGTCCTCAAGGAGTTCACTGCAATCTGAGGTGTGGAGCATGATCCCCACAAGCTGTGCAGCCTTTTGCTGACCGTGCAATCTGTCGTTGCTGATGCAGTAGGAGCGCAGCAGAGTCGAACCCGTTGTTAGAGGATGGTTACATGATCTCATTGATGTAATGTATCAAGCCAAAGATGTCCTCGATGAGTTGAAGTATGATGCAATTAGCAAGGCTGTCGAGACAGAGACCCGGTCCGAGAAAAAGTCAACACCAATCTCTCCATCTTTGTCTCTTCCTGAGTCATCTTTTTCTGCTGGCGACAAATTGAAAGGAGTTTTGGAGAAGATTGAGGCCGTTGTTGCTAAAATGAATCGGTTTCTTGGCTGTTCTATTCGGGACCCCCAGCAGCAGTCAATGACTGTTGTTAATCGGCCTACGAGTCGCACTACGACTATGCCGCTGATTCAACAGTCATTGGTAGGAGTGATGAATTAGAGAGACTTGTGGCCATAATTTTGGGCCTAGCTGAAGCTGATCAGTGGGACATCATTGCAGTTCTTCATATTGTCAGCATGGCTGGATTTGGCAAAACCACTCTCTCTCAACTGCTTTGCAACCATGCTGTCATTCAGAATCATTTCACACTCAAGATGTGGGTATCTGTCTCTAACGAATTTGATGTTGTCCGTCATGTCAAATCAATTATTGATTTGGCATTTGGACCGGACAACCAGCTGCCCATAGATACTATGGAGATGGTTCGCCAAGTTCTCCAAGCAAAGTTAACTAAAAAACGGTATCTTCTTATACTAGAAGATGTTCGGAATGAAAATCACAGCAAGTGGGGGCAACTGAAGCTCCTGCTTGACTGCGGTAGTCCGGGAAGTACAATAATTGTAACGACTTGTAGCGAGAAAGTTGCTA
This sequence comes from Carex kokanica, assembly GCA_025461125.1. Taxonomy (NCBI): domain Eukaryota; kingdom Viridiplantae; phylum Streptophyta; class Magnoliopsida; order Poales; family Cyperaceae; genus Carex; species Carex kokanica. The sequence continues at coordinate 591,453 of JAJGRX010000248.1, forward strand.
CGATTGTAAGCACAATGAGTGCATACAATTTGGCAGGGCTAAATGAGGATGATTTGTGGGATATATTCCGACAACGGGCATTTGGAATGGGTGTTGATGAACGACCCGAACTTGTCGAAATTGGTAAGCAGTCAATTAAGTAGTGTCGTGGATCACCTTTCGTGGCAAAAACAATGGGAGGGTTAATGAGTTATAAGAATGAAAAAAAAGAATGGTTGGATGTGTTGGAGAGTAATATCTGGGAAAATGCACTTGTAACGCCTGTGCTGGAACTGAGTTACCTTCACCTGCCCTCTTACATGAAGCGGTGTTTTGCATTTTGTGCTCTCTTTCCCAAAGATTAAGAGATTGACAGAGATACCCTGATTCAGCTCTGGATGGCTAATGATTTCATTCCATCAGATGGAGAGATGCAAATTGAGGCCAAGGGGATTGAGATTTTCAATGAGTTGGCTTGGAGAGGATTCTTTCTGGATGTTAAAAAGAAACGGAAACGGATGGTCTTTGGGGGCTTTAGTTTGCATATAGTTTGCAGGATGCATGACTTAATACATGATTTGTTATGAACCTGCAGGATTATGGTTTTCGATGCAATGAATTGTTTCTAGTGATGTTTTTGGGACTTGAGATTGTGAATCTTTCAATCATGATCTTGTGAAATTGTGTGCTTATATTTTTAATAAAGTCGATTATTTTAAAGCTTTGTATCCACTAAAATAAAATCAATATATTTTACTTTCTACATTCATTTGTTCAAAATGATACGATAATTTCTAATGGTTAATCCGCAACTTATATTTTAGATTGTTTCTTATTTTGAAAGTTAAAATAGACATATTTTAGATTGTTTCTTATTTCTAATGGACAAAAATGTAATATTTATCTGCTTCTGTTCAAATATAATTCACATCACAAAACCTGAATTATATATAATGCGTAGGTCAAACTTAGAAAGATAAATAGTTATGATTATTACCACTATTACTTGTTACATACAAAAATAAAAACAGACCTACCATTCTACCAACCTAGGTACGTATCTTCTCCCTTTTTTTGTATTGGATAAAATAGAGACAAAAAAAAAATTACAAATGCCATAATACATATATAACAAGCTAGAAAAATAAGCTTGTTCTTTTGGGGGAGGGAGGTAACAGTACAAAATGTCATGTTGTGGTAAGAGTTGTAGATTCCATACAAAATTAAAGTATTCATGTGGGTAACATATAAAAACAGAATTCTTGCGAACGATATTTTGAGCAAAAAAGGATGGATATTGGAGATATATAATGTTTGTTATGTTGTTCCAACAATATATGAAAATTGAGACCATTTGTTTATAAAGTTCAAGTGGACATATGGTTTTGGATGGGGGGATATCAAGAACAATATCAGAATTGGAATTACTTTACACAAATCTCAAAGGCCTTGAAGACTTGAAGTTGAAAGTTCAAGTGGTACAATATAAATATTTCGCCAATGCTAGCTGTGACTGATGTTTTTTTTTTATTAATACAAGTATCTGGCAGCTCCTGCCAAGATTTCTCAAAAAAAAAAAACTATTTCGCCAATGCTGGTGCCTGGTGTCACACAAGACCCAGAATTGCTTAAAAAAAAAATTCCATGTTGGGTTTGCTTATTAACTGTGATATTATACACAACACATAATCCCTAGCTTGGATCTTGATCATAAGGAAATAGTAGGAATTAACGAATTCAAATTAATTAATTAAGGTAACAGAATATTTTTGTTTAGATAATTAGATCTGAAAGTTCGATCAGAATCCGTATGAATATTAAAATGGTCCGTGCATTCCACCTCCGAATTCTGATCGGACAGTCCAGATGCATGTAAACATAAATATTGTGTTACAGAGGAAGAATCCGTATCACCCCAGTTACCTGAGGTGCAAGTGGTAAATTCGGACCGTTCATTTCACTTTGTACGAATCTCAAAGCAGATCCCCTACAGTCTCAACAGGCACCGGATTGAGTTTGGCCCAGCTGGAATTGATCTGGATCGTCTATTTTTTTCAATTGCAATTGCACCTCAGGTACGGGGGACACGCACTCCAGAGGAAATAACGTGTTTTCTTCTGGATACTTCTTATCCGTCAGATCTTTGATCCAACGGATGATATTGTTCATACCTTTATGTTTTGGATACTTCCAAGCAAGTGTTGTGAATCTAGCCGCGAAGCGGCTGCACGCCTTTCTGAAAGCAGTGTTGGGTCCATCACACGGTTGGAGAATATTGATACGGTTGTCGTGCTTTTTTAAAAAAGCTAATGATTACGTGTTGATGTGTTCAGCGCTGTTTTGGTGTTGGCTGTTAGGAATTGAATTCCGGATGAATTACTTTTTCCTGAAAGATTACATGAAACTAAAAGATATAATTGTAAAAAACAATTACATGAAACTAAAAGATATAATTGTAAAAAAAATGTTTTAAAATACGGTTTTTTCATACATGCGAAAGGCACTGCATACATAAATACGATTTTAATGCAGATTTATATATGCGGATTTTAAAATGAAAATTTATATATATACATATATATATGCATGTATTTGAATTTATTTACACATAAACAACATGAAGTGTGTATTATTGTTGAAAAATATAATCAATTTTTGCATAATAATCAAATCTGTTTGCTGCTTTACAATTATAATTAAACATGCTTTCCGCATAAACAACAAATTATGTATGCAATAATTATAAAACCACATAACGCGTAACGCATATTAAATTTTGGTTCCATGCGCCACATATTAAATTTTGCACCCGTATATGAGCATATACGGTCCACATATGCAGCTGCATATTGAAAACCGCATGAGAGGGATTGCATGACGATCTGAGTATGGCTTCCGACTACATAGACATATGCGGTCTATGTGGCCGCATTTTAAAACACCGGTAAAAACAGAAAATGCCCGCTTCTGATTGGTCAACTTTTGCTCTCATCTTCTGATTGGTCAAGAAAGAAAAAAACTATTTGTTTTGGGAATATGCCCTTTATGATACCATCACGTTTATTTATATTGTTTTGAATCAGTACAATAAATTAGGGAGAAATTCATTTTGGTTTTCGATAAATCGGAAGAATTTGCAGATATGTTCTCCTTAGAGACAAAATCCTTATATATCGTTTATTGTCTCAACTAAAATAATAGTTTTATTTTTTACGGCCAAAAATATATATAACGTAGTCTTAATAAAAAAATTACAATCCAAATTAGATGGAGTGATGTTTCAACGCTTTGTTTGACATTAACCCATGTGGCAATGTGTGAAAAAAAAAAATTCCCGGAGGAAAAGATGTGTTTTATTTGTGATTAATTTAAGGGACCAACTAATTATCCCCCGACTCTTATTCCCTATTCATCCTCCAGTCAATAATTGTCTCTGTTGACCACTAATTAAGAGGGGACCACAAATTTCAGCGCTAAAAAACAAAACGTGTTATTATCGCGACGAGTGCAAGTATTCATATGTAATACATCAAGTATTAATATGTAATACATGAAGTATTCATATCTAAGATATCAAGTATTTAAAAAAAACTTGACACATTACTTATCTATCTTTTACACGTTTTTAGAGGTGGTTTTTTTTTTCTCCGTTCACTCTAACTAATATTTCTGACAATCAGTGAGGAATTTTGCAAATCTAAAACCACGAACGTCTTCTACGCAATTTTCTCTTTCAAATGAGATCCATGATGACATACTTTCGAGTTGTCTGTTGCACAAATATTCATACATTGTCATTCAAGTATTCATACCTCATTAAGCAAGTATTCATACCTCATCAGTATTTCACAAATAAAAAAACTGGACACATGTTCACTCATTTTTTATCGATTGAAATTTCATTACCACTCAATCATTTTTTACTTGATATCTTACGTATGAATACTTGCTCGACGTGGTATGAATACTTGCACGACGAGATATAAATACTTGCGTGACGGATAACTCAAAAGTACTTCATCATGGATCTCATTTGAAAGAGAAAATTGCGTAGAAGACGTATGTGATTTTAGATTCGCAAAATTCTTCATAGATTGTCAGAAATATTGGTTAGAGTGAACGGAGAAAAAAAAAAATCACCTCTAAAAACGTGTAAAAGATGGATAAGTAATGTGTCCAGTTTTTTTTAAATACTTGATATCTTAGATATGAATACTTAATATATTATATATGAATACTTGATGTATTATATATGAATACTTATGCGCGTCAGTTGTAAATTTTTTCAAATATAAGCGGTCCCCCACATAATTAATGATTGATACACATTTTCTTTTGTCTTTTTGTGCTTAAAGTTGTGGTCCCCTAGATAATTAATGATTGGGGGATGAATGGGGGATAGGAGCCGGGGGAAAAAAATATTTATCCTTAATTTAATACCGGAAGAGAATATTAATATGGGCTAGAACTCTATTTTTATGAAGAAGAAAAATATGGGAGGAGATGATGGAGTGGGAGGCGAAGGTGTATTTATGTGGAAAATTATTTTCGCTTTTTAAAGGAACCGTAACACTTATTTGAGAATAATTAAAAAAGAGTAAGGCTCAGGTGCTATGGATAGCATAATTAAGGACTTTCGTGCTATGGTCTCAAGTAGTTCAGTAAATTGGTTATATAATGAAATTGTAGAATACCAATTTTTATTATTTTATTATTTTTGTTACTATTTTTTATGATATATGAAAGATGGAAAAAAATAACTTAAAAATAAAAGAAAATTGCAAATGTTTTAGGTCATTTTTTGCAATCTTTCATAATTCATAAAAAATAGTAAAAAAAAAATATTCAAAAATAGTAAAAATTAGTATTCTACAAATTCATTATATAATTAATTTACTGAGCTACTTAGATCGAAATTTGAAATTTATACTATAGGTTTCTGAGGCCGTAGCACGGAAGCCTTATGCTATTCATAGCACCTAAGCCTTACTCATTCAAACTTATATTCTTCTTTTTTAAACCCGTCAAAGGCTATCATTAGTAATACTACGAAAGAAATTGCAGTAAAAAATAGCTATCATTTTGTTAATTATAATTTACTTATTTGCGTTACCAAATCGGAAAAAAAATGTCATCATTATGTTCAATAACAGATTGCATTCTGCAAAAAAAAAAAATTAATAAATAATTAAATCAAATACTATATATAAGATAAGTCAAGCCTGTGTCAAACAATAAAAAAATTTGTACGGAAGAGTACATCAATGAATTAATATGCTATTCACGAGAAATGATGGCATTCGATCAAAACCCGCTACATTAAGTTCATTAAGTTAATTCATAATAAATGGTCTTATTCTTCTTGAACTGAGCGGAGGGGTTTTCTCTCTTTAAAATAGCGATTCGAAAATCGTTAGTAGGCATTTAAAGCCACTAACTAAAAAATGATAAAATTCTAATTTAATATATAAAAGACTATTATGTTCTAATTGAATATGACATTGAAAAGCCGATGACGCTTGATTGGTTCTTGTAACCTATTAACATATCCATTTTCATATATGCTTTACATATCCATTTTCATAACCTATTAACATATTCATTTAGTGGCAAAGGCACATGGTCTCTATGTGGGATGTCATGGGTTCGAAACTCAAATGGAGGAAATTATTTGTTGTAATAACAAAGGTACTAAATAGTTGAGTGGCTTGACCTTCAACTTTACTCAAAAACTGATAACCAGACTTTTTTAATTTTGCAATGTCTTACTTAAATTTTTTTTTTGGTAATGTAAATTAACAAAAACTTCTGCCTGTTTTGAAAAAAAAAAATCACTAAGAAATGAAACATAAATTAGGAGAAAGTCCAACCATCCAAGTACATAGCATAAATGATCTTTATGTCACAAAAAAAGAACATAATTAAATGAAAAACAAAGCTTCATGAAGCAAACAATACAGACTTCGATAGAGAATGACAATAAAAATTAAAGACTCACTAAGGCCAGGCAGAAAATGAACAGGAGAGAAAAGGCATAAATTGCCAATACAATTTTCCCTCCATAAATAAAACTAGCACCGCTTTTAATATATGCTTTCCAGAGTAAAGCAATGATCAGGGCAGGAGACCCTATCAATAGAGTGATAACAAGGACGATGATGGCGATTGGCAAACAAGCAGGAGCAAGCGTCACATACAACCCCAATCCAAATGTAATAACCATATTAGTTGCTGCCAATAGAAATAAAGTTGCTGAAAGTTCCAAGGTGTCGAAAGATATACATGGCAGAGCATCAATAAGAAGCGCAAATAAGCTTATGAATCCTTGTATAAAGGCCATGGTGTTCGCTAGAATAAATGCCCAGAACATATATCTCCTCCCTAGAACTGGTGTACCGTGGTCTTGGTTATAACCTCCGGGGATTGTGAAAGCAGCAGCAAATGTCACAGTTGTGATCAATACGGAGCCCAGTCCAATGACTTGAGTTCTCTCCCATTTATTTTCGAAGGATGGTGGTGGTAGTGGTTCCATGACATCCGTAAACCACTCTTCAGTAAATTTCTCACCATTAGTCCGCTCGTGGGCATAAATTCTTGGAATTAGCCCCACATAACCCTGTTATAATATTATTAACCAAGAGAGCACTCAATTACCAGTACCAACAGATCTAATGAAAAATTAATGATTAGAAAGGTGCCACATTAATTTTAATTAATTTATTATCTTTCATTCTTGCAAAATTTAACTCATTAATAACAGTTAGTAGCTAACAGTTTTGTTGTATTGATTGATACTCTAATACAGCAAAAAAAAAATTTAGAAGATCCAAAACAATTAAATTCATAGCACAATGGTAATTTATTATAATATTTAGAAAATTAAAGAAAATATGGACTAGACTACTAGATTTCACACATGTCTAACTCTCAATTATCACAATTAAATCTAATAGATTTGCTACCAGTAAAACCCAAAAATGAATATCTATATTTTTTTTATTGACCTTGGTTAATTGAAAGGTTGAGATCAAATGAAAAAAAATTAGTAAAAAATGGGGTAATGTAGTAAAATTTATATTTGGACTTTATTATTTTGGCCCAACAATTCTTAGACTAATTTATCCCAAAATATATATCTACACTTTCGCTATATTCCAAGCATTCAATCGCAATTGTGTTGACAATGAAGCTATTATGTATCACCTAATTGGCAGTGTGTTTTGCTTGCTTGGTAGTTCAGTATTTGATAGCAACACACGAGTTAAGTAAAATTAACAAGATTTGGGAATTTGGACATACCTCCTCATTACTATATTTTTCTTCTAATTGGTATTTGGAAACTTCGTATGGTGTTAAGCCTCGTTTGTTTTTGACAGTTTCTGCAACGCAATTCGTCGTGTGTTTCCAAATAGATTGCATAGTAAGCCTATGTCCCTTCATTGCTGCAATGTGCAATGGTGTATTTTTTTCATAATCGGTTGCATTATTCATTCTTGTTGTCATATCTTCATATTCACTTGATAATTTATAAATAAAATAATATACGTGGGACTCTTCGGCAGCAAAGTGGAAAATATTTCTTCCACGAGAATTCACCAACTCTGCATAATCAGGGAAATTTTTCATGAAAAACAATACCATATGATCGTTACTCTTGCGTGCGGCTAAATGAACTGGAAACATTCCATCTGTGAATTTGGTGCACGCAAGAATAGGGTCACACATAACATTTGCTCTGCTACGGAATCATGTTTTTCATCTATAGCTATGTGAAATGGAGAGAACATCTCTTTGTTGACAGTGTACGCAACTTCTAAATCCACCTCCGTCAGGTTGCGACAGATATCTGCAAAATTGTATCTAACAGCAACATGCAAGGCTGTGTCTCCTTTTTCATTTGTTTCTTGTAGCGCATCCTTGACAACAGAAGGTTCCCTTCGAATGAGCATCTGGATGACCTCCTCGTTTCCGATCTCAACAGCACAGTGTAGGGGTGTTTCTAACATCTTGTTCTGCGTTTTCAACAGGGACGGATCTCTTTCAAAAACCTTCAAAGCAAGCTCATTGTGCATCTTTGTAACAAGTAGGTGAAGAACAGTGTCTCCAAAACGGGTTGCACTTTGGAGCTCGGATCGGACAGTCACCTGATTAGACAGTGTAATTAAAATATCAGTAAAGCATCAAAATTAAACATATTTGAAATATATCATATTTTTAGATTGAGAAGATAAGATAGAGGGAACTAATTAACGAATAAGGACACATCTCAAAGATATTTTGCTCTGATAATTAATTCGGTTGGGGAACATTCCAATTAAGTAACGATATTTTCAACGGTTAACTTTATGATCTTAGCTCCGCTTAAGAAGCATTACAATCATTTAATCCTATCTAAAACCACCACCAATCTATTATTATCTTGTACCATCAAAAGTTAGTGCTTCTAAATTTCCATAATACTGGACAGCCATTTCGGATCATAATAGTTAATACATCAAAAGTTATATATATGTTATATGTATAATAAGGTCACTACAATCAATATTAAGAATGTTTATATGGTCGTATT